>CM029549.1:30789398-31277148 GCA_017141385.1 Sogatella furcifera | reverse complement strand
ACGTACCATACTTTTCTACTGCATCAATAATCACACATTATTTTCTCAGGTGAATCATGCGATCAGGCGATTAGACTCAATCATAATCATTAATGATTTTTATTGAAACACATTTAAAAAAAAATTTCACTTTACTTACTTAATGCAGTATGATGTTGACTGGTTAGGAATCCAGTATCTTTGTGGAGAAAATATTTGAAGTTTAATCCAGTTGCAAATTTGAAATCTCCAAGTGAGAATGAACTGCCTGGAAAAATAATGATGAAATTAATTACACTTAGTCTATTCATTAGAAATAATAATTCATAAACGTACATTTACTTATTGTGGCTTGACACTTAAATTTCAATCATTGAATATTGAGCAAGTATCTGCTGTACGAGTTGCATGAATTTTGACAAAATTATTCCACCTGTAGGCCTAATGCTAGAATCCACCAAGTAAATGTCAAAATCCACTTGGAATAAAACTTCAAGTTTTTCAAAAGACTTCTGCACCGTGCAGCAACTCTTGCATTTGAAGATAATCTATTGCCAGAACCCAATTTAGTGTTTATTTTAAGCTCTTCACCAAGGAAGAAAATTACAGTAATAATAATCTTAAAATTATTGCTAGGTAAAGCTAGTAGCCTACTCATCGTAGTCAAGTACCAAGTATAATGTAGCCTATAATTTGTTAGACTAATTTATTCAGCATTCAATATTACTGTTTTATGCCACTAACAAGAGAGAATGATCCCTGTTGCCAAATTTCAAAAGCTACAGATACAGCTCAAAAAGTTACAGAAAGTATTAGGTCTACTATAAAGCTCAAAAAGTTACAGATAAGTTTTAAATGCAGATTGATGAGAATATTGGGTTCTTAATAAAACTAATTAAACTAATTAATTAAACTAGAATAATATTGCTGAAAACTCACCCAAATGTTAATTCGTGATCCTAAGTTAACTGGATATTAAACAGTAAATAACCAATGAGATTCAACTACTAAACATAACATAACATGACCTATTTTGTTATGGATTTATGGTATCTGATATCTGAATCTCTGATACAATACAGCCTCTAGCAATAAAACAGCTCTGTATCATTCTGTATTTAAAATGCAACACAGTAAACGTCTCCAAAACATGCTGTATCTAGATCAAGAACTGATGTGCAACGGTGTAGCTAACTGTGTATCAGCCTGCAACGGGATTTTGGAGTTTTTGAAACCCCTCAAGTCCAATTTCATCGGCAACCCAAATTAACATTGTGGAGTTTGTGATCCTTGGAGCTAATGAGGCACTCCCATCGATACCTAGAGAATTCAAAATCGATTCCAAAGTCGATTTCGGTTCGAAACAAAATAGACCTAACCTAAAACGTTTGTTTTTTATTTTTATGATCTACCGTACCACTACAACAGATTTACGCAATATTAATTGTTGTCTTCTGTTGAATTCGTTTGCATTTATTGCATTCTTATTGAATTTTATCGGATATCTTGGATTCAAAATCATTAGTAGCTGCTCAAGGTATTGTTTTTTTACATTTATTTCATTATATTATACTGTGAAATTACTGATTTAACGAAGAGTAGAGTAGGTCTACTATAGCCTAACTTATAAAAGACAAAGTTAAACTTCAGAATTATCGTTTTGAATTCAGTCAAACTCAGGCATGAGGTTTAATATTAAATTATCTCATTGTACCTTTCATTGTATGAAAGAGAAAATTGGACCATTGTCATTACATTGGCCCATTAAAGAGCTGCGGTGATAAAGCAATGACTCAGCTTATTAATTGGCTTTATTGGTTATTCAAAATCCCCATGTAATTTCAAGCGATTAAATAGATAAATATTTCCGACTGGTTTACATTTCAAAAATTCCCTGTCCAACATGATGACAAATATATTGAATGAAATTATTAGAAAAAGTCATAATCACGAATTTTCCGTTTTTGTCTTTCTCAGGCATGGTTGGTGTAAACAAAATGGGAGAACATACAGTAACCAGAGAAACCCTGCTGAATTTGATGGAAGAGAGAAGAAAAATTGAATCGAGTATACTCTCATTCAATGAAGTTTTACAACAGGTAAGCCCACTGAATACTTTTATTGATCTAGTCTCTTAATATTATTATCATGATGTTATATTAGTGTCATAATTTATCCACTGGAATTCAACTACATGCGATTATAATAATTATGAATTTCTGCTTATAAATAACGTCACTCTGAGCTCCAAGAAATTTATAAGAATTTCATTATTTGATGGGTCATGATTCTGCTTATAGGCAAATTGCTGATGCTACCGCTCACTTAAGATGATCCTTGTGTGTGTTCGCTCTGATATGTGCTCATCCATTAAAGTTGTTTCGTTATTGTGAATACTAAATGTGAAAGATTGCCTCGCTCAGGTGTGACAGTGGCTTGAAGTATAGTGCAATTTTTCTTAAATTTGACAAATAATTTTTCAAGGGTAGACCTATCAGAATAGCGACTAAATATAAAGTTTCACTGCGATCGAATGATTCAGTGCCATTGACCAACCATCTTTATACTATTCCAACATGTTAGATATAGCATGTGTGCAGACTATTGAATTCATAAGTTATAAATTTTCAATTTTTCAGAACGGAGTTGGCCTGGAAGGTCCTCTGGTAGATGCTGAAGGATATCCAAGGAATGACATTGACGTCTACCAGGTTCGAGTGGCCAGGAACAAAATCATCTGTAAGCTGTTTTCTTTCCTATTTCATATGTCACTTGCTAAGTAGTTGTGAAGGTGATATTGTGGTAGTTATCCATGTTGAATGAGAAGACAATATATATTCTCAAATTACAGATTTATCAAATATCGAGATGCCGGTTTCGGTTGCTACACCATTGTCAATCTTTGTTGAACCTCACAGGGATAATCTCTAGAAGAATAGTTGAGTAAATTATAGCTGGCCCTCTATAAATCAAATAGAATCATGAAATTTCCAGAGATTGATAATGGTGTAGCAACTAGCAACAGTAACCGGTATTTCGGTTTCTAATGAATCTGTGGTTTGACAATATCTTGACTCTCCTTTTATTTCATGCCCCTAGAGGAATAGTTGGATACTATTGTGGTTAAGTGGTAGAGTGGCCATTATTGTCCAAACTTCGCCACGTCATTAAAATGAAGAAGCAATTCTATTCTATTATAACTGACCCATTATTGATTGAACTACTTTCCTCAAGTTTTAAAACATCCGGTTTAAGAATAACAACATAATGCAATGCAATCCAAAATAAAATTGGCAATGGCAAAAATAGACAGCACCTTGCGCTGAAACCGCTTGTTAGAATCCACCAGAGCTTACTTGATACTTACTTGATACTTGATGTCTTCATCCTTGACCAGCAGGGCTGGATTGATTGCGTCATGGGTGGGGGGCTAGACAATGTCGCCCAAACTGTCCTCAACGTATTCCTTCAGTGAGTAATATGCTCTACCGATGAGCCAGGACCTAATTTTAGTTTTGAAGCTGCTGTTATCCAGGCACTTCACCGCAGCTGGCAGCCTATTGTACATCTTGAAGGCCAGGCTAGGAAAACAGTCCTTCTTCTTGTTGAGTCTGCAGTAAGGAAGATTCAGCAAGATACCATGTTGGAGATTTTGGCCATGAAGCTCAGCTCTTGTAGAAAAGAGGTTCAAGTTTTCCTTAATATAGATCAGGCTAATGAAGATGTAGTTGCTGAACACTGTGAAAATTCCAAGCCGCCAAAAAATTGGCTTACAGTGGTCTAAATAGCCACTTGAAGATACCACTCTAACAGCTTTTTTTTGAGAAGTAGAACAGCATCACAGCCAGATACATGGCCCCACAACTGCAGACCATAGCTCACATGGCTATGGAAGAGCCTGTGGTAGATGATGACAAGATGTTCTTCCAACAATAGAGGTTTCAGCCTATGCAGCAGGTGGACAACTCTAGATAACTTCTTGCAGACATTATGAATGTGCTCAATCCATAGCAGCTTTGAGTCAAGGTGGAATCCCAAGAGCTTGACTGTCTCTGGCTGGCAGTGTTGCCTGAGGCTACACATCAATGTCTGAGTCTTGTCAGCATTGAGGCTCAGCCTATTGCTCTGAAACCAATCCTTGGCCCTGTTGAATATGTCATTTGCCCTTAGGGTTGCCTCCTCTGGTGTTTTGCCACTTGAACAAATGGTGGTGTCATCAGCAAAGAGCAGCACATTGCCCAGCAAACCCAAGTCATTGATAGCAATGATGAATAGTACTGGCCCCATGACTGAGCCCTGTGGTACACCATAGTTCATTGATAGGGGGGCAGAAGAGGCTCCACAAATTGAAACAATCTGCTGACGGTCCTGGAGATATGAGCACAACAGATGCAAAACCGGTCCTTGAACACCATATTTTTCCAATTTTTTCAACAAAATTTTGTGTGGAATACACTCAAAGGCCTTACTCAGGTCGGTAAGAATCAGGGATACTGAGCCTCTCTCCTCGAATGCATCCAGTATATTAGAGACCAATTTTGATACTGCAGTCAAGGTTGACTTCCTCTCTCTAAAGCCATGCTGGGCATCTACAAAGAGACCATTTGCTTCGAAGTGAGACACCAGCTGGTCCTTCATGATAGTCTCAAATACCTTGGCCAGTACTGGTATTATGGAAATCGGTCTGTAGCTAGAAGTTAACTGAGGATCACCCTTCTTGTAGATAGGAACAGTTCGAGCAGTCTTGAGAGCCTGTGGAAACATCCCCTGTTCAAAGCAGGAATTAATTACCATTGAAAGGGGGTGTGATATTACTTCTGCAATATACTTGAGCACAATTACACTCATGCCATACACATCTGGGCTATGTGAATTCTTGAAAGATTTGACCTTCAATATATAAGATGGGCTGACATGCTTTCATTTTGTAAACTTGTTGTTTACATTCAAATCCTCTCCAAAGTTCAGAAAATCAGTTCTCTCATCTGATGTTGTGGAATTTACAATCCAATCCACTTCCCCCAGGATGAAATTGTTGAAGACATCCGGACTAGCAGAACATTTCATTACTGCACTGACCTTGCCAGTCTTACTCACCAAGTCCCAAGCTGCCTTACATGGGTTTGGAGCCTGCTGAATTTTCTGAATATTGGCCTGTCTCTTTGCAATGTCAACTTGCTGTCTATAATATTTCTTGGCTCCAAGATATTCAGAGTACATACTATCCCTTGCTGAGCCCACTTCAGATTTATATCTATGATAAAATGTGATGACAGAATTTTGTATTTCTTGCAGTTTGTTTGTATACCATGTGTTTTCTGGCTTACATTTCTTACTAGAGCTCTCCAGATTTTGCTTTTGAGTCTTTGTTGGAAAGACAATATTGAAATTGTACTTCAAGCAATCAAAGAAATTGTCAAAAATCAATTCAGCTGGCTTGCCTGACAAGATGCTGTTCCAATCAATATTTGTCAATCTGCTTGAATTCATGCATTCTTTCTTCATTGATGACTCTGGTCAGCTTAAGATAATTTTTCTCCCAGGGGGCCTGAAGGTAGTCACTCACTGAGTTTACTACGACATCTAATGTCACAGGGCAATGATCAGCAATCACTGGGTCTCCAACCATTACTGAATACTCCCAGGAGTTGAAAGTTGTGGCCACTGTATCGAGGCAGTTATGTCCTCTGGTAGGACTCAAATTGGCTATAAAAAGGCCATGGCTCCTCAATAAATTGGCAAAATATTTTGTTTTATCATTATCAATATTCAATTGAATATTGAAGTCACCTCCAAATAAAATATACTTGTCCAAACCGCTGAGAGCTGTAAGGCATTTGTCAAGTTGATTAAAAAAAATGTCAATATTTCCGCTAGGTGAGCAATACAAAGATACAACAATATTATTGAAATGTCTAAAACCTCCACACCCGAGAGTTCAATATCCATTTCAATACAGAAACACTTAAATCATTTGATTTAGTAATATATTTGTCAATAACATAGACAGCAACACCACCATTTTTGTGTCAAGTGCGTGTATAGACTGATTTCAAAGCTAGGTTAGAGATGTTTTGATAGGCGTGCATTTCGTAATCTGTTAACCAATGCTTGCTTACACATAACAAATCAGGATAAAAGTTATCAGTGAATAGCGAGACCAAGTTCATTTTGGTTTGTATACATTGTACATTCAAGTAGGAAACTCTCAATTTATTAAAGCTTGTTCTATATTTAGGCCTACCTTGAATAGATGTGCTGTGGTTAACTTCAGTTAACCTCTAACCTTTCTGTGGTTTGATCGTTTGTCTGAATAAAAAACGTTCAAGAATAACATTTTTTGGCCAAATTGAACCGTCCATCAAATCATCTCTCCTGTCGAAGTCTACACCAATTTTAAAACTGTCATTAGCACCTATACTGTCTAATCTTTCCACAACAGCATCAATTCCTGATAATTTGGAAGACAATAGTTCCTTTATTGAGTCAACACTAGTGCCCTTTTTAACTTTACCAAGGTAGAACCATGCTTTTTTTGCCCCAGCAACAATATTGACAGAGTCCTCACAAGTTCCAACAACAACCTTAGCCGACAAAGCACGCCCCAGAGTCGAAGATTTCACCACACCACCCTGTTTTACTCCTTTTACCTGTAGCCTATCATTGCTAGATAATTTGGCACTCGCAGTATTTACAGAAAGAGTGTTTTTAGCTTTCTTTGTTCTCCTTTTAACAACCGAAGTCCAGGAAGTATCGTTTGAATCACTTGATTTACTATTTACAGTTGAATTATTATTTACATTTAATAGAGATTCTCGATTAATTGGATCAACAACAAGTTGATTTTCTGTAGAGTCGAAGACCTGACTATTGTCAACGAGGTCAATAGTTACTATCGATTTTTTTCGTTCAGTAGATCTGGCCTTGTTGATAGTTTTTGAACAATTCGTTCAGTCGTCACACGTTTGTTTACAGCTTTCAATAGTTTTGTTGAAACAAGTTGAATTGGCTATGGCTACGTGTTCATGAACATGTTTAGCTTCCACAGCTTCTAATCTACTGCTCAATGATACAATATTATTCTATTCAATCTTCCGATTTCGTCAAATAAAATATTAAATTTAATATATAGCGTAGCTGAGTGGGTAGAGCGCTGGCGTTGCAACCCAAAGGTCCCGGGTTCAAACCCAGGTCAGACCAGGAATTTTTCTCAGACCACTCTCCCGTGTTTCGGATGGACACGTTGAGCCGTCGGTCCCGGCTGCCTAAAAACAGTCGTTAAGTCATGTCAGAGGCCCTGAAATTGATCAGGAGCGACCTGAAAACTCTGACACCAGACCTGAGCCAGCCAGGTCACACGAATATTATTATTATTACTGCCATCTCAATCAATTCAGCTCTACTGACGGTACTTTATGCACTAGCGACCACCTATAATTCGGAATAAACTTCTAGCATTATTATGTTCTAATTAGATACAAAGTTATTAAGCATTTAATATTAGTCACTGACAAAAATAACATTAAAAAACAGAACACGAAAAATGTATGAAAGAACAACCTCTCTTTAAGGTTGTTCTAAGAAACCTTATTGAGAAAAAAGGAATGGGAGCGCCGCTCCCACGCGCTCCCCCACAAATCAAGCCCTGAATTAACATATAATCCAAAGTTACAATACTGTGTAATGAACATACCATCTTCAGTAACAATTTAATAATCTCATATTTGGTCGTTTTATACATATTTGCGGCTAATTAAATGGAAGAAAGCTTAGCATTCTTGTATTATATACTAGCCGGCAGGCTCGCTTCGCTCGCCTTCTCCGCCTGGATCCCCGACAGTTTCAGTGAGTCAAACAGGCTCGCTTCGCTCGCCTGCATGACCTCTGTCAGTGTAAGCTGAAACAAACAGGCTCGCTTCGCTCGCCTGCAAATTCCGTTCAGAAGGGATTCAAATCTTATTGAACACAGCACTTCTAGACCTAATCTGAACCTGTTCACCAAATTTCGACATTTTCTACCCATTTATTCTCGAAAAATCCAAGAAAACCTCTGAAAATTCCGAAAAATAGTAAAAAGATGATATTGAGCGTAACCTTGGGAACTATATCGGACATAGTTTGAAACTTGATTCAATATCTTCCAAATTAGTTCATCTATAATCTCACTGAACCATTGAATTTACAGTAAGGATTGGTCGTATCAAGGCGGAAGATATGCAACCCGCAACACATCTACAATTTTGAAAAAACCTGATTACTGGCGTAATCTTGAACAGAATTCAAAAATATCTTAACACAACATTTCTAGACCTTATCTGAACCTACCTACCAAATATCAACATTTTCTACCAATTGGTTCTCGAAAAAATTGAGAAAATGCCGAAAAACTATAGAAAAACTTGAATATTTGGCGTATCCTTGGAAAGTTCCTAAAATCTGTTCTTAGCGCGCGTCTAAACGTCCAACTGAACATGCCTGCCAAATTTGAACGCATTCGGTTCAGTGGATTTTTAGTTCTGGTGATGAATCAGTCAGTCAGTCGGAATATATACATCCCATTTCGCTTTTATAGATATAGATTCCCATTCTACAAGACTACTATTTTATTAGTGTCCACATTATCAACTCTTTCAATTGCTCAAGTTTGAACATTTTTCATTCAGAATATGATGATTTTCAGGCTTGAAAAATGACTTGAAAGCTTTGATGATAACCATTGAGGATAGCCTACACTCTCTGCACAAACAAGATGGCGGACAGGATTTGCCACAAGCAACTTCAGACTCCAGTCCTGCCACCCCAATACTGAAGGTTGGATCAGTCTCGTTTGGATCTCCTGCTGATATAGCCGTGAGTTGGTGTTTTTTTTTTTTTTAATATTAATTTATCTAATGACTAACATACATAGTGAGAAAGAACAGTAGTAGTCCTTAGTATTTCTAACACAATTTTTACTGAAATATAGTCAAAATTTTTAGGTTTAGTTCCAAATTTTTGTTTTTAACAAAGGTTATTCAATCCAAGAAATGATCTTGGAGTAAATAAAGATCAATTTTGATGGGTTGATACAGGACCACCTAAATATCTCCTATATTTAGGAGGTCCTGGTTGATATCAAGTCAATAAACATATTAAGTTTCTTCTTTCTCACGATCAGTTGATCAATACTTCAATTCAATTACATTTATCAAGGTAAGCTTATGTATAAATATTTTTAATATTTTGTAATAAGTTTCTTATATTATCTATTGGCAATGAAATGAATTGAATTTAATTACAGTAGCCTACTTTGAAATGGTATATCCATTGTTATCAGATTTTTTGATTAGCTGCTTTTTAGATGACGCCATTTTACGGCTGTTGTATTCAATTGGATTTCTGTGCAACTGGACATGATTTTGTAAAATGAAATTTTTACATAATCTGAAAATTTTTGAAAAGTTTTGGGAAATGGCCTGTTGCTTTTTTCCACTGTAATTGTATTATTTTGTACTAATAAATATAAATATGATATTGTCATTGAATCTATAATAATTATTCAGGTTGGATGAAAAGTTTGATTTGATACTCTTCACTAGTAAACTGAGGTAATTTGACAATATGTGTCATTGCGAAAATTGTTGAAAATTCTAAAATCATGCAAAAGATTCTGCTTATCATGCTCTGTACAGAGACTAACACAGTATCAGAAAAAAACAGTTCTGAAACAATAGTACATAAACAGTTCCAGTACACTTTTTCTACTCTGATACGGTATGTGCCGAGATCAATAAAATGCATACGAATCTTATTATTGGTAGAAAACTATTTCCTCTAATCCCTATTTCAACAAATTGCTTTTAATTGCTTACTCACTCTTACTCCCAGGGCTATCTATATCGCTGGCGGCTCGTACCCACGAAACAGGTGAAGTGCCCGTATCTTTTACTGCACAGCACTTCACCTGTTTCGTGGAAACGAGCCGCCAGTGATCTATATTTAAGTTGATACAGAGTGCGGCAACATAACTTCCTTATTTTAAAACTTTATAAAACGCAATGTATGAATCAGAAAAATTTCATTCGTTTTTTATAATATAGGCACATACATAAAGTTTTGTTTTGCCCAGTTTTGAAGATCTTATCAAGTAGGTAACGTCCCGCATTCTCCATACACTGAGTGAACCGATTTCTGGCGTTTGTCATGAGTGCCATAGCAGGCGCTATGTTGGCAATTTCTTCTTGGATGTTTATCTCCAAATCTTGTAGGGCACTTGGCGCTACTGGTCTGACACCAATCCTCGATAATTGCATCAAAGGCTTCTGCATTCACCCAAAGTCACGGTGTGGTGTGTGGTTTCTTCAAGTGGAATTATTGGTGCCTGGTTCTTTGAGGAAAATGAAGCATAGTGGACAGAGGACAAAGAATTCGTACCGGTATGTAAACATTTTGAAGGATTTTTTCTCACGACTAGATAAGTTGGAATTAGGGGAAATTTGGTTCCAGAAAGACGATGCAACAGCACACACTTCAAGACATCGATGACATGATGAATGTTCTGAGGGAACACTTTCCAATCTCAACTAGGGGCGATTTGAAGTGACCGGCCCGCTCTCCCGATTCGACCCCTTGTGATTTTTTCTATGGTTTTTTCAAATACCGTGTTTATGTGAACCGTCCAGGGACCCTACAAGATTTGAAGACTAATATCCAGGAAAAAATTACCAACATAACGCCTGCTATGCTGGCTGGAGTCATGACAAACGCCAGAAATCGGTTCACTCAGTGAATGGAGAATGGGAGACGTCACCTACTGATTAGATCTTCAAAACTGGGCAAAACAAAACTTTATGTATGTGCCTGTATTATAAAGAACGAATAAAAATTTTCTGATTCATACAATGCGTTTTATAAAATTTTAAAATAAGGAAGTTATGTTGCCGCACTTTGTATTTGGCCGCACCAACAAAATAATCGCTTCAACGCAGTTCTATCTTGAGCATTTTCTTGTTTGCTCCATGTCAGTCTTGACCTGTTGTCACCACCTTTGTCTGGGTCTTCCCCAGGGTCGCCTTCCTTTGGGGTTGAGTACTAGAACTTTTTTCAGGTTGGACTATTCCCCTCTTCTGAATAAATGTCTAGCTCATTGTATTCTTCCACATTTCACTTCGCATACAATGTCTGGGCCATTTTAAAGGTTTCTAATTTCTTTATTTTGTTTCTTCCTTCATTCTCCTTGTTCGTATTTAGACACATACATCCTTAAATCCTCAATTACATAATCGAATTATTGTAATTGTACATGCATGTTCAAAAAATGTATTTTTTCTCACTCTCTATTTCAACTCTATGTTGACTGTTGTCAATTTTTTACCGATTTTCTTCGTTCATGTTTTGTAGGGATTAAAAGCTGGCGACCTGATTGTGCAGATTGGGAGCATCAACAGCAATAACTTCTCAACGCTTGCGGACGTTGCCAGAGTGGTGCAACATTCGGTGAACGCCTCCGTAGATTTCAAAGTGCAGAGACCAGGCAGAACCGGCGTTATCACCCTACAGGTATAGCTGTATACTCATAATTAGATGAGCTGACACAACAGCCATGTCATTAATGACAGTGATGATGCTATATATCATTGAATAAACTGAAAATAGGAGGAATAGTGCATGTTTTCTCAATCAATTCCGTAGGAATATTGTTCGAAGTACCGAAGAAATGATCATTTTATTGCTAAAGAAGATATCAATCTTGTCTGTGAGATTTTTCCTGCCAAAAGTCCATATTTCATCCAATTTAAATAAAAGAAGTACACCTATCTAAATGTCTTGCATGGTAGAGAATAGTATCTTATCAGGTTATTAGTATTACATACCGGTACTTACTAACAAGTATTGTCACAATCACACTTGTTAGGTTAAGCTTCATCTACATCCCAAATATAATGTGACATTTTCTTTTCTTTAATTCACTCATTTCTCTCATATCTTATCCTTTCTTCCTCGTGGTCTTCATAATTATGTTCAATTACATCAGAAATATTTGAATTTTTCAATGTAGATGGTGTCAAATGAGGCGGTTTCGTCTGTTCCGAGTAGGCTACATTGGCAGCTCGTGCCCACGAAACAGGTGAAGTGCTCGTATCTTTTACTGTACAGCACTTCATCTGTTTCGTGGGCACGAGCCACCAGTGGTAGGCTACTTCCCAATGCTGGCAACTAGCCAGTAATCGGACCAACTGACTAGAGTGAATCAGCTGGTCGGGTACAGCCACGAAGACTATTTGCTGGAACGCACAATGTCAGTTCGACTTGTCACATACTATAGTCTGTCCAAGCAAAGACGACATTCTGGCAAGATGCGAGAATGACACCAGCTCGGTCAATATTGGTTCAAAAATTAAAAAATCTGCTCTCAAATTGTAGAAAACATTCTTCTCCACAATTTTGGACCAAATTTACAATTTTTGGTACAATATTGACCGAGCTGCAGAAGAATAGAAGAAGTTTCCTACAATTTGAGAGCAGATTTTTCATTTTTGAACCAATATTGGCCGACGAGCTGGAGTCATTTTTCCATCTTGGACGAAAATCGAGCTGAACTAATGATCAGACAAAATCGCCTTAATTTTAGGCACCAGCTCTATTTATATTCTCTCAGTGAACATTTTGTTAAGTGAGTATTGAAAAAGAACATAACCTAAATTTGGACATTCTAATCAAAATCTGAATAGAAGAAGTTTTGGGCTGATGCCTGTTTTTTCTTTCCTTTTATTGCATTTTTTCAATGAAATAAATAAATATTGAATTTGAAGTATTGCTTTCAATTCAATTGTTGGTTATAGTATTGTTTTTCAAAATTGTATTGCATGTGCTGTATTTTCGTTTTTTCTGATGATAAAATAATTAATATTTTGTTTCAGGTGCACCCAAGAGCGTGGAGCGGTCAGGGTAATCTAGGATGTCTGCTCTTGCCAATGGAAAGCATTGAACGTTGAAAGTGTTGAACATTCAATTTCAAGAATAGAAATCATTTAAGAAATCAAAGACAGTAACAAAAAATAATATTGAGTGACAAATTCAAGGCTTCTTCTACTATCGGGAATAAGGCGATTGTTCATTATCAAGACTCTTGATAAGAATTCTGTCTTGAGTAACAATCACTTTTTTTCTAATCAAAGACAGTAAAAATATCACTGAGAAAACATTTCAATGATTTTTTTACTACTGTATCGGGAATATAGCAATCATTTATTGTTGACTATAAATTTGAAGAATCTAAGATTGTAACAATTATTACCCAAGCATGTGTCACTTTATCAGCTGCTAGCGCCTAGCAAATCATTTAATCCCAAGATTTTTAGACGACTGATTTTTTGCCGTCCTTATGAATTCTACTAGATTTAACATTACTTGACGAATGCATGATGTGCATTTGCTTTTATCATCTGCTTGTATGAGTTCCTATCAATTTAGTAGAATTTATAAGGATGTCCAAAAATGGTGGTATTGGTATGTCCTACAGGGATAAAAGATAGCTTCCAGTAGTAGCTGCTATCAGAAGCTACATCTATGCCAAGGTTATTAGAAAACCTTGTCTTTTATAACCTTGCATCTATGCCACACTTGCATAGATGAAAGTCAGTGCTTCTTTCTATCAGTGGTTTCATTAGCAGATAGTAAAGTAGCTGGGTTAGATACAGAATTCACTGAGTGAACATTTGAAGGTTTTTGTAAACCGTAATAAATTAACAGCTCTTACAGGAAAGTCAGTGAGCGTTCTACGTGAGCATTTCAAGTCAACAGCTACCTAAGCTTGAACCGTTTCTTCCTCGCAGACCGCTTTCAGGCTGTCCCAAAAGAGCTGAGCATTAATAACAGTCATTCGCCAACCGCCAAGCCAATTTCGTTGGAGTCTGTCAGATGATTCTGAACTTCGAGAGTGAATAGAACCATGTCCTGAACTCCATTGCAGGCTGAGCCCAAATCAGACTTGATGAATTGTTGATTATATGGGAGTAAACAGGCAATTTAATGTGAAAACTTTCATTAAAATGCATTAGTCATACCGGTAGTGTTATTGATTGCGATCAATGTCCAAACCAATCTTATGTGGAAGAAGCATATAGCTTTTATGTTTATATCATAAAAATGCCTATCAGAAGATGACAGTGCATTTTTAATTATTTTTCATTAATATATTAAAACATTTTGTTTGTTGAAAATATGCATTTATGGTGGAACAAGTCAATGTTAATAATGGTCTTAATTATTATATTTCTAGTAAAAGTCTCAATCTATTTTACTTAATTCCATCAACGTATGAAAAATCTTACGATTTTTTCAATAGCCTATACATATTAGAATAATTCCCTTATAGATTGTGTCTTAATTCATATTCTATTTTTCCATAGTGGAATATTTATTTCACTATTCCTGTTTTTTATCCCTTTTCAAGGAATATTTTTATAGGTAAGTTACCCAAGGAATAATTTATAGTATTGTACGAATTGAAAATGAAGAAAAATCATGAATTTCCAAAGGTACCTATTTTTGAATTGGTATTAAGAAATTACGGTACCAGAAAAATATGGTAAGCCTAGTCTAAACTTAATTGTAAATGAGTTGCTATATAGGTACTCCATGTTATACTGTATATATTATCCTCTAATGTTACTGCGGTAGGATAATAAGATCCATGATAGACCATTTCAAAGATTATGTAGTTGAATTTAACCGTTTTCCAGTTTTCACAATTTGTCATGTGTATTGACATCTTCAACAGCAGCGAAGTGTCCTCTGGATGTCTGTATCCTGCGGATGTCACCTTTGATTTCTAGAGATTCGTCAGTGGATCAAGTGGAGGTGGCTTGTACCAGGCTCATTGAAGCAAGGCAAAGCAGTGGTTTACGGCAATGAGACTAAAGTTGAATGAGGAGAAGACTAATATATTTCTTGTTGGGCTTATTGAAGAGGCAGGCAGCTGAAGTGGAGCCAGTCAAACTGCTAATAGACTTCTGGATAGGTGGAAAACTGAGCTGGAATTACCATGTTCACCAGGTAGAGTAAGTTATGTAAAAGAAGCGGTCTAGAGTAGGCTAATCTACCAGCTGAGACACATGGTGGATTGCCTGTTGTTGGCATACCATGCGCTCTTTCATAGCCATCTTAAATATATGGATTGCTCTTGTGGGGCCACGCTCCGGCTGTACAGGATGTTTTGCTCTTGCAGAAGACAGCATTGAGATTAATTACTTTTTCGGGCTACAGAGTTCACTACCGTCCCCTGTTCAGGAGGTACCGGTACTGCTCCTCCACAATATGGAAACCCATGTTTTGGTTGAAAATTACTAAATCGATGATCTGGAGTCCCCAGTCCTTGGTAGCGATTTCAAGTTTCAAGTAGTCAAGCATAACCTTCTATCTTCCTACAGAAATGATAGATGGTTATATGACTATGAGTCAAGTATAATTATTTTGCAAACACTCTTCATAGGAAGAGCTAGTGTCGCCACACCTTCACAGAAAGTTACAACCTTGGAGTGCTCATCTCTTCACAGTGTAGATCAGTGAAGATCTCAATATTTTTCACTGGTAGGTACCAATTTATTCGATAAAACCTTTTCAAAGGAATATTTGGACTTGAAAGAAAGCATGCTAGTTCTTTTTATCAAACTATTTCATCTTCCTACGATCCAAAAGGCTGTGGGGGAGGGGAAATTCCTATCCTAACCTCAACTGTCAACAATAAACAAAACAAAACGTGTTTTAGGTTACGGTACGTTATAATTTTTACTCTGTATACATACTCAGTTGAATTTTCATCCATCAGATTATTCATCTGGTTGGAGTGGATCATTGTAGTCACAAAAATGTTCTGCTATGTTGTTAGTTATTTCTAGTGTTTCTCATTATTATCATGCGTGTTTAGACGTTTTGTTGAAGTATATGTTGCCGGTAATGTTGTTCAACTCAGAAGTTTTTGATGTTTGGCAATGAAAACTTTCTACTGTTATTTAATCCTTGCTCAACTCAATTTTATAATGGATAGTGTTAATATCCTATTACCTACATTCTCACGTAGAACCAACTGCATTTTTATTATAGTGGTTGCTAGTGCATCGTTCGCAATTTCTCTAGATGGAGATTTTGTATTTGATGATACCGAAGCTATTGTCAACAACAAAGATATCAGACTCACAACTCCAATATTACAAGTGTTTGAAAATGACTTTTGGGGGACAAATATGTTACTCAATAAGAGTCATAAATCTTATCGCCCTGTGACTACTCTAACATTCAAACTGAACTTGCTTTTAAGTGATGGAGAACTAACACCTTTTAAATTCAAACTGACCAATCTCTTACTTCATGTAATAGCTTCTTTATTATGCTCATCAGTGTATGAAAAATTACTTGACGGGTCTCACCAGCAGACAGTATTTCTATCATCTTTATTATTTGCTATACATCCAATCCATACAGAAGCTGTAGCTAACGTTGTAGGTAGAGCAGACATTTTATGCACAATTTTTGGACTCATTGCCTTCTTATTTTACTGTAGAACAAGACATGTTGAAAGTTATCTTAGTAACATATTTCTGACTTTGATCAGCATTTTATTCGTTGGATTTTCTATGTTCAGTAAAGAACAAGGGATAACAATATTTAGTATTTGTGTACTTTATGATCTCATACTTGTTTTTAAGATTAGAATTCAAGATATTGCTCAATATATATCTTTCAATTTTATATCGAAGAACTGTGATTCTTTTCAGAAATCAAGAAAAAATGAATTTCTGAAGACAATTAATATGGAATTCAGGTTTTTATGTATCAGAATTATGCTATTAATAGCTAGTGGAATGTTCTTGATGTATTTACGACTCAGAATAATGGGATCCCTGCCCAATTTTCAGGTAGTGGACAATCCTGCCTCTTTTATTGAAAATAGTGCGCTGAGAACTATAAACTATTTCTACATTTATTCCTTAAATGCCTGGTTGTTACTATGTCCCGATTGGTTATGCTTTGATTGGTCTATGGGATGTGTGCCTTTGATAGAATCCTTCAGTGATTTTAGATTATTTGTTGCCGTTACTTTTATTTTTCTGTTATCGGGTGTATGTTTAACTGTGTTAAACCTCCGGAGCAACGAATTGCAGCGGGCTTCTTTACTGTCATTAATTATCATTCTAATGACATTTCTGCCAGCAAGCAATCTCTTCTTCAGAGTTGGATTTGTCGTTGCTGAAAGAGTACTCTACCTGCCTTCAATTGGATATTGTCTGCTCATATCAATCGGAGTGCAGAAACTAGCTAGTTGTGTTTCATCAAATACATGGCATACGGTAAGTTTGAATAATAATTCCATTTCCAATAAGTTAATTATCTCAGTTCACATTAATGATGGACAAATCTTGGAATCATGTGACCCTCACCCTCCTCTAAATTCTTATAGCAACTTATGTAAAAATCACAGAAATTAACTTTGATCAATGAGCTTTAATAATTATAACCATTTATCTTTCACTATTACTTGGACCTTAATTTGCCGGCCCGGTTGGCGCAGTGGGCTGGGGCGTCACAACCTTTAGTCCGCTAGCACTGCCTGCGGTCAGGGTTCGAGACCCAGTAGGCATGGCTGTTTTTCACCTCATCAATCACCTTCAAACTCATTGAATGAAAAGACAAGACGTTGTCAAACAACTGATTTATTAAAAAATCGAAATACCGGTTTCGGTTGTTACGCCATTATCAATCTCAATGGCGAATTGGTGAATTCAGAATTGATAATGGCAATTTACCAGAGATTGATAATGGTGTAACAACCGAAACCGGTATCTCGATTTTTTAATAAATCAGTGGTTTGACAACGTCTTGTCTTTTCATTTAATATGAATGACGAACTCATTATCCATCAAGTTACCCACGCACAAGCTAAAATGCTTATGTGGGCATCATCCGCATTAAAAAAAAGAAATGAAAAATGGGGCGGGAGTCTTTTTCTTTTAATTGTGTAAGAACGAGACAAGATTATATTATGCTGTGAGCAATGTGGTAAGCCCTTATTCATTCATTTGATTGTTTTCCCTGAGCATTATTTCAACCTAGACCAAATTACCAATAAGGTGTTATAGAAACACGGTTTAGTTTATGGCAACTTATTGTTATTGGTCGTTCACCCTTAAATTAGCTATAATGCCACATTGAGTCTTCAATGAAAAATTCAATCATTATATTATGATTTCATGTCTGTAGTGGAGGGTTAAGTGTAAGAGAGGGTCTGCTGTGCCCTAACTTTGCCCTCCCAAGTAGAAATAAAGGCAGTGATTTTATTCTATATCTATGTTGCTAATTTAATGTCTCATGAACCTGGCATTACATAGTGAAAATTGAGTAACACCCGCCGCCATTTTAATCTACATTGAGGTATAGGATGATTAAAAAAGAGCGCCGATTTTAATGTATCAAATTAAGAGGTTTATCTAAACGAAAAATTGAAAATAAATACATCAAAATGTTGATTTCACTTTGCGATTTCATGTATGAAAAATAATGTCATGCTTGTGTTATCCTCTACTGCGCTGGCACGCATCAACTCTGACCATGAATTTCACTATTAATACACGAAAAGTCTCCTCTTCCATTCCGCCGATAACCCGACGAATTTTCTCCATCAAGTCATTCATGTTTTGGGGTTTATTAGCATGCACCAATGACTCCAGATGACCCCAAAGATGAAGCCGTCAAGTCACACGAACTTGGTGGCCGACGGGTTATCAGTGTAATAAGAGTTGAAACTTATTGTGGATAAAGTTGATGCGTGCCAGCGTGGTAGAGGAGGCTACATGAATGACATAATTTTTTATTCATGGAATCGGAAAGAGAGATGAACCTTTTGATGTATTTATTTTCAACTTTTCGTTTAAATAAACCTCCAAATTGTATACATTAAAACTATCACTCTTTTCGAATCACTCTTCATATAATATGGAATGATACAAGGTTATGATTTAAGGTGTTTGAATTTTGTCATTTGAATTTTTGCTGCATTAGTGTAGGCTACCGTGTAATAAGTTAATTTAAGCGATGCTTTTAGTTTCACCAATTATATGGGTGAACTTTTCAACTCGCTCTCATTTTCTGATTTACAGTGTGTAATACCTAATGTTACACACCAAGTTAAATTTACTCAATTTTACGTGTAATAAAATAATCTCAATGGTGCTCAAAGTAATGAGTAATTATATGGGATACCCATCTAGAATGCTCATCCATTGTTTTTTCAATTGCTAACTAATTGACTATACATACAAAGAGAGTGATTTCTATTAGTATTACCTTTCCACGTCTGTGGTTACTATTAAAAATGACTGACAATTATAATTATCTACGGTACCTATAAGTTAATGAATACATTTTGAATTTTCAAAAGCTCGAGCAACTCTAATAAGATGTATAACCAACCATATTGTGATATTTATTGAGAAATTTACTTATTGTATATTGTAAATATACATCTCTAACACTGTTGTGTTGTGATCTCTAATCACCTGTGACCATCTCACCTTTAATTACCATACTCTTACACTATAATTAATTGGAGATCACGCTTGACTATCTATGAAGGAAACAGTAATGAAAAAGTAACAGACTTGAAATTATGAAATGGAGAGATATTTTTTTGAAAGCAAATAATTAAGCAAGCAACCAAACTGTCATCTGTGTCAGTAATTTGTATTTTTTGAGCGGCCAATATCCAAGATAGCTTCTCCCAACTGCCTAAAGGTATGTTGTTACTGGTGCAGGTGCGATAATCGTTGATCATGAACGGTGATCGTTCTTGCTATTCAAAAACAAGAGTTGTGATTGGCCACAGCTGATCGACTACAACGATCATCGTTCAGTGAGAGTAGAATACTATATTATAGATTAGGCTATCGAGACTGTATAATATTAGTCTCGATAGATTAGGCTTCATAGAATAGTTATTTTCTATTCTCACTGGCCTTAATGCATAGAGAAAGAATCGTAAGAATTTTTCCATGCTAAAATCAGGACAACCTAAATACTTAGGTATTTAGGAGGTCCTGCTAAAATGGATGTATTCTTCATCTCTTATCACCCCGCCCCCGGCAGACACATTAATCACTTAATCGAAGTGATTATAATATATTGTGAAAAATGTTCAATTTATAATCATGTGAAAACTTATTTGAATGTAACATGAAAAAATGTAATGTAAACCTAAAATTAAAAGTGAAATAATCTATCTATCTACTAATGCACAAGTCTTGAGCTCACAAGGGTACCACCCTCACAAATCTCTTACCCAGAACCAAATTCTATTCAATTCTATTCAAACTAAATAGAAAAACTGATGTTTTCAGATTTTGAGAGCTTGCGTGTGCCTTCTGTTGATTGTGTTTTTGGCACGGTCTGTACGTCGGAGTGCCGAATGGAGAACTGAGAAAGATTTGTTTCGATCAGGGTTTCGAGTTTGCCCGTTGAATGCTAAGGTGCACTATAACATGGGGAAGGTGGCCGACAATAGAAGTATGGCTATGAAACACTATCGTGAAGCTATTGCTCTGAATCCGAACTATTATCCAGCTCTGAACAATCTGGCAAATATTCTGAAAGACATTGGAGAGTTGGATGAAGCTGAAATGTATTTGCGGAAGGCTGTGCAGCTCAAGTAAGCTGAACATTTTGGAATAAACTCATGATTAGGCTTTCATTTAGGATTCAATATAATGAAAATAAAAAGACACAGATGTTGTCAATACCACTACTTTTATTTGATACTTTTAACAATAGTACCATAATTTCGGGGTAGACTTCAGCTAGACAGTCTAGCTGAGGATGGGGCAGGTATTTGTTGTATTAATACAAATATCATAAATAATTAATACAACATAACCCGAAACCATGGTACTATTTAAAAGTATAAAATAGAAGTAGCGGTATTGACAACAACTGTGTCTTTCTATTTTTATAATGGAGAAATACCACAACATCCCATTAAATCCAATAGAACAAATTTAACATGATTTTGAAGTAATCCATGCTTCTTGAAACTGTAGTAATCAATATTATTAAGTAGACTCCCACTTGCTGCATAACTTACAGTTCACTTATGATTTGAATCGCGATTGCGTTTCGAACACTGGTTTTAATCTTTGGCGCTCCTATCTAGTATCCGAATCAGTCTTTAGAATTCAATCATAGCTAGGAGCGCTGAAGATGAACACCAGTGTTTGAAACAGGTTCACGAATCAAATCGTAAGTGAACTGTCAATCAAGTAAAGTTGGTGACAGAAATTAAGGCGGTTTCGTCTGTTCCTTGTGTGCTCCAACAGCTGTCTGCAAATAGTCTGCGTAACTATACCGGACCAGCTGACTAGAAAATATACTTTACTTGAGAATAAAATTTAGTCAGCTAGTCCAATTACTGCCAGTAATTGGAACGTATTGCTGAAGCAAAAAGTTAGGGAGCTTTTTCTGTTTTTTGTACGTGATGTAACCAACTAACAGCTAAAGCACCTATTGTCTCTTTTTGATCTAAACAACATTACTTCGCCATAGCTAAATGCCAAATGTAATTGACAACATCAACTGATGGAGTGCAAAAGGAGCAGACTAAACTGTCTAACTTTTTGGCGTCACCTATACAAGGAAGAGACACAACCGCGTTAATTCCTGGTAACTCAAGAAATATAGGCTACATAATAATTGAAATTTTACAATATTCGTACTGTCTTTTGTCAATAATAGCATTTTGTGGCTTTTTATGGCCCTTACGGGTAGTTTCATCTCTTAGAAGCATGGAAGAGTGTTGGTAGTCCCACGCCTACTGTTTAACGTGGGAGAAAATATATCAATACCTCAAAACACAAAATATTCCATGTTTTCTATGCTGTGATTTTTCACTGTATGAATTTTTTTGGATGTAGGCTATTAGTTGATGAACAAAGTTTAGAAATAAACCATCAAAAACAGAACAATTATTTGAAAATATAAAAAGTTCAATAAAAAATAACTTATTAGGAGTCTTTTTCTAGAACAATGGGGGGTTAAAACCTTTATATAAGTGGAACAGCTAGTACTGTAAATATTTATATAGTTGGTGAACTAAACTAATGCCAGAAATTTCTTGATCAAATGTATCATTCACTCAATCAACTTCAAATTCAAGTTTCATTCTTTTGCAATTCCATTTACTGTTTTTTTTATTGCAAAGTATTGATATTCTCATTAATTTTAATAGAATTAAAATCTTTCCCGATCAGGTCTGATTTCGCTGCGGCTTGGATGAATCTTGGTATTGTTCTTTCCAGTAAGAAACAATTCGAGGAGTCTGAGCAGTGTTTCTTTACTGCTTTAAAACATCGAAGTCATTATCCTGACTGCTATTATAATCTAGGGAACCTGGTAAGTCACCAGAAATAAATTCATAAAATAATTTAGATATGTTTTGTTAAAACGTTTATGAATATCTACTTACTAGTTTCGCCCATTGCCTATGTAGAGGTTGGCGTATAATTTCACCACAAGCTAAAGTTCTAAATTAAATGAAAATACTAGTAATTGTTGAAACACAAATTTATTACAAATTCGAGAAGCCGGTTTCGTTTGTTTCTGCATTATCAATCTTGATTCAATATACATAACTACCACGGATACTAGAAACTAGAATATATACATTACTAGATGTATTATAGTATCCGTGATAACTATAGTCATTCCAAGCAAAGAAGACCCTCTGAGAAGATGGGAAAATGACTCCAGATTGGTCAATATTTGTTCAAGAATTATGAATGTGGTCTTAGTAGTAGATCAAATTGTTTTCTACAATCTGAGATCAAATTTATATTTTTACCAATATTGACCGAGCTTGAGTCATTTTCTCATCTTGCCAGAGGGCCTACTTTGCTTGGACAGACTATACCATAATATCACCTTCATAACTAATAACTACACATAAAGCAAAAGTTCTGCCTATAAAGCCGCGTATCAACAGTCCAAGGCATGTGCCTCAAAGTACAGTCTGTTCCGCAAAGAAGAGTCTTGCTACTAGTCTACTATCTACTCCAGTCTCCAGCTCGGTCAATATTGGTTCAAAAATTATTGATCTGGTCTCAATTATAGGAAACATTTCGATCTTCAATTCAAGACCAAATCAATAATTTTTGAACCAATATTGACCGAGCTGGAGACTGGAGTAAAGCCGCGTATTGATAGTCCAAGGCATGTGCCACACATGCCTCGGACTGTCGATACCAGGTTTGCTAGCAGCCAGGCAAACGCAGCACACAATTCGCAGCGAGCAGTGCCTGTTGCCTCGCAACACACAACGAACAATTCTACAAACTAACCTCAAAATTGTACATTCCTATGCATTTTTGTGATTGAGAATTCTATTTGGGTGCAGAAGGTTTAAATAGGCAATAATAAACATTGCCTTAAATTTTTATCTACTAATTGAGCACAAAATAACCTCCAAAGTCCAAATTATCAATTGTCAGAGCTTAGTTGCTTTGTCTCCCGCTTGATGGCACTAGTCAATTTGTTCGCGTGCTCGTATTTTTGGTTAGGCCGGTATTACACGAAAATAGTTCTATGATCATACCTGATCATATGGAAAAATATGAAAATATGATTTGGTATTTTCATCTCTTTCTATATGATCAGGGCCCTGGCTTATAAACATTTTACAATCAACATTACTCATAATTCGTGGATTTTATGGGCGTTTCTGTCTCATAAACGTTTCCAATAAAAAGCAAATTCTACAGTTTCAGCTGATTAAAAAAATGACATGAAACGAATTTAGCTCAAGTAAATAGAATATCGGAATAGTCCAATGCTATTCCTTTAAAACCAAAACTTTGCTCCTAATTTAATGATTTTGATAAATAAATTGATTTATTATTATGAATATATTTAATAATAAATATGAATCATTATTTTTATAGTGAGATTTGAACAGGAATCATTTTTGTTGCTAAAATATTATCATAACCTACAAAGAAAATCGTAAACAAACAAAGTCAGAAGACACTAGCCTTGTAATCTAAAATGGCCACAATGATTCGAGTTTGAACAGCTGATATCGTGAATTTTTTGTCTGAACCAATTTACATAGACATATAACCTACATCTTAAACCTTCATCATTCATCATCACTCATTCATCCTTTGCTTAAAATACTTGGAAACCAAGTCTTAATTGTAAAGAAAGAATGAAGAATACATGGGATTTCCTATTCCACTCGAACCATCGCAGCCATTTTGGATTCAAATGTTAGGGTCTTCTAGTGAGTTTTGGCTGATAGTTGATTCAACAGCTGATCCTTTCCAAAATTTGGAACATTGTAAATCGAGAGTTTTATTGTTTTATTACTACAATCCCAATCCTTTGTTTTTCATCAGAATAAGCCAGGGCCCAGATATGCTCATAGAGCTATTATCGTGTAATAACGGCCTTACAAAAATTGCAGATCACACATATGCCTCAGCCATGAGTTCTTACTTTTTTTGCGTCAACAGACTGTACTGCAAGGCATTCGTGGCACATGCCTCGGACTGTCAATACGCGGCTTTATCTTTTTCCAACAAAGAGTATCATAGCTCATTTTATTAAAGTGAGTTGTATTCATTGGTTTCATTGGTTATGGTACTTGGAAAAAATCGAAAAATTCAAATTAAATAAATATAGTTGCTAATTTTAAAAATTAAAAAAATAAAACCATCACAGAACTTGTAGTTTTTGTTAGAGTTTTGTGCTTTTTGTCTAGTCTAAACATCAGTATCTAAGTGATATTGTGACATCATACACTGGACTATAGGCTACTATTCAGTTTACTCCTTCACAATAATCTTAGTGAATACACTAATGAAAAGTAGGCTAGGTTAATTTTTAAGCATTGGTTGAATTTCACCTTTGATGTAAATAATTTTTGATTCTAGTACCTTGCGAAGAAAATGTTCACAGGAGCCTACAATGCATGGCAGAAAGCAATATCCCAGAATCCAAAACACGCTGTTGCTTGGAACAATATCATTATCATGCTTGATTCTCTTGGTAAGTCGATAATACCCTGTTAGCCCTTTTTTGTAGGCTTGCTTCAGACACTACGATTTTGGACGTCCGGTTTTTTTTACTTTATAAATTTTACAATATTGAACAGTAATAATAAAACCCAAATCCAAAGAGACATAATAAACTTTGATACACTTTTTAAACTGTTAGAATCTGAAAAGTGGGTGGATATAAATGACCCCCTCAACGATGCAAGCGAATCAACTGACATTCTAATAAACAGATTGTATAACTTCATTCAGATTGCTTCTACTAAAAAGCCCATCCCACATAAGTTAAAACCATTAAAAAATTAGATTACAAAAGGACTTGGATTTACAAAAGGACTTACAAAGGATTACCAATCTATCCGAACCAGAGATAAAATGCATAGAACTCTTACTAAACAACTTTATAATATCAATCTTAAAAAGGAATATACAGATTACAGAAACAGGCTGAACAAACTCATCAAACTATGTAAAATAACGTATTACCAAAAAAAATTTCAGACGCTATGGGTAACAGTAATAAAACCTGGAGTTGTATCAACGAACTGTTAGGCAAAGAAAAGAAAGTTATATCCCCAAAAATCGACGCAGATGTACTTAATAAACATTTTGCCGATGTGGGTAAAATATATGCGGAAAATCTTAAATCAAAAAACAACAACCCACCATCTCACACTAGTTCAGATTCAAAAATAAACTCTCCAAACTCTTTCTTTCTGTATCCTACTAATGAAAATGAGATTTTAAAATTAATTCTTTCTTTCAAAAATAATTCATCTCCGGGTATAGACAAAATATCTAACTTAACCATGAAAAGAATAGCTCATTATATTGCTTTCCCATTATCTGTGATCATTAACAAATGTTTTACTGAAGGAGTCTTTCCAAAACATTTCAAAATTGCTTCAATTGTTCCTTTATTCAAATCTGGTGACCATAAGGATCCTTCCAACTATCGGCCAATAAGTTTATTGAGTGTTTTCTCTAAAATTATTGAAAAAGTAATAAAATGCCGCCTCATTAAATATTTAAATTACCATAAAATAATTCAGGATAATCAATATGGCTTCCAATAAGGTAAAAGTACGGAGGATGCAATAATTAGGTTAATAAATATTTCATACAAGAATTTTAACGATAAAAAGAAGACTTTAGCTGTGTTTATCGACCTTAGTAAAGCATTCGATACTTTACTCATGACAGACTACTCGAGAAGCTACAATATTTGGGCATACGTGGCATCCCACTAAAATTATTCACTAATTATTTGAAAGAACGCTCTCAGTATCTGACCTTGGATGGTAAAATGAGTACCATTAATTTATCTGATTATGGATTGCCTCAGGGGACAGTATTATCTTCAATACTGTTCCTGATCTATATCAATGATATGCTTAGAATGGGAGTTGAAAACTGAGAAATTTTGTCCTATGCAGATGACACCACCCTCGTTTTTTCGGCTAATTCCTGGGAAGACATGAAGGTCATCTGTGAAACTGGTCTAAGAAAAATTAAAAATTATCTGGATGAACACACCTTAACGTTGAACTCGAAGAAAAGTATTTATTTAACTTTCTCACCTAATAAGTCAGGCCTCCCTAGAAATCTTAATGAGCTAAAAATTCATTCCTGTTTGCTGAATGTCAATGGAACCAGTGACTGCCCTAGCATAAAAGGTGAAAAAGATACAAAGTTCCTTGGTATTATCCTTGACCAACACTTGAGGTGGGACGCATATATTAACAACTTATGTCGCAGATTAAGATTTTTGATTTACAAGTTCTACAATATCGGCATGCTGAGAGATAGAGGTATTACTCGATTGGTATACTTTGCTTATGGCCAATCGGTCCTGCAGTATGGAATCATTGCCTGAGGGGGAGCCAGAAATGTCCATTTTAATAAATTGTTCATTACACAGAAATTTTTAATTAAAGCTATATCTTCCAAACCCAGACTGTACCCAACTAACGATCTATTTACCGATTTCAAAGTTTTAACCGTTAGACAGCAGTATTCAAAAAGCCTCATCCTTTATATCATGAAAAATAAAAACATATTCCATCCCCGTGTGACTCAATATAATTTAAGACCATCTAGTATAACCTATAATTTTGACCGTACTGTTCTCGATGTATGCTGTAGACAATTTGTATTTGTGGCAAATAAATTAGTCAATTTTCTTCCTGGTGATGTACTGAGTATTGCAACTACTTATAATTTGAGCAAGATTATAGACAAACACATAATACATTACAAGCTTGATGAGAAACTATTTCAATAGTTTCGTATCTTCTATTAGAACATCGAAATAATATACTTTTTCTAATAATTAAAGTAAAAGCTTATTTATTAGATGCAATATTAAAACATAAAAATTTCTATGCTCTTGATCAACGTGTCTCTTCCTTCTTAGTTTTTTATTTCTCTTCTTTTCCTTTCTATTCATACTCTTTAACATTCAATTCTGAGTTCTCCTTTCCATTTATTTCTCCCAACATCATTTTTACTTAATATTGATTTCTACATTTTCTGACTCATATCTGCGCACAGGTTCATCACCTATGCAGGTATTAATATTTCCTTTTAGTTAGAGTAGTTACGGTAGTATACTTGGCTAACACTTAATGATGTCTCTGTGCACATTATGTACGGTATGCGCCAAGCTCTATTCAATCTAGTATAATTCAGTGAACAAAATCCGGACTTACAAAGATCGAGTTGTCTGAAACTGACACCAAAAAGTTAGGCGGTCTGCCTCTTGTACGTGATGTAACCTACTAACAGCTGATGTAAAGCATCTATTGTCTCTTTTGATTTAAAAAACATCATCTGGGTACAGCTAAATGACAACTGCAATTGGCAACATCAGTTGTTGAAGCGCTTTAGGATCAGACGAAACAGCCTAACTTTATGTAGTCAACTATCCTGAATTGACTTTTCGATTGAAGGCTTCTCTTGAAGGTTACTTATGATAGGTTCTGTGAAGTTTTCTAAACTGCTCAATTTTCCTACATTCTCTGCATTATTATGTGGGTATTTCTTTCCCTGTCTTCACTTCTATTTCTTTTTCTTTATTCTTGTAACAATTTTTCCTCTGTTTTCAAACTTGCAACATTTTTTTTATCTTACTTCAGTCTGTTGTATATTACAATATTTTCTTATTATTATTATTAATATTATTCTATTTTATATAGAATAAGTTTGTTTTATGTTGGTAAATTTTTAATGAAGACTGTTTTGGGCTTTGCCTGTAGTCTTCGAAAATCTGTAAGAAATAAATAAATATACTAGAATAGAGTATTATTATATAAATATAATAAAATATACTAGGAACCACAATTTGTAAGTCCTATTCATTTACAAATTTTTCCATGAAGAATGGCATTAGTGATTTTACAAATATCTCTCGACTCTCGTTTTATCAATTTGTATTTACAATTATAGATCAATTGAAATTTTACTGATGACTGTCAGTCATTAAAGTTGTAGTGAAATTGAAATGGAAACTTTATTCTCCAAAAAATCAACATACAATCATAGTTATATGACAATAATAAATCTAAAAAATGAAAAGCGAAAAGCATGATTATAATTTCACCTTTTCCATTTTTTCTAGAATTCTTTGGTTATCAATATAATCTTGTACTTCTTCTTGTATTATAGGAAAAATATCATTCCTGATAACTTACTTCTCTACAGGGTGACAGAGAAATGGGAAATTTTGAAGTACTCAAATAAAGTAAATTTAATTATTAGTTTTATTGCTGGAAATATGAAGTAAAATAGTTGCCATTTTTATAGTTCTAACAAAAAAAGGAAATTTTTATAGATAATGTCCTTGATATGACGACCATTCAGTGAGATTTCTATGTGAGCATGGAACGTCGAAGCACTGTATGTGACTTTTTCAAAAAGGCCATTTAAAAAAGAATGTGTACGCTTCATGCTAAAAAATAATTATTGAGTTTAAATCAAGGATTCAAAAAGAAATCGCTGCGACTTCCATTGCAGTGCTTCAACGTGCCAAGCAAAATCTCACTGGTTGCTTTCAGGAATTTATTTAAATAAAACATACGTTTGAATGGTCGTCATCTCAAGGACATTATTTTTTTTTTATTTAAATTTTTCTACATAACTATGAATGGTAACTATTCTACTTCATATTTTCAGAAATTAAAAACTAATGATTAAATATCCTTTATTCACGTAAGTGTTATTCAAAATTTCCCGTTCCTCTGTGTCACCATAGACTATAGAGAAATGATATGACAATGACGTATATCATTCATCTATCTACGGTGTCACTCTGTATAAGCCAATGCATCCTCTTCTCAACCTCTTCAGACTTCTTAAGCTACTCAAGCTGACTTTTAAGCTTCCATTCTTCTGATAAACCAGTATGTGGTAGTAATAGGCCTATACAATCATTATCATAACGATACTAGACCTTCCAATTTTATTGTTTCATTGATAAAATGTATATTATCTTCTTGAATGGAAATTGAACCCTAATCACACGTACAGTATCCAGTTTTTTTGCGGATGATGCCCACATGAGCATTTTAGCTTGTGCGTGGGTAATGGGTGTTGAATGCGAAGGTGATTGATGAGGTGAAAAACAGCCATGCCACTGGGGTTCGAACCCAGGCCTGCGGCAGCGCTAGCGGACTGAAGGTTGTGACGCCCTAGCCCACTGCGCCAACGAGGTTCCTCAATTTACTCATTTCAAGTCTTCTTGATGTAACTTTTGCATCTCTTACAAGTAATTTATTGCCAATGTTGTATATCATTGTAATTTGTGGTTTAATACAGTTTTTCCATGTATAACACACATCAAAACACTTCAAAATGAACATTGTTAAATCTTACCAATGATACAAGTACAACAGATTATTTTATAAATAGTGTAAACGCAGATTGTTTATCATCCAAATGTTTTATTCTATATTTTCTATGGTTCGTTTTTTTTTAAATTTCCTTTTCTAGGTAAATACGGAGAAGCAGAAGAAATGGCGAATAAAGCTTTAAAACTGATTGAGGACGATGCTGGCCTTCACTTCAACTTGGCCAATGCACTTGGAAAACTTTCCAGATTTGAAGACTCTGAAGAAAGTTTCTTGCAAGCAATACGCCTGAAGCCAGATCAGCCTCTGTATTATGTTAATCTAGGTGGGTTTACAGAAAATATGGTCAATTTAAATTTATTAGAAAAAAATTATATGTGAGCTAACAGAATATATATTTCAATTTATTAGGCAAAAGATATTCATTATTTCAAAGTGATTGCGTAGATCATAAGTTACTCTTGATGAACTTGAAGTATTATGGATTTCATGCCACATCAATTCCTACCTGGCCAATCGCTTCAGAGATTGAGAGTTTGTGATGGAGAGGGTAGATATAATGTGTCTGAATGGGCAAGAATAATAGCTGAAGTGCCTCAGAGCTCAGTATTGGGTCCTCTATTATTCATACTCTATGTCAATGACTTGCCTATGAATGTGACTTGTTCCAGAGCTTTACTTTTTGCGGATGACACAACAGTGATTATAAGGGGTAACAATAATGACAATTTATTCAGTAAGAGCAGGCAGGTAATGAGTAAATTGGAGGATTGTTTTATAGCAAACGGCCTGAGCTTAAATTTATCAAAAACAGAAGTAATTCTCTTCAAAACCTCGGCAACCCTCAGTAATTCCAACCCTCTGGTAAATTTGGATTTAGGCCCGGGAATCAAATTAAAAATTTCTAAAGTTTCAAGAAAAGGTTTCTAGGTATATGAGTTAATAGTAGATTGAAATGGAAGGAGGAGGGAGGAGTCCATAATATTGTGTGGTAGGCTCTCAAGAGTCCTATATGTTCTTAGGAATGTTGTGAGTCTTCCTTCATTGTTAACGGTGTTTCAGTGTTCTTTCATGTCTCTGATTATGTATAGTGTTCTGTTCTGGGGTGGCTCTGCATTTCAAGTTTTTAAAATGCAAAAAAGGCACTACGAATAATTTTTAGACTGGGATTTAGGGATAGTTGTAGAACTCACTTCAAGAGGAAACAGATTGTTACTGTCCCAGCTCTTTATATCCTACAGGCCCTCACCTATTACATATCTAATAAGGCTCGCTATGCTGGAGATGAAATTACGAATAATTATTATTCAAGAGGGCGCGGTTTCACTTTGAGGTTACTTTCTCATAGGCTGAAATTATTAGAGAAAGGACCACATTATATGGCTATAAAATTATTCAATTGCCTACCAACTGATTTGAAAGAAATAAGAAATGAAAGACAGTTTAGGAAGGTTCTGAAGAACGTTTTACTCATCTCCTTTCCTTATTCACTGTCAGAATTTTTTAAATTATAATCATTGAAATTTCCTTTGTATTTTGTTTTGTATTGTAAGCTTAATCTAATGGTACTAAGTGTTTCTCATGATAATGTATTGTGTATTTTTGTAGGCTATATCTTTTATGACGTTGTTGTATGTTAGCTGGGTCATTGACATCAGCAAACTGTACCAATGATAAATAAATAGATAAAAGTTTTTTTTCGCGATCAATACGTCTAAAGCCAGATTTACATCTGCATTATGTTAATGTAAGTGGGTTAACAGTTTACAGTATATGGTTATTTTCAATATACTGTAGTAGAAAAACTATACCTTTCAGAACGTTTCTTGCAATAAATATGTCTAAAGCCAGATCTACATCTGCATTATGTTAATCGAGGTGGGTTTACAGAAAATATGGTCAATTTTAATAAAGAACTTTAAAACTTAGGGCTGTTTAAAATAATTGAAAAATAAATAAAAATCAAACACCCTTTTTTTGAAAAAGTTCCCGAAACATGTATGTGTTTTTTATAATTTTAAAGTTTTCAAAAAAAGGGTGTTTGATTTTTATTTATTTTTCAATCAATTTTAATTTATTCGAAAAAAGTGATACATATCAAGTGGATGTCCGAATCCGGTCTCCCAGGAAAAAATTTTAGGCAACATAAACTAATTTTCACAATTTTAAAAACTCGAATATATTCTTCCAATTTTTTCCGAGGAATAAACTATTTTAATACTTGAGCTCTTACTCGAATTGCTTCACAGATTGTGAACCACTGAAGTAGGCTTCCACGAATTTGGCCATTTATATTCAGAGTTTGAACTTTTTCAAGTGTAGAATATTGCTGGTACAAAATTAAATTAAAATAATTTGTTAAAATTACTTAGAAATGAGCATTCATGATTTCTCATATGTCATGAGAGGGTCTACTAACAATTTATAGTCTTCATTACAACATAATGTATCATATTTATGATGATCCGTTTAATTTCTTAATTATTTGTAATTTTTTCCAGGAGTTCTCTATCACCGCTGGAAGAAATTTGAAAAAGCAAAGCTTATGTACTACAGAGCTCTAGAGTTGAATCCAAATTCAGAAAGTGCTTTACGAAATCTGAAGATGTTGCAGTGAAGTATTTTGGAAAACTTGACTTTTTCTTACAGCAAACAAAATTTGACTTTTTTGAAATACCTACTGTAGGCTACTTTTGCTTTCCATTGTATCAATAATTTTTTTTTAACATCCTACCTATTCATAATGTAGGCCTAGGGACGCAAAGGCCGTTATCACACGGTAATAGTTCTATGACATAGAGGGATGAAAATATAATTTCATATTTCAATCTCATTTCATAATATGATTTTTATAATGTCAGAAATATTATCGTGTAATACTGGCCTAAGATCAGAAATAATCAATTATATAAAATAATCATAATAAGATTATAATCTATAATTTGGTCATCTATGGAGGATGAAGATCATCTAATGAGATGAAGATGAGTAATCTTTATTGAATTTTAGAGCTGGTGCCAAAAATTAAGGCGGTTCTGTCCGTTCCTTGGGTGTTCCAACAGCTTATATGTCTGCGTAGCTGTACCAGACCAGTAGCTGACTAGAGAATAGATTCAAGAAAATACTCTAGTCAGCGGGTCCAATTACTTGCTAGTTACAGTAGGTACAAGAAAGAAACGTAACCACCTCAATTTTTTGCATGAGCTATATTTGAAAAGATATTTCGTTTCGTGATGTAATCCTGTAACTATCATGAAATTTTATGAAAATCTAAATAAAATGAAATGAAATATTTTAGAGTGAGTTATTTCCATGTTTCTTGTGAATACCGAGACACCGAGCTCCGCTCCAAAGCTGCGGCCGCACTGCTGGACGGTTGCTTAATGGTTGGGTGGTATATTAGCCCAATCAAATTGTCATTAAATTGTGCCTCGACCAAACAAAAATCCTGTTAATTGATTTTATTGTCTTAATCGGTCCATGATTATGATTATATATAATGACTAGCCGGCAGGCTCGCTTCGCTCGCCTTCTCCGTCTAGCCAGGGGGCTCGCCCCCTGGACCCCCGACAGTATAGGCAGTGTGAGTGAGTCAAAGAGGCGAGCGAAGCGAGCAAAACCTGTGTCAGTGTCAGCTAAGACAAACAGGCTCGCTTCGCTCGCCTGCAAATTCCGTTCAGGAGGGATTAGAAATTTATTGAGCACAGCATTTCTAACCTAATCTGGACCTCTTTACATAATTTCAACATTTTCTGCCAATTTGTTGTAGAAAAATCTAAGAAAAACTCCGAAAATTCCAAAAAATAGTAAAACGCTAATATTAAGCGTAACCTTGGGACGTATATCGGTCATAGTTTGAAACTTGATTCAATATCTTCCAAATTAGTTTATCTATAATCTCGCTGAACCATTGAATTTACAGTTAGGATTGGTCGTATCAAGACGGAAGATATGCAACCCGCAATACATCTACAATTTTGAAAACCTGATTACTGGCGTAACCTTAAACGGATTTCAAAAATATTTCAACACAACATTTCTAAAACTTATCTGAACCTGCCCACCAAATATCAACATTTTCTACCAATTGGTTCTCGAAAAATTGAGGAAAACGCCGGAAAACTCTAGAAAACCCAAAATATTTGGCGTATTCTTGAAAAGTTTTTAAAATCCGTTCTTAGCGCGCGTCTAAATGTCCAACTTAACATGCCTGCCAAATTTGAAAGCATTCGGTTCAGTGGATTTTTAGTTCTGGTGATGAATGAATGAATGAATCAGTGCCATTTCGCTTTTATATATAGAGATTATGAACATTTTGAACATGATCGATTTCTTGCGACCATTCAGCAATGCCAGAGCTTATTAAAGAGGGTAATTTAAGGAACCTATGATGTTAAATCATAGGCCTTATTTCTAATTAGACTTAGTAGTGAGTTACCTATTCTGAAAATTTATATTGAAATAGCTGAAATTCATTAAAAAACAATAGATGGATTTTCAACTACTGTATCTTGAAATTTTCCGTCATGTGCATTAAAGTTGTAAAATAATATTATCAATAAGTTTATCTACAGGCGTATCAAAAAGTTCCTGTTTCAGTTTCACAATCTAAATCAAAATGGCTATCATTTCAAAACGGAATTTCAGGACTGTATTGAAATAGTAGTTTATGCAACGGTTGTTTAATGAGAGCCTTTAACGCACGAGTGAGATGTAAGTTAGAGCATGAGCAGCGAGCGAAGCGAGTGCTCTAAATATCTCATCGAGTGCGTTAAAGGCTGAATACAACCGTTGCATACACTATTTTATTTACAGGGTGTTCCGAAAATAAGACACTTTCAATGAAACAATCTAGAAGATTTGTTTTCGTGAGTAGGCTACCTCAGGTCTCATCACAGAAGTAGATGTGCGTATCAAGATAACATAGGAGTTGGTAGTTAGTGGAACACCTGCTGTGACCTGCTTACTATTATCCAGAATGTTCCAAAAAGTAAAGTGTTTTAATTTTGTCAAAATTCATTGTTACAAGAAATGCTTTAATTTTATTACGTATAATTATCTTTTAAAAGCACTTCCCAATTTTTGTTTTCCACTTTTTAGACTAGAAAAGCATTTATAAATTTAAAATTTAAAATTTAAAATTTAAAATTTAAAATTTAAAATTTAAAATTTAAAATTTAAAATTTAAAATTTAAAATTTAAAATTTAAAATTTAAAATTTAAAATTTAAAATTTAAAATTTAAAATTTAAAATTTAAAATTTAAAATTTAAAATTTAAAATTTAAAATTTAAAATTTAAAATTTAAAATTTTAAAAATTTAAAATTTAAAATTTAAATTAAAATTTAAAATTTAAAATTTAAAATTTAAAATTTAAAATTTAAAATTTAAAATTTAAAATTTAAAATTTAAAATTTAAAATTTAAAATTTAAAATTTAAAATTTAAAATTTAAAATTTAAAATTTAAAATTTAAAATTTAAAATTTAAAATTTAAAATTTAAAATTTAAAATTTAAAATTTAAAATTTAAAATTTAAAATTTAAAATTTAAAATTTAAAATTTGAAATTCTTCACTAACTTCTTGTTTTAAATGATTAGTTACAAAACCAATGTTACTTGTCTAGTTGAAAAAATTTTCTGTAAAACGCAGACAAGTTCGTTGAGCTCCAAGAATAACGGGAATGGAATAAGCTAAAAACTTTATTTAAGATTCAAGTTGAAAAACAAATGTAGCCTGTTTCATTCACCTCCTTGCCCAAATTTGAGTCAATTTTTAATTTTGCAGAATAATAATTCTGTCTATATCATTGGTTTCAATATTCTCTTTTGAATACTGCATTTAGCCTCCTCATGTACTGTTGATTTGAATTGATAACTGGATGTGAGTGAGTTAAAAATTCATTTTTTATCGCTCTAGCTCCAAGAAGAAGAGTTGGAGTCGTGGTAAAGCTGCAGGCTTCTGCCCGGTGGATCTTGGTTTGATCCCCAGTGCAGACTATTTTTTTGACAAGTTTTACACCTCAATCAATTATTATTATTATTATTTGTTGTTACAATTGCAACTTATATAAAGTATTTTAAGCAAAGGTGATAAATGGATGATGATGTTTAGGCTACATAGTGAATGAATGATGATTATTTCTGAATGTTTATATTACAATTTTAACTTTAAAAAAACTTTTCACTTTTCAAAATCCTGAATTTTGATTGAGTTCACTGTCAGAAACACTAAATAAAAATTTTCAAAAACTTTGGGATTTTTTAATGAACTGGAAAAATTTTAGAGCAAAATAGAATAATCTTTGTTACACTCTGGAGCAATTGCTTTTCAAATTGTACATTAGGCAGTTGAATTTTGAAACAAAAATTTGTGAAATGAGTTGATTATTGACAAGAAAATAAAAATAATTAATTTGCTTAATACTGCTACAAAATGCATATATGCATATATTATCTAAAAAAGTAATAATAGAAATTTAAACAATAACAGTAAAAAATCCTTAATAGTATCAGGATTGAGGTTCAACAACCATTTAAAGATTTGTTTATTAAAAGAATGTCTATTGTTTATTTGTTTTAAATTGTCGGGCAAATGATTGTAAAATTTTGGACCTAGAAATATAAAGGTTTTTTGGAAAAAAGTTGAATACAATCTAGGGAGTCTTAAAACATTACTAGCTATACCTCTAGTGCAGTACAATTGATTCTCAAAGCTTTGTTGAGTATGTTCACCTGACATCAAAAAGAAAACAGAAATAACTTTAAAAATATAAATGTAGCAAAGTACCAAGCAATTCAATGATTGAAAAATTGAAAAGTGCTTTTAAAAGATAATTATACATAATAAAATTAAAGCATTTCTTGTAACAATGAATGTTGACAAAAATTAAAACACTTTACTTTTTGGAACATTCTGGATAATAGTAAGCAGGTCACAGCCAGTGTAACTACCAACTCCTATGCTATCTTGATATGCACATTTACTTCTGTGATAAGACCTGAGGTAGCCTACTCACAAAAACAAATCTTGTAGACTGTTTCATTGGAAGTGTTTTATTTTCGGAACACTCTGTAATTAAAATAGTGTATGCAACTGTTGTATTCAGCCTTTAATGCACTCGACGAGATATTTAGAGCACTTGCTTCACTTGCTTCGCTCGCTGCTCGTGCTCTAACTTACATCTCACTCGTGCGTAAAAGGCTCTCATTATACAACCGTTGCATAAACTACTATTTCTTCAAGTGACTACATGAATTTATGGATCTCATACGGTACCTTTATAGAAGAACATTTCGAATAATCAAGCTTGATAGCATACTCTATTATTTGAATTTTGAAAATTACAAAAATGTCACTGTACGGTATAGATAGGCTATCTATACTTATCAAAGATATTAATATTACATCAAAACCTCTGATTCCTATTACCTTCAAGCATTAGTCCAGTTTCAGTACGCAGTAACTTGGAGGATTTTTAGCTGCAGTAGGTAGTGTATGAGATTGTAATAGTATAGCTCAATTTCGAACCAATAAGTGTAAGTTATTTGAATAGTGAACACAATACTTGGCACAACTTTTGGCAGCCAGAAAACCTTGCCTCTCTTTTGGTTTTTCGCATATAACTAAAAAAAACGGTCCACATTTTTCAATAAACACTCGTAGAGTAAATTAAAGTCTGCATTGCGACCAAAAACACTATGTTCCACCTTTTCTCAATGTGATTTTTAGCCCATAAAGTAACAATAAAATCCACTTGAGAACGTTATTCTCAAATTGTAATGAGCGTATTTTATGACCATAAAATCTTGGTATTTATATGAAAATAAATGTGCAGGTAAACCCAATAATTGATTTGAAACTATATTAGAAAGAAGTTGGCAAATGAACTGCTAAAATCATCGAAATTATAAAAAACAGCCCATGAAGTAACAATGAAATCCACTTGAGAACGATTTATTTTATTTGCCATAAATTATTATTATTGATCTCATCCCTACATTTGAAAACCGCGGTAAGATAACTTACCAACATAACAAAACATTTATCTTCCCAAAACTTTGAAAGTTTTTCAAATAGTACAACTAGCTTGGATTAACTTGAATTTTATATTTTATAAATATGTGTAATTATACTCAAATAGTTTTCAAAATATTATTATTGGATTACCAACGATGATCGTCCCTCGTCGACCATCAAAATAAAAAAAAATCGTCGATCTTTGGTTTGTCGACGCTGTGTCGTGTTGACCTTTTGGTTTGTCGGAGTGCGCCTAACTGACTGAACCATTTGAGTTCTTGTTATACACCTGCTGACTAAATCTAGAAAGCAGATCCAAGAAGCAATGGTTGGAAGTTTTGGTTGGCAATACTATCATGTTCCAATCACGGTGAGACTTCGAAATTTCAGTTCCAGTTCTCAGTTTTTCAAGCTATTCTGTTTCTGTCGCCGTTACGGGAATTGGCCTCATAGCAGTGGTACCGCAGGACAATAGAGGGGAGTGCCTCATTAGCTCCAAGGATCACAAACTCCACAATGTTAATTTGGGTTGCCGATGAAATTGGACTTGAGGGGTTTCAAAAACTCCAAAATCCCGTTTCAGGCTGATACACAGTTAGCTACACCGTTGCACATCAGTTCTCGATCTAGATACAGCATGTTTTGGAGACGTTTACTGTGTTGCATTTTAAATACAGAATGATACAGAGCTGTTTTATTGCTAGAGGCTGTATCAGAGATATCAGATACCATAACAAAATAGGTTATGTTATGTTTAGTAGTTGAATCTCATTGATTATTTACTGTTTAATATCCAGTTAACTTAGGACCACGAATTAACATTTGGGTGAGTTTTCAGCAATATTATTCTAGTTTAATATTAAGAACCCAATATTCTCATCAATCTGCATTTAAAACTTATCTGTAACTTTTTGAGCTTTATAGTACACCTAATACTTTCTGTAACTTTTTGAGCTGTATCTGTAGCTTTTGAAATTTGGCAACAGGGATCATTCTCTCTTGTTAGTGGCATAAAACAGTAATTGAATTCTGAATTAGTCTAACAAATTATAGGCTACATTATACTTGGTACTTGACTACGATGAGTAGGCTACTAGCTTCACCTAACTTAGCTTTACCTAGCAATAATTTTAAGATTATTATTACTGTAATTTTCTTCCTTGGTGAAGAGCTTGAAATATACACTGTTAAATTGGGTTCTGGCAATAGATTATCTTCAAATGCAAGAGTTGCTGCATGGTGCAGAAGTCTTTTCAAAAACTTGAAGTTTTATTCCAAGTGGATTTTGACATTTACTTGGTGGATTCTAGCATTAGGCCTACAGGTGGGATAATTTTGTCAAAATTCATGCAACTCGTACAGCAGATACTTGCTCAATATTCAATGATTGAAATTTAAGTGTCAAGCCACAATAAGTGAATGTACGTTTATGAATTATTATTTCTAATGAATAGACTAAGTGTAATTAATTTCATCATTATTTTTACAGGCAGTTCATTCTCACTTGGAGATTTAAAATTTGCAACTGGATTAAACTTCAAATATTTTCTCCACAAAGATACTGGATTCCTAACCAGTCAACATCATACTGCATTAAGTAAGTAAAGTGAAAATTTTTTTTAAACTGTGTTTCAATAAAAGTCATTAATGATTATAATTGAGTCTAATTGCCTGATCGCATGATTCACCTGAGAAAATCATGTGTGATTATTGATGCAGTAGAAAGGTATGTACCATATTACTCATCATCAAAAAATTATTTTCATTGAAACTTTTCTTGATAAAAATTATAGGTGATTAAATTGGATCTAGGACGATCTAATTGAATTATGTACGGTGATACATGAAAAAGGAGACATGATTTTAATAACTGGTTTTTCGATGAATTTCCCAAAGTGTTTTACTCATCATCTGAAAAAAAAAAACTATTTTCATTGAAACTTTTATTGATAAAAAATTATAGGTGATTATTTTCGGTCTGTGACGATTCAATTGAATAATGTATGGAGAAAGGTCATGTGAAAAGTGATACATGATGATTTTATAGCTGGTTTTTTGATGAATTTCCCAAAGTGCTTTACTCATTCTCTGAAAAAAATTATTTTCATTGAAACTTTTCTTGATAAAAAATTATAGGTAATTATTTTTGGTCTAGGACGATCTAATTGGATACTGCACGTGAAATCACATGACGAAGTGTTACATGACGATTTTATAGCTGGTTTTTGATGAATTTCCCAAAGTGCTTTACCCATCATCTGAAAAAAATTATTTTCATAGAAACTTTTCTTGATAAAAAATTATGGGTAATTATTTTGGTCTAGGACGATCTAATTGAATCTGAAAGTAGAAAAATCACATGTGAAAAGTAATACATGACGATTTTATTGCTAATTTTAATTTCCAATGTGTTTATTAATTAATTGATAAAATCATCAAACCAAAAATCATGTGAAAAGTGATGGACTATGAGTTTTCTTGAAACATTGTTTGATTATATCAATTGTAACATGAGTTGGTTTCATTTGAAACATTGTAGTACATGAATCTTAAGAGTAATGAGAATAATTTAACTGGTTTCCTGAATTTCCCAAGGCCATGCCTAATAATATGGCAACGTCGCACCGTAGTCACAGTCTTTTCATATGAAAGCATTATAGGTACAGATACAAAATCATGTAAGTTGACTTGGCTCTTCTCTCTTTGAGCATGATGATTTTTTCATGAAAAACGTTCATGAAACTCTTCGTATAGAATTTCTTTTTGTGTTTATTGTAATAGGTTGTAATAGAGATTAGCTTAAGAAAGATTAAGAATAGACAGTTATTTATTAAAATAGTTTTTGATGATTTGTAGCAAGTCAAATGGGGAGAGCACGCACACAGGAAACGCAGCATCCATTAGAACAGCTGATTGGAAAATGATTTCAATGCTTTTAAATGAACCCAATTTCCTACTGTACATAGTTGTCAATTTTCAGGCCATGACCTTCTATTCATGACCTTGATCATAGTTTCTTTTTTTCCAGTGAACAGAGTGAGATGGAAGAAGATTGCTCAAGTAAAGCTGTCACTATCACTAACATAATCTTACCTGATATCAAACATCTGATGGCGTCTGGATTATACTTGGGTATGGTCAATATTCCTTTTTTCTTTCTAATATGTTTATGGTATTTCCAATTGCTTCTTTTTTTCTTATAGTTCAAAATATTATAATGCACAAAAATATTATGAGATTCAAATTCAGATCAACTATGTTCAATCAACTATAATCATCAAGTGATATTGATAATGATCAATCTCATGTTAGAAGGATGTCCAAATTTTGTCGAACAACCATAAAACATCCAAATATTTCTAAGGCCACTCAAAAATTCGATATTAGAGTTCCAATATCGATTAGAAGTTTTTCCACGTTTCTGGCAATTACGACCAATTGTGAGCTGGGTCGGATCATGACGTCAGAACCTCGGGGGGAAGGAGCTTGGGTCCAAACACTCAGTGGACGGAGTATAGTTCTATCACAATTTGCTGCGGTACGGTATTGATAATTCCTTGCTCTTCACACATTAACACCAGATGAGTGTTATACACCAGAATGGATATACTGTTGCGTTCAAAGGTACTTAGATTAGATTACTATAATCTAATTACCCTTCGTTGTGTTAACAGTGTGTGAGAATGCTGAGAGTTATTGAGAGGTGTGTAGACCCTACACTACCTAGACCCTATTCACAACAATCACCACTTACTTGGTCCGGCATTTTATGAATCAAAAGATCTCGCATAATTGGATTTTGAAACATCATGTAAAATGCCTCATGTATAAAAATGTTGATGGACAATCTTTTTAAAAGAAAATATTATCTATTATTTGGTTATAATTATTTTACAATTCATTGTGTTATACAAATGTCTATCCAAGTCTCATATGTAAGTTATTCGAGCCTCTTTTAATATGTAATAGAATAGAATTATGTAGCCCATGCATAGATATTAACTGTTGTGATCATTTTGAGCTTGATAAGAAGGGATTTAGCTATCTTCAATATTATTGTTACTATTACCGTCTTTAATAATAATTATTTTTTATACAGAAAAACACACCGTTGCATCAAACGTTTGATCAAACTAATATCAGCTCCAAAAATTCCATAAAAGGGTATTATGTAGGCCTATTGCAATGATACTAGTGAATATTGATCAACATTTATTATTAATTATGAAAGTTTTTTATGTCTTTTACGTTGTAAGCTGCCAATTCATTTTTGTGTTTTCTTGCAGAATCATTCAGCAAGCAGCACCACCACCACCACCACCCACAGTATTCGAAATGGACAAGCAAAATTAGCCTATCCTTGCCTCTGAGTGGGAAATATATGTAATTTTCATATTTTGTTTGATGAATAAATGTTATTGTTAGTTATTTCACTTTCATACTGAGAAGGATCAAATGAACTATACTTTTTTATCCAAGGATTTTCAAGTCCAAATAGCATAGCATCTTTCATTATTGTTGCCAAGTATTTATTTAATTGTATTTCAATTTTTGTTAAAGTGAATATGAATAAGAATAAGAATGCTTTTATTCCTTCAGTATGCTTACATGCAATGCTATAGGAAATGTTAGTCAACAATATAATACGAACCTTCATGTTCAAATTATACTGTAAAATGTACGTACATGGTACAATACAGACTAAGTAATTCGATAAAGTTCAAGCTGGTGCTTGTTTATTGTTTTGGATGTGTGACATATGAAAAAGAGTATATTTACAAGTCATTGATTATTTCACTCTTCAAATTAAAATATATTGCACATAGTTGGAAGAAATATGTCCTTAAGAAAGTTCAATTCTTACCTTGTATTTTCAATAGTTTTATGACGAATTGTATTCAGAGTAGAGTTTTTATTGTGCCCCAAAATCTAAGGGCGGAGAATATAGAGCTGTCTGTCCCACCCAGAACTTTGAATTATCATTCCAAACCCTAAAGAAACCCCCCTCCCAATAGTTGTCTCACATATTCAATAATTGAATACCAAAAATTGTTTGCTTCCATTCATTTAACATTTTTAGATTTTACAATCACAAAAATCCATCATCAAAATAGTTTTTTCCAGCTACTTTCGTAATATTTGAATACCAGTTTTTCTGAACCATCATCCTACTGTTGCATGTAACTACATTGTAAAGAAAGTTTACTTTGTGAGAGTGAAGCTCATATCAAAACATTATCAAATACGAACATCAAAACAGGGAAAAAATTTAAATTTTGAAAATCTACCAGAGATATAATCTAATTTTTCTCTCTCTCTCTCTCTCTCGTAGAGAGGAGATCTGGAGCTCTAAATTCGCCCTGAAAAGGGTATTCAATCAATCAATTATTTTCTAATATTACTCTAATTTTTAATTATTTTTCAAGTTTTGAGAAAGCAGTGTCTCATACTCTTGAGGATATCATGTCTGTGTTATTGTCCGCCAGAACATATTCTGATAGCTAAAAAACACTTGTGACTCTTAACTTTTTATTACGATTACGATTATTATATCTAATTGAGATTCAAACCGTTTTTAAATTGTGTTGTTGTCCTTTGCACGTAATTAGGCTATGTAGGCTTCTTCCATTCCTATCAAGATATAGGTGGGTAGTATCAAGATAGTTTGAAAAACCAAATACCATAGTCTAACTATACAGTATACAGTTCCTTAGCAAAGTATATCTACGCCAATACTAAAGGTGGAAAATATGAGAAAATAATTTAGAAAGAGAGAAATTGATCAAGAAGAAAGAAGATGATGAGTAGAGCAATATAAAACCAGTGATTCATTTACTCCTAGGTTATGATGTTCAAGAAACATTTAATAGGAAGGAGTCTTTGTATCAATTAGAGTTCTTTCTGAATCATTTTATATGTAGACAGCTCAATATCAATTTTCTTATGTGGAAAAATGTAAGAAGAGATACTTGAAAAAAGGTGATGACAGTCATTATCATCAGTTTCAATATTATTCAGCAGAGTGCTTCTATATAGTTCCCATAAATTTATTCTTTAATAACATTCATGAAAAAATTGTAAATATACATACTAGGAAAAATATCACCAAAAAATAAAATTAGAATTAACCATTTAAAAGTTTAAAAGTTTGAAGACATGAATAATTTAACATGTAATTTTAATAAATGAAAGCATGTGACATCAAAATCTTCATAGTTCATGAATGTTTGTTCTAACTAATTCAAAGAAAAATTAAAATTGTTAGTCTTAGGGAAATCATTCAATTAATCTATACTATATGAAAAGTAATCGCAATTCTTGGGGTTGGCGAAACATTGATTACTGCCTCAGGACAGTTCCCACCTGCTCAAGAATAAAAAGTATAACCACGCTATATATCGTTATCGAAAGTTGGACTTTCCCAATTCTAATAATTATTTTCCAACTGCAATTAGGCATCACTAGCTATATTTTTTTTAAATCGTTGGTATTGTTATAATATACGTTAAACCGTCGCACCAAATTTTTTAAACCTTCGATTACTAGATTTGGCGCCTTGCATTGGCCAATCATTCGAGGTATGATTGCAGAAAGGCGGTTTTGAATTTGAAGCGGCCTTATATCAATAACTGACAATTTCTTATTGACTATTATAAAAAAAATAATTATTTTGGTTTTTGGCATTTTGAATCAAAAAAAAATTTTCGATTTTTTAAACCCATCATTTTCGAAAAAAATTTTATAAAATTTTTAAAAAAATTTTTATTTTTGGTTTTAATTTTTACAAAAATTCATTTGTTAAAACAAATTCACAATTTATAAAAAAAACGACCCTTTTTTAAAAAAAAATTTAAAAAATTATTTTTTAACATCAAGAATTAAATTTGTAAAACATTTTAAAATTGTAAAAATTTTTCATCTAAAATTTTTTTATTTAAAAAAAATTTTTTAATAAAATTATTTTTTTCAAAAAAAACCCAAAAAAATTTTAAAATTACGTTTCTTTTTTTATAATGGCTTTTCCGAAAAAAAATTTCAAAAAACCTTTAAAAAAATTTGGATTTTTTTTAGGTTTCCCCAAATTTTAACCTAAAAACGAAAATTTTCAATAAGCGTTTGAATGGAGTTTCCAAAATTTTTAACGAAAATTATTTTAAAAATTTTCGAAATTTTTTTGGGCTCCCCAATTTCCGGTCCGAAGGAAATGTTTCGTTTTAAGGTATTTTAAAAATTACTTAAATTTTAAATTTTTCTTTTTTCTTTTAAAAAATAATGGATTTCCCTTAAGATAAAAAACAAAAATCCGGAAAAAGAAAGAAATTTTAACTTGTTTTCCCAAAAATCCAAAAAAAATTTTCAAAATAAAAATTTTTAAATTCAAAATTTTTGGTTCATTGAAAGAAAAAATTATAGAAAAAAAAATGTGTATCTAATTTTTAACTTTATCAAAATTTTTAGCATGAAGTTTGGACCCTTTTTAATTATTTAAAAATAAAAAAAATTTAAAAAGTAGGTTTTTAAAATTGTTTTGAAAAATTTTAGTTGTTTTTTTTAAAAGTGAAGAATCTTAAGAAGAAAAACAATTTTTAAAAAAGCCTCCCCAAAAAAATTTTTTTAATTTTTAAAAAGATTAATAAATTTTCTTTTATCGGGGCTCCCTTTTTTTTTTAAGTTTTAAAACAAAACCCATAAATTTTTTTTTTTTGTAAATTTTTTAAAAATAGAAAATAAGAATAAAGAAAAAGCAATTTCCCAAACAAAAAGATAAAAAAAGGAATTGTTTTCAATTTTGAAAACATTAAAAAATTTTGGATGAAAATTCAGCCGGTCTTTTTTTTTTCTTTAGAAAGGTTTAGGGAAAAAGTTTTTATATTTTCCAAAAAAAATTCCCCATGTTTTTTGGGGTTGGCTATTTCCCCATTTTAGGACAAATTTTTTCAAAAAATTTTTTGGCCCCAAAAAAATTTTTTGAAAAGTTTAAAACCCAAAATTAAAAAGTAAATTCTATGTTAAAGGATAAAATTTTTTAAAAAAAAAACTTTAAAATTTTACAATCAAAATATTTTTCAAAATAGTTTTTACGTTTAAATTTACCAATTTTTCCTCACTCCAAAACCCCAATTTAAAAAACCCGGGAAAATAACAACCAAATTTTTCGGACTAAACAAAATTTAAAATTTTTTACAGGGGTATTTTAATTTTTCCCCCTTGTAATTAAATCGGGGATAACAAAATTTTTTTAATAAACCCCCCCTTTTTAAAAATTTTTTTAATTTTAACAGAAAATTTTTAAAACATTTTTTAAAAAATTTCAATTAAAAAAAATTTTTTAATTTTTATTAATTTTTATAAAAAAGATCAAACCTTTTAAATTTTTTTTTTTAATATTATAAAAGAATTTTATTTTTCGTTGTGGTTTTATTTTAAAAGTTTGGCCATCCTAAAAACGTTTATAATTATTTTTACGAAAACTTAAAATTGGGAAAAAAATTTTAAAAAAAAATTATAAAAGGAAGGAGGCTATAAGGTTATTTTTCTATTTAAAAAAATTTTTGTTTGGTTTTTAGTTCTTCGTCTTTTTAGACAATTTTACCCCAAAAAAAAAATTTGAAAAAAATAAATCGCTCCAAATTGGGGAAAAGAAATTTTATTTTTGTTTTGAAAAAAGAATCATTAAAATAAAATATACCAACTTTTAAAAATTTTTAAAATTTTTTTTTGGCCAATTTTTTTTAAGGGTTTTTAAAAAAATGAAAAGGGTTTATTTTAAACCCTAAAGCAAAAATTTGGAAAAAAAAATTTTTTTTCTGAAAAGAAAAATTTTTTGTTGTTTAAAATAATTTTTTTAAAATTTATTAAAAGAAAAATTAAATTTCGTTAATATTAAAAAAAATTTGAAGGGAAATTTCGTTCAAACTTTTTTTCGTTTTGAAAAATTTTTTGAAATTTTTTTTTAAAACAACAAATTACCTTTTTTCCTTTATTTAAAATAAAACCCCCAAATTTTTCCCCAAACTTTAAAAAGGGATCTATAAAACCAGTGATTCATTTACTCCTAGGTTATGATGTTCAAGAAACATTTAATAGGAGAGAGTCTTGTATCAATTAGATTCTTCCTGAATCATTTTTATGTAAGACAGCTCAATATCAGCGTTTTCTTATGTGGAAAAATGTAGAAGAGATACTTGAGAGAAAAAGGTGATGACAGTCATTATCATCAGTTTCAATATTATTCAACGAGTGCTTCCTCAATATAGTACAAGCCCAAGTATAAGCATTTTATTCTTCTAAAATAAGCATTCTCATGAAAAAATTGTGCAATCAAACTATAATAGTTACGTGGAAAATATCACCAACAAAATAAAATTTATGAATTGGAGAACCATTCTAAAAAAGTTTAATAAGTTTGAAGACACTGAATTAATTTAATCAAGTTAATGTGTTTCAACAAAAATGAAAAGCATTGTGACCATCAACACCCAATCAATGTCTATAGTGTACTATGTGAATGAATTTTTGCTTGCTAACTGAAGTTCAAAAGAAAAATTGTTATAAATTTGTTAGTCTATAGGGAAATCATTCAAATTGAAGTCTATACTATAGTGAATAGTAACTGACGCCAATTACTTGGGCGGTTGGCGAATGACAGTTATTAATTCTCAGCTCTCTCAGGACAGTTCGCGACCTGTCTGCAAGAATACAAAAACGTAAGTAACCACAGCTATACTAATTCGTTATCGAAGAAAGATTCGGACTGTCCTGACTGAGCTAAGCATAATAAAATTAATTTTCCAACTGCCTAACTAATAGGCATCAGCTAGGCCTATATGATTTTTTTTTAAATTCGTTGGTATTGTTATCAATATACGTCTGAAAACCCGTCACGCACCCAAATTTTTATTCAAACCTTCCACTTCGACTGGCTTTGGCGCGCCGCTTTGCCATTGGCCAATCATTGCGCCAAGGCATATGATTCGCAGGAAACGGCGGGCTTTTGAATTTGAAGGCGGCCTTATATCAGATAGACTGAAAACAGCCATTTGCTCTTTATAGTGAATGCAATCATTAGATAATTACAATATCATCATTTTTGAAATTTACGTAAAAATTTGTTTGTCCAAAAATCAATAGTGATAATTTTTGGATCAAGTTAATTTATGTTACTAGTTGAATTATATGACAATATGTTAACAACTGATTCACAACAATGAATGTTGTAAAAGTCTGACACTTGCTCTCTTTGTGTTCCTCTCTTTTCTTTATTGGAATGTTTGCTAGAATGCTTTTCTAATAATTCGAATGTTTACAATATTTTGTAGTTAGCTAGGTTCAATCAATCGGGATATTTCCCTTTGAACTTCAACATGAGTAACTATTTTACACATTATCAAAAAACCACTAGATAGGTTAAAATTCGTTAACTAATGCTATAAGTTTTGGTAATAATTTTGGATACAGTACAATAATATTGGGTATTAAAAATAAAAATATAGGCTTCCTGAATCAGGAATTCACTGCAAGTCCCTATTGATTCCACTGAAAATATTGCAATGTAAATATGTACTAAAAAACTAATTTTAAAAATAACTGTGATATTTGTTTCAAGTTGTTTGTACATTTTCACTGGTGAAAAATCTTTGGTACTGTTTGACCAATAAACGTTTAAAACTATTTTCCATTTCATTTTCCTTGAATCATTTTTTATATTAATATTATATAGTTTTTAGCACTGGAAACTCTTCTATATGATTTGCATTTGATCGATAGTCTTAATTCAGACTACATATTATTCAATTTAATCATTGCCACTAAACAGAAATCAAACATAAAATTCAGATTTCAATATTAACATGACAAAAATTACTACCGTATATATTTAGTTATTGACACAAAACATGTATTTACAAGGAATTTGTAGCAGGTTGCAAAATTAACTGTGGCTCGAATAAATTAATTTTCATCCACTTCCACATGAGCTAGAGCATAGCCACCTTTAAAAAAGACTATGATCTTGAAACTGACAACCATGTAGAGTAGGAGTCGGTCCATTTGAAAGAATTGAAATCATTTCTCAATCAACTGTTTTATCGGAGAGTTTCTCATGTGCGTTCTCACATTTGATTTGCTACAAATCATAGCTTCATTGTTAAGTCACGAACACTGTGGACTACTCTTGGATGGGTAACCGGTATTTGGCCAAGTACACATTGGCGAGGTGGAACTACCCGTAAGGGTCTCCCCACCATTAAAAGCAATGAGAATATTTTTATTATCTTTTGACATAAATGTCTATTTTCAATCTTATCTGCTAATCTCTATCACAAACCATTTACTGTACAAAACATTTACTGTAGGTAATCTATAAAAAACTTAACGTGTAGAACTTTAATGTATTAATATTTATTTGACATAAGAAATTGAAAATTCTGGCAGTAATTCTTAGTTAATAATTTCCTGTCTGGATTATCTAAGAGACTATAGGATGTTCTCTCATGTCGATTGACTTTCTGAAAGCTATGATGATATGCTTTTTACGAATAAATTATCTTGTTTTACATCTCATCAGTGGGCTATTATAAGTTGAATTATTTGTTTTAAAAAATTTTATCTTAAGTTTATATTTTTTGACACGATCTATCCGGAAAAGTCATGATATTGGATTATTAAAATGTTAAGTTAGGTAAACTTACTGAAACTGTTATTTTTCTCTAATATTTTAAATTATTTCTCCGATAGAGGATTGATGAAGTGTATTCCTTTTGTTCTTCCTCAATCAGATAAGTATCATGTAACTTGTAGCTAGTTCTTATTGTTTGGAATTCTCACATCACCATATTTTTCAATATTTTTAGGTACCGTACTTGAAGTATAAAGGTAATATTAAAAATATGACACACTCGTTGCCATGAAAAAAATCAATGTGTTAAATTTTCGTGCTCCAAATCTCCAGTCAGAATTTAATATTTTCTTACATGGTAGTCTAGTGAATTTGTGAAGTGTTTTAGTTTTAGTTGTTAATAATGTTTTAAAATATAACAAAATCTGTTTTAAAATGACTTTTGAAAGTACTATAACTCACATTGTTCTCCATGTTCTTTTGTGGAAAATGAGATTATTATATTGCGAAGAGGAACAACCCTTTGGGTCTCCCCTCTATTAAAAGCATACGCTAAATAAATAATTAATAACATCATGTATTTTAATAAATTTACTAATGACAAGAATCCTGGCGTAGATATAAATTATTCATATTTAATGTTTTGTCCAGAGTGCATGCCCATTCCAGTTCATTTGTTGATGTGCATGTTTGAATCTGGTAGGAGGGTGTTAGAAGTGCCTGGGTGCCGGTAGCCTACCCCAATACTCACCTTGAGTAAAATGCTATTTTACTATTAATTGCTTTGGCTAAAAATATGTTGTTTACGATTTCAGAAAAAGGAACAGAACTGGAGCAAAAGAAACTGGTATTTAGACCACATTCTGATTGCCGAAGTGATGCGCCGATGGGAGGAGACGGTGGCCGACAATCGCAGCCGCGAGTTTTGTGAGGAGTACTTTGTGTGCGAAGCTACTTTTGAACCGCGATATACTGGTGAGTTTTATTTATGGTAATTGGACACTGGACAACGTCCAAAAAATTGTGGCTCAAGTATAGTCTGTCCAAGCAAAGAAGACATTTTGACAAAATGGGAAAATGATTCCAGTTTAGTCAATATTTATTAAAACATTATAAATTTGGTTTCAAATTGTAGGGAACATTCTGATCTACAATTTAAAACCAAATTTATGTTTATTTACGTACTTCAAAATTGTCCGTTTCCCTGTGTCACCCTGTACATAACTATGTATTATTTGTCATAGGAACCAGAGAAAAAATTGTTCAATATTCTAAGAAAATCTTAAATTTTGATTTCTTGAGAAAATACACAAACTTTTCACTATTCAATGGAATATCGACTTTATACAAACTTGTTTGTATGTATATTGATGCTGTTTGTCACATGAGAAATTTAATACTACAACGTTTTCAATCAGTTGAACTTTCTTTTCAAATAATACCTATTGTCCATCGTTTTCTATCAGGCCCCTCACCGGCCTGTTTATGACTAGCAAGTGGGCGGGACTCTACTGTAATTGATTGGAATATTCTTGTGAAGAAAAACTCTGGAAACAAACCTTGATGGCTGACATAAATTCTATCATAAAAATTTGTTGTTTACGATTTCAGAAAAACGAACAGAACTGGAGCAGAAGAAACTTGTATTTTTAGACCACATTCTGATTGCCAAAGTGATATGCCGATGGGAGGAGGTGGTGGCCGACAATTGCAGCCGCGAATTTCTTGAGGAGTACTTGCGAAGTGTGCGAAGCGACTCTTGAACCGCGATATACGGTGAGTTTGAAGTATGATAATTGGACACTGGACAACGTCCAAAAAATAGTGGAACTTTGGTCTCTATTGATATTTGCGACGTCTTCTGGTACCGGTACCCCAACTTCCCAGCGTCTTTATCATATCCTATTCATAATTTTATATACATTTACACTAACATTCTAAAGTACTTCTGTGTGAGTTTTTTAAAATTATATTGTGGAAAATACTGCTTTAATTCTTAAATTTGAATAAGTTATAAATTATGTATTGGGTTATATGCTACCGCTATGGGGCGCAAAGAACACAGATTTCACTTGTAAATTGTGTTTTGAAATAATCCTTTTGAATTTTTCTATCACTTTTTTTCTTTTTAATTTTCTATGTAAACATTCAGCAGCGCGGTCGAAGCTTGAAAGATCCCCCTGTGGGTTGCGGGACAGATGAGAATACGCCCATAGTATCCCCTGCTTGATCATAATTACCACAATTCATACCAACGAAAACCAAACCTCAAGGCAAGTTGCCTTGCGATCAAACCAATCTCAATCTGCCCCATCAGGGCAGGTTTCTCAATCTGAAATGGATGCTCCAGGAACACGGGAGGTTCCGTTGCATTCTCATGCAGAGGCTATTGAGAAGGAAACATCTCTTCGCAATTGGTATTGGAAATGAAAGTCAGATGTGTAGGCTTTGCAATCAGTCTTTAATAATAATAATATTTATTTATTCAACGCAGTAAGGGCACGGCCACATGGGCAGCTTTTTGCTGCAAATTTTGTCAACACTTGTGAAGATGTTCCCGACTCGATCAAATTTTAATAAAAATCATACAATAATATAGTTCTAAATTCAAGTAATATTGCACAATCAAAAGAAATTTTTCATCCCTTCTCAATTTTGAAATAATGATAATATAATTTTTTTTTTGTCCAGATTCCAATTAAAAGTACGCCATAATTTAGTACTGAAATTTGTATCAATTGAACAACCAAAAAAAATTTGTACCCCTTCCCATTTTAGGGTAGAAGTGATTGAAAAGGGGTGGCTGGACCCCATCCTGAGCCAAATACCAAAACAAAGCTGGAATTTTTTATTATTTTTATGATAGAAAATCAGCTGGTGCGGCCTGACGAGCATAAAAGTGCTGCAAATATTTGCTGCAAACGAATAGGTCACGATTCATTTTTCTCAGCAGCTAGTTGAGATTTCAGTTTCATTTCAGACAGCTGAGTAATGGTGAGAGATACGTAGGCGAGTACGTTAGGCAATATCAGCTGCTTTGCTATCATTGAAATAATATTGTACTAAACATTGAATAAATTCAAAACTCTAGCTTTGTTTTGGTTTTTGGCTCAGGATGGGGTCCAGTCACCCCTTTTCAATCACTTCTACCCTAAAACAGGAAGGGGTACAAATTTTTTTGTGGTTCAATTGATAGGAAATTCAGTTCTAAATTATGGCTAAATTTTAGTTGGAATCTGAATAAGAAAAATTTCTATTATCATTATTTCAAAATTGAGTAGGGATGAAAAATTTCTTTAGATTGCACAAAATTACTCGAATTTAGAACTATAATTCCATTCACGATCACTTGAGACGTGATAAACAAACTTTTTGAGTGTGTGTGCGTGTAATGGAAGGTCTTCTTCTATGCGAAACTTTCGGCCTTAGACCAACAGCTGTAGCCAATCACAGCTCAAGACAAGTCGGACTGTAGCCAATCACAAGAGTCAGCTGTTCAACTGAATCAGACTTTTTCGCGTAGAAGAAGACCTTCCATTACACGCAAAAGGTTTGTTTATTTCGTCTCAAGTGATTGTGAATGGACTATTTATTATTGCATGATTTTTATTGAAATTTGAACGAGTCGGGAACATCTTCACAGGTGTTGACAAAATTTGCAGCAAAAAGCTGCCCATGTGGCCGTGTTTTGTTATTCCCAACAAAACATAGTATTTTACATCTTATAACTTATGGTACCTACTTAGAATTCAGGCTAGTTACAGAGTCGTACCTTACTACCTAGTCAAGGTTTAATAGTGATATTTTCATCGTCATGATAATAATAAAATAGTCATACATTATTGTCACACAAATACTCATTAACACTAATAGTTATTTGTGTAACTAGTGCCTAAAGTGGTAGATTGCTGCATCGAGTGAAACAGTTTCTTGAGTGCAGCAAGTACACTTTAAGCTCGAGTTACACATTACATTTTTCCTACAGTTACGGTACCATCAAATGTGAAAAAAATTAGAAGGATGTTGATTTAGAGACCTATACATATAAATTGGGAGTTGTTGGGTCGTCAAGAAGGGTAATTATATTATATGACTCACTCAACTGATTATAATTCACTATGTACAAATGGACTAATAAAATGGACTGAAAGAATGGACTGATAAAATAAACTGACAGAATGGACTGATGAGATGAACTGTAAAAATAAACTGATTGGATGGACTAACAGAATAGACTGATGAAATGAGCTGAGAGAAAGGAATGATGAAATGGACTGATAGGATAGACTGATGAGATGGACTGACAGAATGGACTAATGAGATGAAATGAAAAAAAAATTTATGGAATGGACTGACAGAATGGACTGATGAAATGGACTGACAGAATGAACTGATGAAATGAACTGACAGAATGGACTGATGGAATAGACTGATGAAATGGAGTTACAAAATGAATGGACTCATAAAATAAACTGACAGAATGGGCTGATGAAATAGACTGAGAAAATGGACTGGTAGAGTTAACTGACAGAATGGACTGACAAAATGGACCAAAAAAATGGTCAGATAAAATGGTTTGAAAGAATGGACTGATTGAAAATGGACTGACAGAATGGAATGTAAAATTGAAGAGACAGAATAGACTTATAACATGGACTGAGAAATTCACTGATTGAATGGACTGATGACAATGAACTGACAGAATGGACTGAAACAATGGAATGATGAATTGAACTGATGGATTGGAAGAGTGGACTGATAGGATGCACTGAATAAGTGGACTGATAAAAAATACTGACAGAATTGACTGATACATTGAATGTACACAATCCACCAGTTTTGGAAACACATTTTCAAAAACTTCCTCTTCTGTGATTGGTTGAAAATCTGGAAAAACCAGATTACTTTACGCACTAGTGCGTAAAGTATTTTAGGCACTCGTGTGAGAATGGCCCATTTTAGACACTCTATTCAGTGTGTAAAGATGCACTTTTCTTGCTATCTGTAGGAAAAAACATTTTTCAGAAAGGTAAAGATCTGTATAGATCTTTTTTGAATGATATTATACCATGATCTAAATAACCATGCAGTTTATTCAGAAAAAGTATCGATGGTAACTAGTCTTCTTTTCAAATAGGGCAAGCCTATTAGGTTGTACTGTTAAAGCATTTCTATGCCTTGTCTTATGTGAGTGCACCTGTGCATGAATCATAAATTTGAAATACAACTTTTGAAGTTATTCATTTGATCAATAATTTACTATACAATAATGTCATAAACTGTGTCCATTTCATAATACAAGGTTTGTCCATGAGTTTTTTTTCTCTATTTCAGGCACCATGACGTTACAAAGTGTGTACATCATCGTGTGCATTTGGTTCCACTCATCATCTAACAAACATTCTAAGAGGAACTGAGAAGTGAGAAGATATATTATATTATAAACTTATCATTGGATGAGAGAAAGCCTTTTTCATGAGTTGTTATATTTTTTGTCACTGCAATTATTGAATTCTGTGCCCTCAAGAACTGATGTTTCATTTGTACTACGGACCTGTGGTTGAAAACAATAAAAAATATTTTTTAATTGGTTCTATTCTATTCGAGTATAATACTTTGTTCCAATACTTTGTCTAACCTAGAAGTTAGTGTGTGAAAAATCATTTGTATGGATCACAAGTAGGATGTAGTCGCCATTTTGAAAATAAAACGTCGGTATTAGGGGCTATTCACATTTCCATTATTAGCTACTCAATAATAGATGAGCTCTCATTATTTTTAATATTATTAAAAGGAGAGTATCATTTAAAATTTTGAGTTTTAAATTATTAAGAGGTTACTCAGATACAACGTGAAAACAATAAAATAATATAATTCTAAGGATAAGGATAAAATTTCAAATGAAACGACTTGATTATTAAGTAACTTGAGTTTATAGCGAAAATGCTTTATAACACTATAACAGTCATTAATGTTTTATGTTTTTTTATTAAGACTAAATGATTACAGATTAATTTGATATAAACTATAAGCTTATTCAAATTCAGTACAGAATGGCCATTATGCTTTCATTTGAAATTGAATTATTTTTATAACATTGTAGTGTGTGAGTTTCAACATGCCCATCACCCTTCATCCTTTGGACCAGCACTGTTTGAAGATTTTTTCCAGGTTATATGAAAATTTAATTATCAGAAAAAACACCAAAGAAGAGAAAAATTTGATGTTATTATCTCTGCTAACCACAATGGGGAAATTTCAAGGTCAAAATTTTCTCCATTAATGTTGTCCGATAATAATTTTTATGAATAATTATTTTTCTGTAGAGCTGGGCCAAATTTCATACAATTGAAATATGCTTTATGTAAATTGAAAGTAATCATTGAAATAATCTTCAAAAAGAGGTGGGCTTAACATGCAAAGCTTTTGATCCTCAAGTACTGGTATTTTGATAACAAAATTATCTAATTCATTTTTAAAGAATTATTTGAATCCATTAATTTTTAAAAAAAACAACATTATTGTGTCTTACATTTTTCTTAATCAAGAAAATGGTTACTAAGGTTCTGCAAGACAAGAGGTTACTACTACAAAATTTTCTATGCATTACCAAGGAAGACAATTTTGGGAACAATTTATTGCACGATATACATTCATGACTGACCTCTATTTCTACAATAGGGCAAGTTTTCTTGTGTTTACTGAAGGTCTGCCTTGATTTATAAGATCTACTACAAATGTCACACATTCGAGGATAAACAATTGGGCCACCACCATTTTTTGATGAATACTTCTCTTCAAGAGCAAACCTAGCTTGAGCATTCCATTCCTGAGCTTCATGGAACCAATCATCATCAGCTTCTCTCACTAGCCTCGAAATATTCTTCTTCTTATTATTATTATTAATTTTTTTAATACGTGAAGAAGCAACAGTAGGAGGAAGAGCAGGCATGCATGCAGGAGGGACAGGCATTAATGTTGGTGGAGCAGGCATTGATGCAGGAGAAGCAAATAGTGATGTGTGAGGAGCAAGCGTTGATGTTGAAAGAGCAAGCATTGAGGTCGGTAGAGGAGAATCAGGCATGGATGAATGAGAAGCAAACATGAATGAAGGAGGAGAATCAGGCATGAATGAAGGAGGTGAAGCAGGCATGAATGAAGGAGGAGAAGCAGGCATGAATGAAGGAGGAGAAGCAGGCATGAATGAAGGAGGTGAAGCAGGCATAAATGAAGGAGGAGATGCTGGCATGAATGAAGGAGGAGAAGCAGGCTTGAATGAAGGAGGTGAAGCAGGCATGAATGGAGGAGGAGAAGCTGGCATGAATGAAGGAGGAGAAGCAGGCATGAATGAAGGAGGAGAAGCAGGCATGAATGAAGGAGGTGAAGCAGGCATGAATGAAGGAGGAGAAGCTAGCATGAATGAAGGAGGAGAAGCAGGCATGAATGAAGGAGGTGAAGCAGGCATAAATGAAGGAGGAGATGCTGGCATGAATGAAGGAGGAGAAGCAGGCATGAATGAAGGAGGAGAATCAGGCATGAATGAAGGAGGAGAAGCAGGCATGAATGAAGGAGGAGAAGCAGGCATGAATGAAGGAGGAGAAGCAGGCATGAATGAAGGAGGAGAAGCTAGCATGAATGAAGGAGGAGAAGCAGGCATGAATGAAGGAGAAGCAGGCATGAATGAAGGACGAGAAGCAGGCATGGATGAAGGAGGTGAAGCAGGCATGGATGAAGGAGGTGAAGCAGGCATGAATGAAGGAGGAGAAGCAGGCTTGAATGAAGGAGGTGAAGCAGGCATGAATGAAGGAGGAGAAGCAGGCATGAATGAAGGAGATGAAGCAGGCATGATTGAAGGAGGAGAAACAGGCATGAATGAAGGAGAAGCATGCTTGGAAACAGAAGGAAGAGGCATTGATGTAGAAGGAGCAGGTGGTGAAACAGGGAGAAGTGATGTGGGAGGAGCAGGCTTGGATAGAGGAGGAAGATGCTCTGATGTGAGAGGAGCAGGTATGGATGCGGGTGGTAGAACAGCAGGCTTGGACTTACCAATGTGGCATAACATGTTACCTAGCAAGCAGGATATCCCATGTGGTGATAAATGCAGCCCATCCTTTGAAAGGAGGTTTTGGTTCACCTCACCATCACTGTTGAATGCAGGGTCATTGTCCAAGAATCTGCAATAGTTCAATCTGTAGAATATGTATATTTATATAATTGAACTTCAATTTCTATGTATTTCAAATGAGTGACTATAAAATCATTTTTCCTACAGATATCCGTAAAATTGCAGTTTTCGCACTGAAAATCGTGTGTAAAACGGTCCATTCTTGAACTAGTAATAATTAGCGTGTGTAAAGTAAAAATTAGCGTGCCTAAAAATTTTTACGCACTCCAGATTTGCAACCTAACAACACAAAATAGTAAGTGTATCAAATGGATGTTCCGTATTTAGAATTCAAAATTAAGGCGGCAGCCCTGGCTGACGACCAAACAGGAGTCAATCAGCTGGTAGCGGCAAGTTGGAATTGCGACCAAAAGGTAGTACCCCGGTCAGACCGAGCGAGACCGTCCATCTAAATTTTTTAGGTTATTTTATTGTTTATATCAATACCGTGAGTAAGTTACGGGATAAAAGTTCTATTTATTCTCAGAGCTTTTATAATAATTATGAGATTAGGGATTTATGTTATGAATACCGTTCATTATTGTTGGTTATAAAACCTGGGCTTGAATTGTTTGAATACGGTAAGATGATTGTCATTTGTTGATCTTGAATTTGGTTCATTTCATACAGTAGTTGACTTGATATAGGCTATTAGAATTCAGTGGCAAAATACATTATTATGATTTTTTTAATGTGAAAGTAACTTAATACTTTAATACATACAACTTTGAAGAAGACTCTGGCACCATAATTACTGAGATTTTGAAAATACCTTAGGCTAAAATGAAATGAACTCAGATCACATTTACTTGATCTGACTACTTTAACTACCATATATGTAAGTTAATATACAGTATAATGAAAGTGGTTGAAGGCATGATATAGAATTCATAGTAAATGTGACATTCTAATTTAATACTATCATTAAATTACAGCTTCAGTTCAATTCAGTCTCATTGTTGGCTGGTTCAGCTTTGAACCTTGCACTTAATTCATAAAGTAGGATTCTGTTATTCAATGCAGGTGACAGCCGATGACTAAATAATTTTGCATAAAAGCATGATAAAGTCCTGAAAATCATAAGCAAAACGATTGTAACCTTGCATAATTTTAACATAGAAGCAGTTAGCTTCTATGCTTAGCTTCTATCTTATGCTGTAGATAGCCTAATCACTCGCGGGTTGCATCAATCAAAAGCCTACCTGCTGTAACTGATGAGATATTTTGTCTCAAATGATATGAAGCAACAAAATTTTTCCAGAAAGAATAATATACAGTACTTTACATGAAAGTATGTTATTCATAGCACTATTAAGTTATATAGGCTATCATTTCAATGAAAATAAAACCATGAGTTCGATTAATTGTGAAGATTCTAAATCCCTTCCAGTCACATTAAATAGTGTTCAAAAAGTCTAATTTGCGCTGAATTCTAGTAAATATGATTATTCAAAGTATGAAAGGGCGTTTTACACTTATCAGTTACCCGGAATATTTCAAGGTCTCAAAAAGTAGCTTATACTGATTTTAGCTCATAACTTACTGGTAAATATTACACGGAGTATGTATGTAAGTTATATAGCTAACCAAATATTATATTGCCTAGCTCAGCATTGCGCTGGCTATTGATAAATTTCTAATTGTTATTAGTTCTGATCTAGCACGCAAAGCGGACGGTTCTCATTGTATATTTCATTGTTAATTATTTATCAAATAAAAGTTTTTTAAAAAGACTTTCGTTGATTAATGATATTTAACTGGCGCAGTCGGTAGGACACTTCGGGAATAATCATACTAATATTCTTCGATTTTTAAATCGTTTACGAAGTGTGCCTTTTTTTTTATTTTGTGAATTTCGGTCACCTAGCATTGGGATTAGAACTTCAAGATCTTCAATTGTGAAAAGACCCAACATCGGAATTTTCATCAATTTAAGAACCTACTTAGTGAAAATAAGAAAGATGAAACTTCAAATTCTACTGTGAGTATTTTGATTGAAAATTTATTGTTTTATATGAAATTGAACAATTTTAATACCATTATTATTGAAACGTAAATTATATGATCATGGCGACTAATCATCCTAATGCTGCTCCTCCAACAGCAGTAGCAATTCCAACCCCTACCCTGAAGAAAGAATATCTGGATATGATACCAGAATATTCTGGAGAACCAACTCTTTTAAATCGTTTCATTTCAATCTGCGACAAACTAGATGCAAAATTTTTTGTAAAATCCAACCCTGCGGACTTCCAAAACGAATACCTATACTCAACCATCATAGCAAAAATCAAAAGCCCAGCATTAGATCTCGTAACCAGCTCAAATTCCTACGCATGGCCAGAAGTGAGACAAGTTCTACTCAACAGTTATATGGACAAGAGAGATTGTTTCACTCTCAACCTTGAAATGGCAGAGCTTAAACAAGAAACAGGTGAATCTCCATTTTCCTTCTTTGAAAGAATCCAAAAACTACTAAATTTGCAGATATCCTATTTCCGAAACAAAGAAATAGACCCGCGCATCTAAAGTAATGTGCGAGTATGTAAACAAACTAGCACTAAGAGTCTTGTTACGTGGACTTAGAGAACCCCTCGGTTCTCTCATGCGAACCAAAAATCCTGATTCCTTGGACAATGCTCTCCACATGCTTTCTAACGATTTTCAATTTAAAATCAGCTACTACCCAGAAAATACAAACTTGAAGAAAACAATGCACCCCCAAAATCAACACAAACATCAACTTAATCCACCAATGCAGTACTACCCTCAAAGAAATCAATCATTCTACCAAAATCAAAATCCAAAATACCAAAACTTTCAAAACAAAAATCAATTCAACAACAACTCACAATATTCCGGAACTATGTACAGAGGTCAACAAAACTTCAGTAATAATCAACCCAAACCACAACACTTCAACTCTAACAACCAACCAAGAACACAAGGCTTCAACCATAATCAACCAAGACCCCAAAACAATTATCAGCCAACACCAATGAGCATCTCTTCTATTAATAATCGCCCTCAAAAAAGACCTAGGCTGTACCAGCTGACAGGAAGACCGATTGAAGAAACTCAAACCAATGACTTTGACAACAATTTCAATGACGACCCTCAGAACGAACTGGAGAACCAATTCGAACAACTTAACTTTGAAAATCAAAATGAAACATTCTATGAAACAAATGAATCAACCGAAACCGATCCTTTTTTAGAAGAAATGAGCCTCGAGAGAAATTTTCAATTATGAACCTACAAGATGACAAAAACGAACTACCCTATTTCGTAGACCCCAAAACCCGTTTCAGAGTTCTAATTGATTCGGCAAGTACTAGATCGTTTGTGAAGAAAATGATAGGAATAAATGCTACAAAGAAGATTTAATCCAAGACCCATTTGAAATCGCAACAGCTCACGGAGTTTCAACAGAAAAATTTAGTACAAAAATCCCACTACTTGGTAAAACAAAAATCACGTTCTATCTGTTCGACTTTCATAAAAACTTTGACCTACTTCTCGGATTGGATAATTTGAAAAAACTAAAAATCAATTTGGACTTCATCAATGACAAAATAAATTTCAATGGAATGACACTACCAATTTACTATTTCAATACAGCACAAGAAAACCCAACTAAAATTGCACCACCACACATACAAAAAAATCTAATGACTCGTCATGTAAAATCATATTTGATTCAATCTCGATCTCAAACAATTATAGAGATTCCTATTGAAAATATGAAAAACGGCGAAGCTATAATGTCATACAAAAATATTTCAGGACTCGAGATACCCCAATGCTTAATTAAAGTGAAAGAGAACAAAGCCCTTTGTTCAATATTAAATCCTACAACATCAGACACGAAGATTTCAATTAATAGACCAATTGCTGTGGAAAAGTTGGAAAACTACTACTGTATCCCACCAACCGAACTGCATAATCAAAACATATGCACAAATTTGAATCTGATTAACCACCAAAGTAACAAAATTGACCTTTCAAAGATAAGAACTAATCATATGAACGCTGAAGAAAAGCAAGCCATAGCTCACGTGATTAAAGAGTACTCTGACGTATTTCATATTGAAGGGAACCCTTTGACTTTCACCAATGAAATAAAACACGTTATAAGAACAACTGACGACATCCCAGTCTACACTAGAAGCTATCGTTATCCCGAGATTTATAGAACCGAAGTTAATAGACAGATAGATGACATGCTCGAGCAGAGAATAATTCAACCGTCTAATTCGCCCTGGAATTCACCGATCTGGGTTATACCTAAGAAACAAGATGCATCCGGTAAGAAGAAATTTCGTCTTGTAATCGACTATAGAGGGTTGAACTCGAAGACAATAGATGACAAATTTCCCCTGCCTAATATCACCGACATACTCGATAAATTAGGAAGAGCACAATACTTCACCACCTTAGATTTGTTTTCAGGATTTCATCAAATAGAAATGCATCCCGACAGCGTGGAGAAAACGGCTTTTTCTACCGACACTGGACACTACGAATTTTTGCGCATGCCCTTCGGCCTAAAAAACGGACCACCCACATTCCAAAAAGCGATGAACAGCATACTGAGAGGACTTCAAAATGAACTGTGCTTAGTGTATCTAGATGACATCATAATCTATTCAACAAGTTTAGATGAACATATCGACCGGCTACGACAAGTTTTCGAAAGGTTACGACAATCAAACTTTAAAGTGCAGCTTGATAAAACTGAATTCTTACGAAAAGAAGTTAGTTTTCTCGGACACCTCGTAACGCCTCACGGAGTTAAACCAAATCCAGACAAAGTTGAAACCATCAAACGATATCCGATCCCAAAAACTTCGAAAGAAATCAAAGGATTCCTAGGACTCTTAGGATATTATCGTAAATTTATCAACAACTTCGCTCACTTAACAAAACCTTTAACCAAGTGTCTGAAAAGAAATGCTAAGATCGATGTTAATGACCCGGAATACGTAAACTGCTTTGAAACCTGTAAAAACATTCTGACTAACGAACCGATTCTTCAATATCCTGATTTCGAAAAACCGTTCTGTTTGACTACAGACGCAAGCAATTTCGCCATTGGAGCTATTTTGAGTCAAAATCACAACGGTGCTGACCTGCCCTGTGCATATGCAACCCGAACTCTTAATGAAACCGAAACAAACTATTCAACCATTGAAAAAGAGCTATTGGCAATCGTATGGGCTACCAAGTACTTTCGCCCCTATCTCTATGGAAGAAAGTTCAAGATATTCACGGACCATAAACCATTACAATGGCTATTTTCCATGAAAGAACCAAATTCAAAATTACTCAGATGGAGACTGAAACTAGAGGAATACGACTACGAGATATGCTACAAGAAAGGAAAAATGAACCAGAATGCTGACGCCCTATCACGGATCCATTTGAACAATAACAATACTACAACACCCGGAATTTTAAGTGAGATTGACGCTATAGTGAACGAAGCTATTGAAGGAATGACAAATATCGGACCTGGCAACGAAGAAACACAATCTATGATTGTCAACGTAGATGATAAGGAAACCCCATTTCTAGGATTTGACATTGATGACAACCGGCAATTTCCACCCACGGACTTAGATGACATCGACATCCAGTTTCTAGGATTTGATAATGCAGAAAACAACGTCAACAGCAACACACAGATTCAACAACCACTTGTAGAGGACACCGACACCCCATTCCTCGGATTCGACAACGAAGTGAACAACGACGTCACCCCGCAACAACCAATGATGGAGGGGAGCGATCCTGCAGAGGAGGAGGGAGGAGAGTTTATTGAAAACAACTCACACACACAACACTCTAATTACGAAGATAATACTTCAGTGGAAATACCTGTATCAGATGAACCTGTTAATCTCTCCAAAAATCAAATTATACTGAAACTTGTGAAAAGCAATCCAAAGAAAGTTTCTATTCTCAAATTATTTGATAACAAAATGAGGATGATGGAAGACATATCGGAAAATAATTTTGAACAAAATGTGATTGACTTTGTTAAGGAATATCTTGTGCCGAATGTTCGATACAGTTTATATTTTGAGAATGAATTCTACGAAAAATTCGCTACAGTGATTGCCAAAAACTTCAAGTTTTCGAAACTAATTCTTTAAGATTCAAGATAAAAGTACTGGACGTAACCCATGAGGACGATAAAATAGAAACAATCGAAAATTATCATTTAGGAAAAACAAATCACAGAGGTATACAAGAAACATATGAACAAATAAAAAAGAAATACTATTGGCCCAACATGAAAAATTACATCCAGAATTTTATCAATAAGTGTGAAATATGTCTTAGAACGAAATATGAAAGAAATCCACTCAATTTAGAAATGAACTTGACTCCTACAGCTACAAGGCCGCTTCAAATAATCCACATAGACAGTATAACTCTCGAAAAAAACAAATTTCTCACGATCATTGATAGTTTTTCAAGATACGCACAATGCTATCCAGTTACAAGTTGTAATAGTGTCGAAATAGCCGACAAACTGCTGAATTTCTTCTCTCATCATGGTATTCCACAGACAATCGTAGCCGACAACGGATGCGAATTCAATAATGGATTGGTAAAAGAATTGACTGAATTGCATAAGATCAAAATACATTGGATCAGCACTCAACATCCACCTTCAAACGGCCTTGCCGAACGTTTTCATTCAACTCTAATAGAACACATCAGAATCTTCAACAATCGAAATGAATTCAAAACAGAGACAATTGAAAGTAAAGTGAAGTACGCTGTGATTGCCTATAATAATAGCATTCACTCCGTAACTAAGCTGACACCGCTTGAAATTCTATATGGACATATAGATTCAAATCCGATCCTCGAAATAGATATACAGAAAAAGTTCATAAATGAGTACGTTAGTAATCACAAAGAAAAAACGAAACGATTATTCGACCACATACGAGAAGTAAATCACAATAGGAAAGAAAACGTCATTAATGAAAGGAATGAGAATCGCGAAGAATTACCAGACATCCCAAAAGAAGTTTATGTGAAGAATATGCAAAAACAAAGTAAAACGAAAAACAAGTATAACAAAGAAACTCTTCAATCAGTGAATAAGGAACTAAAAACAGCGAAGATTACTCCCAGACACCACAATACTAAAGAGAAGATACATCTTTCGAAGATAAAACGACCACGGAAAATCAAAAAGAAGAATCAAAATACGAACGAATCAAGACAATCGACTAATCCTGATTGTAACCCTGTTCCAGGTACCTCCTCTATGTGACGAGATTGTCAGCGAGTGCGGAACAATCACCGCGGAACATTACAAATAATTTAGGAGTTATAGCAGTAGATTTAGGTCCAGCTTAGTTAGAAATTGCAAAACATACGTTCATACATTATTACGATTTAGAAAGTATTTTTAATCATTTGAGTTATTTGAATAGATATTACAATAATGTTTCCAAAAGCATTCAGAAAGAAGTTCCTGTAATGGAACATATAGAATTATTAACAAATAATGGTAGTAAAGCTAGAGATATAGTAAACTATTTGAAATTGATAAATCATACTAAAAATACTATAGAAGATAAGTTAGATATTATTAATTGGGGTAGTAAAAGGTCGAAAAGAGGATTAATTAATGGACTTGGAAATGCAATAAAATTTGTGACTGGAAATTTAGATTCAGATGATGGTGAAAAATACGATAAATTATTTGAACATTTAAAAGAAAATCAAAATAATATAATGAATCAATTAACATCGCAATATTCATTCAATTCCGAAATGATTTCTGAATTCAACCAGACCTTGAAAATAGTTAATTTTAATTTTAAGGAGTTGGAAAATAAATTGCAATTCATTAATGATAAGCTTAGTGATTATGGGTTATTAGAGAAATATAGAGATGTACTTAACCAATTGAATATTCTTTATAATATTGTATTTAGCCTTATACAAGATATTGAAAATTCTTTAGTATTTTGTAAATTAAAAGTGTTGCATCCTAGTATTATTTCAACCAGAGAATTATACTATCAAATAAAGAAAATTTCAACCTATTACGGTAAACAATTGCCATTAAAACCTGAATTGAAAAATATGGGAATTCGAAAGCCTAATCGATGTAAATTGTAAATTAACGTCCAAAGAAATAGTATATTTTCTAGACTTACCAATTGTAGATGAATCAAAATTTAATCTATTCAAACTAATTTCAATCCCCAATGTATTGGATAACAAATACTTAACTATTGTACCGAAAGTTAGATATATGTTGAAAGCCGATACATCAATTGAAGGACTTATTAACGAATGTTATAAAAAGACTAGTTCTAATTTTATCTGCTCTACAGAACAATTGTATCACGATAAGCTAAGTTGTGAAAAAGAAATTGTTGATATAGGTACTACATTAAACTGTAAATACACTGAAGTGATAATATTAAATAGTATAGTTGAATGGACTCCAGAATTAAACAGCTACTTATGTATTTTTCCGAAAGAAGAATCTATAAGGATTGAAAAACCTTATGAGACTATTACTAAATCCATTAAAGGAGTATATTTAATTTCAAACAACAAAAATGATTCGATTTATTATCATAACAAATTGTTGAACCATGTATCAGAATCGAAATATAAAACAAGACTACTCAACCTAGATAATGTACTAACAGCGTTGGAAAAATCTCAAGAACCAGATTTCAAAATAAATTTAGAACAATTAAATTTCAAACCGATAGATATCAACAAATACACACCTATAATTAACAAAAATATTGTAACAACTTCAATTAGCATTTGGACTATTATTATATATGTTTTAATTATTATTTCAATGTTTATAGCATTATTTTATTATCGTAATTCAAAAAAGAAACAGTCCATCAACATTAATATTGTAAAACCTTCCACCCCCGAAGTTTTATTTAGGGATGGAGGAGTTATATAGCTAACCAAATATTATATTGCCTAGCTCAGCATTGCGCTGGCTATTGATAAATTTCTAATTGTTATTAGTTCTGATCTAGCACGCAAAGCGGACGGTTCTCATTGTATATTTCATTGTTAATTATTTATCAAATAAAAGTTTTTTAAAAAGACTTTCGTTGATTAATGATATTTAACTTGTATGTATGTCTGGCTCAACAGCCCATGAAGGGCCTAGGCCTACCAGCTGGTTGCCAATTTCAAATTCACTCTACTATACAGCCCGTCCAAGCCAAGACCCCGACCCCAAGACACCCCGGCATGACGGGAAAACAGCCCCAGCCCGTCCAATACTAGCCCAAAAGCCATTAAGTACAGTGAGTACAATAATTTATTATTCTATAGTCACTGTGATACATAGAATAGATGAAATGTTTGAATTATATTACTTCATATTACTCAAATAAAAGTAATTATTTGATAATAGATGACATTGGACATTGTAGGCTTCTAAAATTGAAAGTTCCAACTCAAGATTTCCGCCATCTTGGTTTTGTAAAAATTGTGAGATGATGGTACTTTACATGATTCTTATATTGATTTCAAAGGCAAAATAAATTGAGGAGATTGCGATAAAAAATACTTGAAATTACACTAAAAAACACATTTGAAACTTTTCCTACTTTTCACACAGGCCCAATGGTAACTGTAGGAAAAATTTAATGTGTAACTTGAGCATAAAGTGTTATTGCTGCTTTCGAGAAACGTTTTTCACTCGCCTTCGGCTCGTGAAAAAAACTGTTTCACTCGTGCAGCAATCCTTCACTTTACGCACTAGTAACACAAATAACTATTTTCATCACGGTACCGTGCAAATATTTCAATTAACAATAATAATGAATGCCAAATAATAATACTACCGGTATGACTTCAATACTAAATAATTGTTAGAATTATTATTATTTAAAAAAATTACCGTATTATAATAAATTTTTAAGTAATCCTCCGTTCCTATCGTTCTAACGAAATAAGATGAAACAATACTACAAATTCTCTGCAGTGACAGTGTTATATAAGTCAGCACATTGTCAAGAGTGAATGAGTCAATGAACGCTGGTTGAAGCCATTAAGTTTCATGTGGGTTTTACATGTCTGGGAGATTGAGATTGGTATAAATAGGCTACAAGTGGAACATATCCAGTCCCTTAATGTATTTTACTAGTAGGAGAACAGAAACATTGACTTAACTCTTGGCAAAAATCCTTCTGTTTGTGGTTTATGACTTAGAACAGTGTGTGTATTACTAGTTGTTAGAAAAATTATTTACATGTTCAAATTCCACTAGAAATAAAAGTCACAAATTTTTGACTTAGTGTGTTTTACCAGTACAGTATATACCCACTATATAACAGCGGTAATGGATTTTTTACAATGCCCATCAAATTTGATAATTTTAAATACCGTACCGTAGCCTAGGCCTATGAATATATGTTTGTCGAATACATACCTCTCGCACATTTGTCTGTACAAGACATTTGTGACAATTGCTTTTCCGTTCATGAAATCAATTCTTTCCTCATCTTGGAATGAAGCAGCATAGAATCTGCTCACAGCCCTGGGCAAAATACTAGAGATATGGATGGTCGCACACCTGTGTCGGCTGTGAATCTCTTTCACCAGCTTCAACATTCTATCTTTGATTGCTTCTGGCCTGTCACTCGTAGAAACGTTGTTGGTTCCCAAGTGCAATATAATGTGGTTGACATTATCAGCAATTGGGAGACCTACTTCGACATCTTGAACTCTTCTCCCCGATACGGAGTTCACAGTCACCTGAGAAAATATAATAAAACTCCAATTACATAAAATATTAGAGCATCCATATGCCAATATGTTTATCATTGCCGCACCGCTGTATAGTTGCATAGGGTTTACATGCAAATATGTTTTGATCATCATTTTAATTACCGTACTACAAATGGATGTTTTATGTTCAATAAATATTCTATCTACGATCTACCCTCTATGTTTTACTGTATAAAATTTCGTTTTCAGCATATTCTAATCATTTTCCACAATAATTATTGAGATTGCTAACTTCTAATGAGTTTTATTTGATTTCTCTAGTTGTTCTACATAGGAATTTATCATTTCTATATTAACATGAAGCCGCCATAAAATTATAAATTGGTACCGGTAGGCTACAATATATTATCAAGTTAAATAGAAGAGCGATCTTCCTCCTTCATTATCTTGGTAACGAAGAATTACCTATATATTGGACACCTTGTAACTATTTTTAACATTTCACTCTGAACTAATTTACACGACTCTGCAGCCAAACATTTTTGAATATAAGTTTAAATAAACTTCTACTCACATGTGGAGCGTTTTCGGATGTTAATCCATTTTCAGAGTGTTGAAAATGGATTAACATCCGAAAGCGCTCCACATGTGAGAAGAAGTTTATTTAAACTTATATTCAAAAATGTTTGACTGCAGAGTCGTGTAAATTAGTTCAGAGTGAAATATTTACTAGCAGTTCGTGATGGAAAACAAAATAGATGAGTATTTTTAACAATAAAATCATTGGAAAATATTGCTTTTTAAGGTAAAAAGAAAAGATAGATTTATGGTTTAGAGATCCAAAATTTGTCAAACGGTGACAAATAATCATGATGACTTTTTTTCTTCAAATGATACCGCGATTCCGGCGTTCAAAACTGGAAATACCGTACATAGAATATATAGCCTATATAATTATGCCTCGCAGGGAGTTGCCGGTACCGGTACAAAACGCCGATCCTGCTCGTTCTGGATGTAAAAAACCTGCAACTCGAACATTACTTTGAATTCTATATTGGAATATTGCTATGAACGGGGTAAATATAGATGTGAATGAATGTAAATATCTAAATAGAAACTTATATGAAAATGCTAACAATTAAAACAAAATTGTAAGGATTCGAAATTTTTGATAAACTTACTCTTAAGTCGTCGCTTTGTTGCAAATATTCCTTGAAGTATTTTGTTTGGCCAGCGCCGATTATCAACACGTTGTTGGTCATTGCTGTTGCTATTCCACCTACAATGAAAAATTACCAATGAAATAATCACGACGAAATCTTTTAAGGAACATACCGCCCATATAATATCACAAAAAATTCGACAATCAATATAAATCCTTTGAATGATTGTGTAATAAGCTAAAGAATTTGTTGTCGACATAGAATCAACATCTTCAACACGTGGCCACTATAAGGATTATCAGTAATTTAGAATCATTTTCTATGTAATCAAAAATACCTACGGTATTCAAAGAATCTTACCTGACAATTCAAGTGGAAGCTGCCAAATTATAAATAATCACACAAAATTTAAATTATTCTGCAAATTTCAACCGATTACAAGAATCGAAGCCACATGTACAGTACTTCTGAAACTGAGTGACTCAATCACCGTTGATGGCGTTGATTGTTCATTGTTTTGAATCAATAATTCAAAATTTTTCCGCATTCGCGTTTTCGAGCGAGACCCGCCAAAACGATCGTTTTTTAATATTTATTTTTCAATTCGGTACCGTAGAGGCTACTGCAGAACTTGATTCATTCAATTGATTTCAGAGGACAACATTGCTATTGCTATCAATAAAATTAAACACATGCAATACTTTTAGTATAATATAATGTCTATTCTCTAACTTATCTACATTTTTAATAAAAAAACGTTGATTTGAAGAACATTTGCGTAGGTAGGCCTACACTTTCCGTAATTTCGTAGATCATGATTTTTTGTGAATTTTAATCATAGATGTTTATTGTTGACTAAAATTATTTATTATGGATGATTATAGATTCCAAGTTTGAGGATTTTTATATTTATAGCATATTATCAAATTAAAGTTAGACTCAATCAGCAGATTTGTTATTATATTGTATATTCACTATTATAAAACAGTTTTTAATATTTAATAATAACGTTCAAGTTTCCAGTAGTAAAATAATTCAAAATATTAGAAATATAGCTTTTGATTTACAATATTTCATTTTACACATAAGTTATTTATCTATATTATAATATACAGAGTATCACAAATAAGCTGAAGGAGTTTTCATAAAATTCTCTTAGACTATAAAATGGGTTGTCACTTTTGAAAATTTTTTATTGAGTATTGCGTTTCTGAGACATGAATAAGGTAATAATTATAATTATAATAAGGGGGAGCGGTTTGTCCCAGTGGTAGAGAGGGTCTAATCGGTGAGATTATATAAGCGACGTGCCTCTACCAACACTGTTGTAATGGTGACCGGTTCCTCTGAGTTCAATTTGAGCCTCAAAAATCGCTTCCCGGTGGTTCGGAACCCACCTAAAGCAGTATGTCCATTCATCTCATCATCATCCTTCCCATTACCCACGCACAGGCCCAAGAGCCCATGTGGGAATCACCCTCAAAAAAAAAATTCTCGGACACATACAGAGGAGTTTATTTATAAATTTTAAACATTACATATTTTCAATATCAACTTTTTACACAATACAATTCCCTCTTCGAAATGATACCTCACTATATTATACATAATATACAATATGTGTCGAGGTTAACGAATTGATAAAAAACATTTCAGTACGAAATAAATGCTATAACTATATCTATCTAAACTATCTTAACTACTCCCCTAACCATCACCTGCTACTTACATCTAAATTCTATTTACAATATTAAATATCCAATTTCTAATTAAACTGAAAAATGACTTTTATCCAAATTCTATTCACTATTAGTTCCTAACTACTATAAATTCCAGTATTACTTACTTGTTACTTGTTCCATCTTCTCCGCAGTCTGGTGAACGGCAGTCCAACTGCAGTGTCGTGTAAAATAGGTACTCTCAGTTATTATTAGTCTATTTTGTGGTAAAATGGCGCTCTTCTTAAAATAATAAGAGCTTTTCTATTATTGCAGAGTAGCTAACAAAAGGCCTACTACCTTCATCGAGTGAATAATGAAATGCATCACCGTATAATATAAAATTTGATGATTATCCAAAAACCAAGACGCTATTTCAGCCACTTACTATATGTAGATTTCCCAGTCCTTATAGTAAGACAGCTTTGTATAAAAAATCTAATACTTTACATCCATGAATTCAAAAAATTTTCACTCCAATATACAATTTCCGATCACCTTCAAATTAGATCTTGTAGTATGCCGCAGACAGTTACCATATATAAGTAATAAACTCATAAACCTGTTACGGTACCTGAACATTTAATCAATTGCAGCATCACAAAATCAAACATTAGAAGGATAATCCAGTGGATTAAATCAATGAGTGTATTCCACCTCTTACATAATTATTAAGTTCTTTTTTTCTTTCTTTTTTCTAGCTATATTGCCATCACACACAAATACATAAATAATCATTTCTCACTACCGTACTTTATAATTATATTAATGCCAACCTGGATAGGTAGAAGTGATAATTATTATAAATAACAATATTATTGTACAATAAGATCAGTATTTTTCGAATTGTTTTTTGTTACGGTACTCGTTGCCAGCACAAAATCCAATAAGGTTTTGCTGGTAACGCTATTTAATTTTAAGAAATAATAACATTGTTTTTTGTATTTTATAGTTTTTCAAGTGAAAGCATTATAATTATGTATTGTTTTTGTAAAAACTTTCAAGGCAATAATTTTTTTTTATTTGATAATAGAAATATGACTTACAATACAATACAATACAATAGGTTTAATTTTGTTCACTATTATTACTTACACTTGAAAATGGCAAATTAGCCGAAACATGTTGTGTGTGAAATAAAAAATATTTTTAAAAGGGTACTCTGATTATAATCATTTTTTAAAGTTTCACTATTGGAGCCTTTGGTTTACAGCAAACGTAAAGCAATTCTCCATGACAAAATAGGATTACCTCTATCAGCTGTGTTTCCAAACTATTGAATAATTTCCCAAATAATTACAGTGCTGATTAGTCGAGTCATTCTAGCTCAAAACAGGGGTCAACCTGGAAGTAATTGCAACAAAGTTGTTTTATGGTGGTAATGGTATCTGACACCCTCCTATTTAACGTGTAAAAAATCCCACTCTCAACTCGTGTCGGAAAGTTGTTTTTTTGGCCGCCATATTGGAAAATTTTGCTCATTTTTTTGTTTTCCTGAAATAACGTCAAAACGAAGCGTCGGACAAAAAAACTTACTCAGCCTTTTTTTCAGTAAATAAAATTTGTAAGAGAATGGTGGTAGAATCATCTCTTTATCTTTACTAGAAACCGAGTTAGGATTTTTCAAAAAATAGGTTAATTTTCAAGAAAAACTGTGATAGACTATTTTTAGTTATTTTTATAAGCCAGGGCCCTGAGCGAACAAAAACTAAAAATAGTCCATCACAGTTTTTCTTGAAAATTAACCTATTTTTTGAAAAATCCTAACTCGGTTTCTAGTAAAGATAAAGAGATGATTCTACCACCATTCTCTTGCAAATTTTATTTACTAAAAAAAAGATTAAGTAAGTTTTTGTCCGACGCTTCGTTTTGACGTTATTCCAAGAAAACAAAAAAATGAGCAAAATTCTCCAATATGGCGGCCAAAAAAACAACTTTTCGACACGAGTTGAGAGTGGGATTTTTTACACGTTAAATAGGAGGGTGTCAGCTACCATTTCCACCATAAAACATCTTTGTTGCAATTAGTTCCACCTCCAACCCTAGAATGACTCGACTATTTACTTTTAAATTTTAGAACTTTTGATAAATTAATCATCTATTTGACTTGAAATCCATGTGGTTGGCGAATAGCTTTTGAATTTTGGCGGTTGGATTGAGCGTCATCACCACAGCCTTTTGAATATCAAAGACATATCAGAAGACAGCATGATCATTTTATTTAAAAAATTCATGAAATCACTCTGAAATTTAGAAAACTGTTATCGAACAAATGAATTAATCTTTAAAATGATTAAAAAATTATTATTGAAGACTAACATAGTGGATGCAGCGAATTCATTTGTAGAATGCAATTTGTGAATTGCGATGTAAAGGGAATTTCTGTTCAAATCTCAAAATTAAATAATCTTCAGATATTAAAAATAGTAGTTTTATCAATATTAAATGATTAATTCAACAATCGAATCATCATTATTGAATCTGGGCCTTGATTTTTCGTTGTCAACTTGGGGTGTCTAGGGGTACCGCTAGTTTGAGGTAAGTTCCCGTTACGGTAGCCACCCTTCTGTTTCTTGACCGACTGACCACCTGTGCCCACTGCCAATCAGGCACAGCCATTGAGCTATATACAAAATGGAGATCGCACTTCTTCAGCAAGCAGTGTTACACCTATTTTTTGACAAACCTGTCAGCCATTGCACGTTGAGGACAAGTTGCGCGGGAGTTTGAATTTTCAATGGAAGCGAATGGGGAAACAGCTATCAGTTAATTTACAAATTATTCCTTCAGAATAATTTTTGAGCAATGAAATTTAACCTTCTTGTCATTTATGATGCATTTGATCATTATAGAAGACAATTGCTGTTTTTCCAACTTGTGAATTATAGTAATTGTGTTATGAATTATTTGGCACATAGGCTACCTACTTACAGTACAGAAGTACAATCTCAATTGTTGGTACAGGCACCTACAAGTAAAAAACGTATTTTGTAGTGTGTTTATTAACATCAATAACACCTAATCTATTATTTTATCATCAGTAGTTGGGTGATGTTGTCTATCCATTAAGTTATTTATGGTATCTAAAAAGATATCATCAATACAGTACCACAGCCTATTCTTCAAATAGCATGACACTATTAGTTGTAGCCTACTGAGTTGTGAACAATTCTACTACTTTTTCAAACAATAAATGACTTGATAAGCTAAGAATTTATTATTTGGACTTATTTTACTGCAAGACTTCTAAAGATAGGAGCTCTGTTGCCCATTGATATATATATTTCTGCTCTTCTAAAATATATCAGCACTTCTTTGTGCTTTGAAAAATGTGATAAAGATTGTTGAATGGAGTTTAAACTTCAATTTTGGCTCTATATGATATAAGTTACCTGTAGGCTATAAGTTATAGGTACTATATATAATTATGTTGAACAATATAAGTTACCTAATTATTATTGAACAGCGTAGAGCCTGTAACATAAAATTGTCAATGAGATTCCTTTGAACTCATTGACTTTTGATGATACCAATACCAAAGACACTAAATTCCTAAGAAACAGTATTTTAATCACTGATAAAATGTTGCAGGAAAATTTAAAAGATAAGTCCCTGCCATGATTCAATGACTCCAGTGTAAGCTTTAATGGAACAAAATTTTAAGAGATTATTGAACAAGATTTATTTAATCCAAGGTTGTCAATGCAAAATTTTCTTAAAATCTCAAATCTACATAAATAAATTATCACCTACATCAAATTCATAAGCATTCTGCCATTGATAAATTCATCCCATAAGGTCATAATTGACAAATTTCATTGTTATTTAATCCATTATCAAACAAAATTCAATGTAAAAGGTTTATCCTCAACTTGGATAATAGCTCAATGGAATAATAACAGAAAATTTAAAGATTATCTATAAAAAATTTTACCTATAAGTCTGGAATTAACAATAAACAAATAAGAAGTTTGCAATGAACAATGCATCAACAAGGAAAATATGGATTAGAATGAACATTTTTAAAATTGTTTTCCACATAATTATTTACATTTACGATTGATGAAAAATAGCAATTAATTTTTAAAACATTATGGAATGTTATTAACTTTGTCAATTTCTGTCTCAATCCAAAGACGGCCTTTTTCTCATTCAAATTATGAAGCGGGCTTCCTGAAATGGTGGAAATAGATCAGACGGAGTACCAACCTAACGAAAAAAGGCCGTAACCTGGTTTCATACTGCCATCCAAACGAGTGTTTTCTCCAGTTGGTATATAGCTCAATGGGCACAGCACTCAGCAGAGGCTTTTCATAAATCATAATTGAGTGAGTCTGTTCTCTGTTGCTTGATAGATTGTGGGTTACTATTTTCTACTATAGAATTGTTAAGGTTTTTATTTAAAAAGTTATTAATAACATTTCCTAATTTTTCATTCAGTTGCGTGAAGATAGAAAATGTTGAAGTGCGCTTAATAAATTGAGAAAATGGCTACTCCAGAATTCATAACAGACTCAGGTAAGTAACCTCAATTTTGACAAAAATGTACCATAAGCTAAATCTTGATTATTTTTGACATGAATTTAAACCTTTTTACCCTATTTATTTAATTTTCAATAAGGCATGAAGTTAATGCGTCAGTAATTTTGTGTACGGAAACAAACTTTGGCAAGGCTAACTTACCCCAGTTTGTTTTCCATTTCAAAACAACTAGCATGTAGAATGTAGGCTAAATTAGCCTATGCTAGACTATTACCGGTACTACTGTATTTCTTAAATTGCCATTTTATGATTATTGTCTTGTAGCCAGTAATATCAAGTTATTCATTCTCATAATCAAGAAAATTCTTTGCATTTCAGATTTAGACTTGTGCTTTTCGCCACATTATGGCAAGGCCTGACGTAAAAACTTGAAAAATCACTTTTTCAATCTTCCCTACTATCACTATATTCAAAATTTGATTCTAAATGAAGTTTTATTAGAGTTATCAATACTTTTTTTCATATTGAATAATAGATAATTCAATTCTGCACAGTTTGAGAACGAAAATGCATCAATAACTCTAGAAAGTCCCACGTTAGAATCAAATTTTGAATATAGTGATAGTAGGGAAGATTGAAAAAGTGATTTATTATGTTTTTCAATTGTGAATAAATCTAACCTTATCAGCTTTAATTTATGATTTCTACATATAAAATGATAGAGGAGCTTATGCTCTACAATTTAAGCCCAAAAAATTTTTACTATCAATGGCTTCCAAGATAGACACATTTTAACACAAATAGTAGCCTTTTTCCCGGTATATGTGAATGAACTCAAAGTACTCAAGGTCGTAAAATTCTTCAATTTTGATCGAATTTAACAAATGATATATGCATTTGAACCGCCTTGATGAGCTGAAAACAATGAGCTATAATTTGTTAAGATCCATTGAATTTTACGAATGTTACGGGTGTCCTCAATTTATTATCCTTAAAGAGTCCTTCTTTATTCTTTATTCTTTGTTCTTCTAACTGGAAATAGCCTGAATTGAGGACGGTATGGTGGGTATTATATTGAAATATAATCTAACAAAAAATATTCTGGTAGAAAACTCCAATACAAGGATATAGAGATTTATTTTGGACATTATTGTTGAAAATATTGTATTTTTTATTGTACAAGGAAATATGTTGAGAGCTCTAGCACAAAAATATACAAGATAGAAAGTTCTATTTGGTCTAGAATTGTACAGGATATAATTATCCCCAGAGCGATTTTGAATTACAAATTTCTAATGGAACGTACAGAAGATATAAACAATCAAAAATTGAAAATTGTCAAATTTCAATTTCTCTCAAAAAATACAGCATTTAAAAAAATTCATAACTCGGTTGTCGCTCATCACAGAGAGTTGGATTTGATATCAATCGCTCAAGAATTTTATTTACTAAAACATTGTAATTACAAATTTTTCTGTCCGACGCTTGGTTTTGACGTGAGTTGCAAAAAACTAGAAAAAGAACAAATGTTCCGTGTTTTTTTGGGCACCCTGTATTACGCGCCACTCATAAAGCGTCGCAAACTCATATTAAACTTATTTGGGATGTCCACAGTGGTTTAAGATCATTTCCAGCCATCCATCATTTTTTAGGTGCTAGGTCCTTTTTTTAGTCTAATTTGCCTGGGCTAATATGAATATCGCGAATCTTGGTCTATGCAATTATAATAAACCTTCTATTTTTCATAATCTTTATTCATTCCTATATAAAGACTCATTTTATTAACTGACTAACTGCTACCATAGATGACAGCGACATGAACTAAGGCGATAGTCTTGTAACCAGGGTTTTTATTTTTAGAAAATGACGTTCAAGAGCTCTTAAATCTGGAATTACATGCAGAATTAATATGCAGACAGGAACGCCATTGTATTTATACATGCCTATACACTGTTGCGTTCCAGCTGAAAAAATTTCATTTGTGACAATTATAAATGACTCCATCTATGTATTTTTCTAAGCGAATTATTTTATTTCAGATAACTGATAACATTTTGTTGTAGATTCGAGCGACGATGACAACCCTCAAGTTAGCTACGGCTACTCTCCGCCGGCCTACAACCTGACCAATGGCACGGGCACGGACAGCGGGGAGGAGGAGACGGCCAGCCAGCGCGATCTGGAGGTGCGGTCAACCTCCAGCTACAGCTCGCAGGCCACCTCCGTCCTCTCCTCGGGCTACTCCTCCGGCTCCTCACTCACCATCCCCCCTTACCAGCCGACTCAGATGCCGTCGCTCTACGAACCGGCTGAGCCGTCGTTGCGGGCCGGTCGCGCCTCCACAAGTAGTCCCTCACCGCCGCACATGTATCCGATGTTCACAAAACGCGAGGATGGCCCCACACGCAGTCCCTCGCCTCCACACATGTATCCGTCCTTTACACAGGATGAAGGATATTCATTTTCGAAAGGTGACAGTTACTTTCCAAAGGATGACGCTTATTCCTCTAATCTGAAGCGGCCTCATGAGGATGACGGTTACGGCGAGGATGAGGATGATGATGATGAAGACGATATTGATAAGTATAATCGCCCCATAAAGCGGTTTAGTGATGGCAGTCAACCAAAGAAGTCCAAGTACGATGTGTTTGAGAATCTGGCGCAGAAATCGGAAACTGTGTTCCAGGCCAATTCCAAAGTTGAGAAGATGATGGTGAGTGTTTAACAAATAAGTGTACCGTATCTCGCTCGTGAAATATTTTCGTATATTTCATAATGTTAATAATCAATATGTATATTCTTGAATAACATTCTGGTATTAAAATTCACTCACTCATTACTCAATCAGTCGCAATTGAGGATTTTTTTATATGTCCTATCGTAGTCTTATGCAAGTACTGGGAATAAATTAAAATATTCATTCATTCCATGATAAAATTCATAAGTGAAAACCATTTAAAACCATAAAATATAAATCTGATTTTCCTCTAACATTGAACTCTTTACTCAATAATTATAATCTGAGAGATACTGCTAACAATTATGTAACATATAATACTAATATTGAATGTATAAGGAGGCAGTTGATTTACATAAGTACTAAAGTATTGAACCTTATTCCAGATCACTTTCTTATAAACTCTAAGATCAGTGGAAAAACTAAACTTGATATAAAAAACTGTACCATTAGTAGTTTTTCTCCAATTTGGATTTATGAGACTCAAGATTTCTGCGCAAACTTTTTTTTTGCAATGTTTTTTTTCAGTTATTTTTTTCTCGGTTGAAAGTGGACTCGCTCACCATTCTTTTTGCTTGTTCTTCCTTCTGTATTCTTTCTTCCTTACTTTTTTCTCAATGTCCTACCTCTTCCCATTCCTTCTTATCTCTTCATCCTACCTGCCTATTACATGGGAAACCATAGTCGGTTAGGTATTATTTATTCTCTCTTTTCTTTCCAGCACACCCTACCATGAAGCCTGTGTTTTGTTTAGTGTGTCATTGTTCTTGCATATTTGTTTTTTTATATTTATTTTTATCTTTTGTGTGTTTTAATAAATTGAAAATTGAATTTATAACGGTTTATAACTCATACGCTGCGTCCGCTGCTAGTGCTCAGTTATGATATGGATATGATGAATCATAATAATGATTATAGAGTCACTTCATATTTTATTTCCATTATCAAATTTTTCAATCGATAGTTATTCAAGATAAATATATAAGATAGTTATTTTATCAACAAACTACATCTCTTGATTTAAGTAGGCCTACACAGTACAATTATCGGAGAATTTTCGAATTGCTGTGAATTTGTTCACATTATTATTTTAAACAAACTTTTAACGATCTTTGCGGGACTGTTGATAAACTCGCTTAGTGCATGAGCGATATGAAACTTGAAAATTCAGACGATCAGAAAATCACCCTTGGAGCACATTCAAAACATAGGCATGCAGACTTACTCAGACAGACGGACATCTGTGTGCGTTACAACATTTAATCCCTGTGGAGGGATTTTTCCTCTGTTGCAGCTTGTGCAGAGCTTACAATCTACAGTTTATTGAGTAACAACTGCATTATTCATCACATAGGCTCTAGCTTTTCGTCAAATTTCATAAGGCTAGAAAAAATAATCAAGTATAAACTTAATAATCAAAAACTTGAATAATCTTATAATCTTAATAATCAACATAAATAATCAAGTATTCAACTTATTATAGGTATCAATTCTGATAATAAATACACATTCCCCCACCTAGAAAACTGGAAAATCAGCATTAGCAGTGTTTAAACATTAAAGTCAAAATGAAAATTATCTTAATGATCCAAATTATAGTTAGGCTTTATAATATTGTATATATATTGTACTAATGTTTACGGCGAAGATTATCAAATTATATTTTTATAACAATAATAATTATCTTGCTAATTAGTTTATTTATCTCTGTTCTTTAGGCAAAAATGGACTACAAAGGAAAAGGTTTGGGAAAACATGAACAGGGTCGAATTGATCCCGTAGAGTTGTCAAAGCAAAGAGGGAGAAGTGGTCTGGGTCGTATCATTAAAGGATTGGAGTCGGAAAGTTTGACGTGGGACTCATCTTTGGAGGTGAGTGCATATGATTAATGTCAATGAATTAATAGACATTGGAATTAATTTATTTGCTTCTTGAATTACATAATGCATAGAATACAAAATTAGGATGAAATTAGGAAAGGGCTTCTCATATGGGCAAGTGCCTGTAATTAGCATAGCCTATGCTATGAAATGAAATTTAATTGAATTATCAGTTCCTAATAATTTAGATTGTTTATGTTATAAGAATAAATAAGAAACAAGAAGAGACTAGATAACGTATAAGTTGATTGGAGGTACAGTAAAGGTTGGTCTACTGACTGGGTAAGAAGGCAAGGATGAGGAAGCTTCGTCATGAATAGAGACGGGAGCAGGATTTTGTGGGACGCAGAGTGCAGCATTTGGTTTTGGATGGAGTGAGAGGACGTGGTGGACAAAATATGAGATAAAGGGACGGTAAGAGAATGGCTGAATTGCAAGAGAATGGTTGGAGGCGAGAGGAAAAAGTGGACTGGTGTTGTGGAGAAGTTGGATGCAAGAAAGGAACTCCAACCCCATGTGAGTTGAAGTCAAAGGAGAAGATGCGAGATAAGAAATACAACGTATTGTGATGTTGATAGTCTTATTTAATATGCTTAAAATAAAGTTTCTTGCGCACAAAGTCTATTAACTTTAGTCTAGACTCTATTTAATTTTGGTCTATAAGCTTCTCTACCTCCATCTTACTCAATTAACGAAATTAAAGTCCATGATAAATTACTCTTTACATGAACAGGGGAAGCTGATTTCCCCTTCCACAGTTTGCAGCATCAACAGAGTATAGGGATGACGGATGGAGGGAGTGCACCCTAAGTAGTGCGCACGGGTAGTGAGAGAGATTGATAAAGGAAAGGAGTATCTTGCCTGTCTCTCTTACAAAAAGAGCCGACTACAAAGTAATATTTCGCGGACTTCAATTTGTTAATTCCTATTAGTAATTGGAGAATAAATTCTTATATTTTAATGCTCATGTTTGCACGGTAATATTTGAAGCTTTTAATTTAAATATGAATTTATTAACAGGTAGTGACGGTTGAGGAGATCCCTAATTGGTTGGACTGCAATTTAGGAGAATTGATTGAGGACGACTTGAGAGACTGGTCTTCAGAAGGCCAAGAGATCAAGGTTATGGATTCATTTTGCGATTTTGTGGAACCGGATCTACTTTTCAAAATTCTCGAGAAAAAGGTAGACTACCTTATTCTGACTTACTATTTATGTAAATGTGCTTTTGAAATTAGATTCTTGGATTATTTTAAAGTAAAGTATAAATTAGAGGAGTTGAATTTTCCCAAATATATTATTCTATTAAATTATTTCTAAAATAGAATATTGAGTAAATTTGGATTTGTCTTTTCGAAAAAGAATTCCCGGAAGGCTGAACAAATACTTGTAACGCTGGCAACGCTCACTGAAACACTTGAACGAAAAAGGCTATCCTTACTCTGAGGGAGCTCGGAGACAGCTGACCAACACATTTAATTTGTAAGCTAAAGACCCCCTTTATTGAATCCAGTCCTCTGTCGAAGTATTATTCCTTGCTAGTGAAAAACTTACATTAAAATGTTTGATAATATATAAAATATTGGTTACAGACAGTATTTGATGACTTGGATCAGAACTCGCTGAACGGGGCTGTGAAACGAGCTAATCCATTTGAAACAATCAAACACGGCATCTTCCAAAACAGAGCTGCTATGAAAATGGCCAACATTGATAAAGTGTTTGGGAAAATGTTCACCGAACCTGTGGACCAACATACCAAAGTAAGTTGTTACCAAAGCAAAACAGAGTAGATAGTGTTTTGGTTTCTTCATGCAGTTCACTTCAGCTTCTCTTGAATAAATCATTCATTTCTATTTCAGCAAGTCTAGTATCTTCTGTTCAGTGTGATCATAACTAATCACAATATCACTACAAAATCAATACTTAATTCTTCAAAGTAGCCAATTATATCATTACAATTATGAATAGTGTCGATTAACAAATCAATTTTCTGTTCTTACAGCAACACTTTTTTTCCTGGCAGCACTATTGCAGTAATATTTGAATTATTGTAGTAATTACTCAAATTATGTAATTCATTACTCGAACAACACTATTGCATTTTTTGGTGTGTCTGGTTGTTAGGTGAAACGGTTAATAGGTGATTGTGATGTTAAGTCACAAAAACTATGGACTGCTTTCGGATGGGTGGCCAGATTGTGATCGAGGCGAGTGGAACCTACCCTTATGAGTCATGGGTAGCTCCCCACAACAAAAGCCATATGCATATTTTTTTCATTGCAGTAATACCCAAATCTCTGTAGTTTCTTGAATTACTCGAATTGTGGTAATACATTCCTCGAACAGTAGTATTATTGATTTCTAATTTATTTTTTTGACAGTATGAAATATGGTACTGATAATATAATATCAATATTATTGTCGCCTGAACAAAATGGAACTACCTTCGGGTCCCCACCGAAATGGCCATATGCTATGAATGAATAGATTGCCTCTTGGAACATATTATCTGTAGGTTTATCTGAGTGAAAACTTTTTCGAGCTGTCAAGTTATTTTTTTAAGCGTTTGAACGATTAAAGTCAGGATAATTTGAGTTGTAGTGTTGAAAAAATAGATTCGTATATTCTCTTCGTAGCTTTCAACTCTCACTTTTCGTATAGAAAGTGTTCATATTTTTGAAAAAATCTTGGAATTTATTCAGAGTATGGTACCCTATTCACGATCACTTGAGACGAAATAATAAAGTTTTTGCGTGCGTGTAAATGTAGTGTTAGGTCTTCTATGCAAAATGGTCCGACGGTCCGCCGCAGTCGAATATCTGTAGCCAATCACAATTCAAGACAATTCATCAATTACGCAAGAAAAATTTATCTCGTCTTAAACTTAATGATCTTGAATACCGTATAGGGTATAGTGTCATTTGGAAATGAACATTACCATTTAAAAGCACTGTACTGTACCAAGAACTAATTAATAAACATAATAAAAGTACGGTATACTATTATCTTCTTCCAGAAACCATTAATAGGAGAGAAGAACTTATTGTACTTTGCCGATGTTTGTGCTGGTCCTGGTGGATTTTCCGAATATGTGCTTTATAGAAAGAATTGGCAAGCAAAAGGCATTGGCTTCACTTTGGCCAATGGCACAAACGATTTTAAGCTGGGCGATTTCCTAGCTGGAACTCCAGAATCGTTTGAAACTTACTACGGTTCGTATCACTTTTTGTATTCGTATCATTAGTAGATAGAATTTGATTTAAGGGATTGCGGATGATTGCTCAACTCTGTCGGGACAGCCTGCCTGACGAGCAGTCTGCAAGAGCATATTATCGAGTCGAGTGCAACCTCAGCTAAACCTTGAACTCACTCAGACTTATTTCTATCCTGTAAGAGATGAGCAATTACAGACAATTGCTATCAGTCTATCCGACATTTGAAATTAATTGAAGTCTGCTATACATATCTCAGTGATTTATGATGCTGAATCCGGAACTGTTTTCTTCAGGATGCAAGGTTATATCTTTTTTTAGTATACTCTTTTCAGAATTAAAAATTCTCCTATCAAATATAGGCTAATATTGTAATTACAGTCGGCCATCTTTTTGAACAATTCAATTAATGGTATGGGGAACACAATGATTGATATTATTCTATTACTTTTTGTACACAATAATATTTCAAACAAATTTTATTTATCCATCCTTGATCAATCACTGTATAACTAGGTACTTGATTTTTTATTGTAATTTCAAAAAATGTTTGTGTTCCTTGTAAACACAATGTCTGCGCTTTAATTTCCTTTCAAGAAAATGAAAAATACAATACAATATAATACTGTACATGTATAATTTTTTTTTAAATTTTGTTCAATCTCGATTTTAATCAGATTCTATCAAATTTTATCCATAATGAAATACAGTTCATTACAATAATAATGATACATACATTATATAATATTATATTGTCTTTTATTTTGTATTTTCTTGAAAGGAAATTGAAGCATGGACAACAGCTTTACATCTCATCTCCATGAAATCTTTTTTTCATACCAATAATTTCATGAAAAAATGTAAGCCATGCTGGGTTTGTTTTATGCTCCATGGATTATTGAAAGAGTTAATATATTTTTTTCAGGAACAAAGGGAGATGGTGATGTTTATGCTCCGGAAAATATTACCAGTTTAACAGATTTCGTTATGATGAAGACTGATGGAATTGGTGTTCACTTCATGATGGCAGATGGAGTAAATACTTTCATTAATTCAACTTTTTAACGTTAATTTACTTGATTTGTATCAAGTATCATACAAAGTGTATCAGGAGGAATCTGACAAACTTCTCATACTGTTATTGGATATTTAATCTTAATCTTGTGTTAGCGCTTTAAATGAATGGAACTTGAAAAAAATTGTATTATGAAGAAATCTAAAACTCACCCAAACCTATGAAATCCTCATTAAAAGGAGACAAAACAGACAATTACATTTGAAAATAAGGGTAACCAAAGCTCTTTTAATTGTAATATATGACATTTGGGTGAGTTTTAAATAATCACGGCCATCAACTTTTTTTAGAATTAAGTTCTCTACAAGTAAACAGCTTTTCTGGGGGTTTGTCTAATGGAACTTTATCCTTTTGGTTTAAGGAATCCTGAGAAGCTTGACAGATTTCTCCGAAACAATGTGTATTAAATCAACATTCTTATTTTGATTATCATGCAATCATTTTATTTCAAATAGAATAGTTGGAATTGTCATGTTTCAATTGAAAGCACTCTTAAGTTATAATTACAAATTTATTTATTGTATTCTATCTAAATAGAAATTTCATGGGGCCATAATTATAGATACTGATATAACCAGGGCTAACTAGCTAACGGCGTTTCGGTACCTCTTCGCTAGAAATGTATGAATGGAATGGCTTTCCGGTACCTCTGCTAGGCATGTTTGAATGGAATAGCGTTCCGGTACCTCTCTGCTAGGCATATTGGCAAACCCTATTTTATATATATTTCCACTTGAGAGTCCTGGAAACTCATTATCCAAAAAGAAGCCCTAGGTATAACAGCATCCTTTTGCAATAATACTGTTATGTTGGAGTGTTACAATCGAATTTATTATTATTGCCATTGTTTATTACTGAACCTTTATTTATTTTGCTTCTGATAATTGACTTGTTCGATTTGTTTCAGGGCTTCTCCGTGCAGGGCCAAGAGAACATTCAAGAGATTCTCTCAAAAAGACTTTACCTTTGCCAGTTCCTTGTAGCTTTGTTCATTGTTCGTATTGGCGGCCATTTCGTATGTAAATTGTTCGACATTTTTTCGCCATTCAGTGTTGGATTGGTTTATCTGATGTACAGATCGTTCGCTAGTATTTGTATACATAAACCGAATTCAAGTAGACCTGCCAATTCTGAAAGGTATGTTTCTTGAATCAGATTATTGTACTTAACAAGAATTTTAATTGGCTCAAAATTATAAATTATATATAACTGGTAATAAGTTTTATAAAGTATTAATTTGGCAATTCCAAGCTTATTCCCAATAAGATATTCAATTATTCTATTGAATTAGTTACCACTGAAAGAAATTTTTAATTCGAAATTTTGGCTTTAATTATAAAATATTCTTACTTTATATTCCTTATACTTTTTCATTCAAAGTAACTAAAGTGAATACGTATGAGGTTACTCAAATCCAGTAGCGGCTCGTGCCTTGAAAAACAGGTGAAGTGTTGTGAAATCAGTTCCGGGGGGTCTGGGGTCCTCCCCCGGGAAAATTTTGTAAAATAAAAGCCCAAAATATGCGTTTAACGACCAATTTGGCAATCACGCAAAGTTTCCTTGATTGTTTAAAATTAAGTTTCTATCTCATATTTTTTAGTCTAATATAGTGAATTTAGCGAAAAATCACAAACTTGTAAATATTTGCAAGGTACGTTGATATAAATTAATAAATTTCCAGATGAAACAGTTTACAAAACATTATTCACGATAAGTTAAATAATTCACGATTTGCTCACTATAAATAACCCACTACGAGACAAAGAAATTTGTTTACCAGTCTAATTAATAACTTTAGCCTACAGATAAAACAGTTTGCAAAACTTTACTCACTACAAATAATTCAACATTCACTCACGAAAAATAACTCACTCACTTAAAATAATTTACTCACAATGAATTATAAATAAATAACTCACGATTTACTCACAAATTTAATACTTTCGAGATGAAACTAACCTAAAATTGGCAAGATGTTAGCGGGAAGAACTGATTGAGCAACGCGAACAGCACACAAGCACAATACCGTATCAAATCTATTCAAATTTTGCAGTTGAAGTGTTTTGAAGGAGCGACCCCAAAAACTTCAATAGCCAAGTTTCGGTAGCCTAGTAGCAGACGGACGCCGGCCGTTACCATGGCAACGGATGTGTTGGCTTGAAGAGTTATTTATAGTCCAGTCATTTTAGGTTTCGCACGAGAAAAAATTCAGGACGCTGCCATATTTTCGTCTGATTTTCCTTGGTCCTTGGACAACTTAAATCCAAAAAGTTGACCTAAACCTTGTGTTTAATACAGGGTGCCCCAAAAACCACTAAATTTCGGTTCCGCTACTAGTTTTCTGCGGTTTACGCAGAAATGAAGCGTCGGACAGGAGAATTTAAATCAATTCGTTTAGCTTATAAAATTCCCAAGCGATTCGTATCAAATTCAGCCTTCTATGTTGAATGATGACCGAATTATGATTTTTCAAAAAAGCAGTATTTTTTCAAGGAAAATGAAAATTTGATACTTCTCAGTATTTGATTGTTTATAACTTTCGCCTGATGTTTTGGAAAGGTATAATTTAAAATCTCTCTGGGGATAATTTTATTCTCTACAATTTGAGACCAAATTGACCTCTCTATCTTGAATAGTTTTCAAGCTACACCTGTAAACAAATATCCTTGCATTTCCAGAAATCCACTTTTTCTTGCAATTTATTCGAAAATTAATCTTCACGTACCTATATTGAAGTTTCCTGTCAGAATATTTTGAATTTGATCATTTTTCATCGAATGACCCACCAACCACACTCAATCGAGGTCATTTTCTAGCATAAAGAGTCCTTGAAGGATCCTTAAGGATCATACGCTAAGGACGCCTCTAACTTTGATGGGAGTGGACTAATCTTAACAAAACATAGCTCATTCCTCTCAGCTCATCAAGGCAGTTTGAATGCATATATCATTAGTTAAATTCGGTCAAAATTGGAACATTTCATTCCTGTGGTGACTTTAACTTTTAACTTTGTGTAATGAGTATGGGCTATTTGTTGCATTCGAATGCTCATATCTCGATAGTACTTGATGATAGAGAATCATAATTGGTCTCAAATTATAGATAATAGCTTTTTCTTTCATTTTCATTGGATATAATTTGAAATATCTGTTCCACAAGATCAATTAATCTTGTTTATATAAGAAGCGAAATTGTCAAATTATCTCCTCTTTTAATTTTTCTGCATATCTTTAGTTGAAAGAACATTTACAACAGATTTCTCTTACACTCAGTATTGTGGAGAATGAGATTCTCTACAATTTGAAACCAATCTCAAGTCTCTAGAGTGTTGCAGTTCTTATTTAAATACCATTCAATAGATGTAAAATTGAGAAAAAAATTAAAAAACTCACATTTTCAATCCTTCAATTAGGTGTAACTTTTTTATTAAAGGGTTAAACATGGAAATTATTATTACATTTCAGAAAGAAGAAAATTCTCTACAACTTGATTGTATCACAAGATTTTTTACTCGATTTTATACCGAATTAGGTGACTTGAACTATTCTTGTGTATTTAGTTCTACTATTCTTGTGAATAGTTTTCTAATTCTAAAAGTCTTCTAATTCGGAATTGAATCTGGTAAAACGCCTTGTAGAGCAATTGATACAACCAATTTGTAGAGAATTTTCTTCTCTTCAAAATACAATAATAATTTTCATATTTAACCCTTTAATAAAAAAGTTACACCTAATTGAAGAATTGAGAAAGTGAGGTTTTTAATTTTTTTTCGTCATTGAATGCAATTAATAATAAACTCGACAGCTGGTTCATCATGAATAATTCTATAGTGTGAATTTTCCTATGTTCAGAAGTATAAATGTATAGTAATATTTTAGCATGGAGGTAATTCCTTTTCCTTTCATATTATCCTTAAAATGCAATATTTCATGAAACCTTACATATACATCGACGCGCAATTTCAAGAGGAACATTCCTGTCAAATTTCATCAGAATCTATTGCCGCGTTTTGTTGTAAATGCGGAACAAACATACATACATACATACAAACAAACAAACAAACAAACATAAAGAGAAATGCAAAATCGTCGTCTTGAATCTAGACCTCACTTACGTTTGATCAATTACATGCGGTATATTCGATTATATTTTGAATGAAAGCATTTCATGTTAATGATTGTAGAGGAAAATCGTGTGTATAACAATTCAATTGCATGTGATTAAAATTGGAAATGCATTTTTATTCTGATAGCACTTGTCTATTTGCAGATACATTATTTGTAAATATAAGCGAAGTGACTGTGATGCTATTAGACAATACATGTTCGACTTGAATCTACGTCTAGAAGAGTTAAAAGACAGTGGTACCGATATCTTAGAGTGTGTTCCAATGTCAGAACTGAGAGCTGATACCATTTTTTTCGACTACATTGTTAATTCTAATAATAGGTGAGTACTCATCAGTTTTATATGTTTTTGAGTAGTTGTGAAGGTAATATCCTGGTAGTTATCCATATCAAATGAAAAGACAAGACGTTGTCAAACCACTGATTTATTAAAAAATCGAGATAGGCTACCGGTTTTGGTTGTTACACCATTATCAATCTCTGGTAAACTGAGTTTAATAGTGAAACTGAGTTTACCAGAGATTGATAATGGTGTAACAAATGAAACCGGTATTTCGATTTTTTAATAAATCAGTGGTTTGACAACGCCTTGTCTATTCATTTAATAGTTTTACATGTACCTGTCATAGATTTAGAACACATCTACTTTGGGCGATTTTACCAGGTTATCTATTTGTCTGTTTGAACATAATTTATTGCTTATATTTTTAGAAAATCTTTATGACTTTGTACTATTAAGTGAACAAATTGCATGCAATGCTATTCTCTTGACTTTATAATGCATATTGTTTTGGTGAATGAATGTTCCTTGTCATTATTATATCATGCATATAGTAAATTTAAAAAATATATATCAATCTTGGAAACTGGATCAGACCAGTGCCTTTTTGCCTATTCCTTAAGCCTCTCCAAATAGTCAGTGATCAATAATAAACATCCACTAGGGTGATGAGTAAAATGATAAATCTTCCAAAATTATGTTTTTGTTGAATGGGTACTGTGATTTTCTATTTATATGTGCCACAGTGGTAGCCCTAAACACCAAATTAAATATTCTTGTTATGAGCTTCAGTGGATATCTCTCTGGCAGTAGTAAGTCGAATCAAAGCTGTTGACAATATTACTCTAGCATAATATTGCTATAAACCTCCAGCTGGCTCCTTCCTATCAGAAGTGAGATTAATCACAGCTGTTGAGAATTACTCTTGCAAAAACGAATTGCAAGAAAGCTCCAGCTGCCTCTTTCCTGACAGAAGTGAGTTGAATCACAGCTGATGAGATCTACTATTGCATAATTGAATTGCAATAAAACTCCAGCTGCCTCTTTCCTGTCAGAAGTCAATTAAAACACAGATGTTGAGAATATTAATCTAGCATAATATTGTTAGAAAGCTCCAGCTGCCTCTTTCCTGACAGAAGTGAGTTGAATCACAGCTGATGAGATCTACTCTTGCATAATTGAATTGCAATAAAACTCCAGCTGCCTCTTTCCTGTCAGAAGTCAATTAAAACACAGCTGTTGAGAATATTAATCTAGCATAATATTGATAGAAACCTCCAGCTGGCTCTTTCCTGACAGAAGTGAGTTAAATCACAGTTGCTGAGAACTACTCTTGCAAAATCGAATTGCTAGAGAACTCCAGCTGCCTCTTTCCTGTCAGAAGTCAGATGAAACACGGCTGTTGAGAATTATTGTAGCATCATATTGCTAGAAAGCTCCAGCTCACTTCTTTGTGTCCAAAGTGAGTTGAATCACAGCCGTTGAGAATTACTCTTGCAAAATCGAATTGCAAGAAAGCTTCAGCTGTCTTCTTCCTGACAGAAGTGAGTTGAATCACCGCTGCTGAGAACTACTCTTTTAAAATGAAATTTCTAGAGACCTTCAGCTGCCTCTTTCCTGTCAGAAGTAGATGAAATACAGCTGTTGAGAATTACTCTTGCAAAATCAAATTGTAAGAAAGGTCCAGCTGATTCCTTCCATCCAGAAGTGAGATGATTCACGGCTCCAGTGGGAGAAGTCTCTCCAGTGGGACAGCTCAAGCTGAATAATATCTGTTAACCAAGAGTTGAATTAAGCTGAATCTCTCCAGTGGGACAATGCTAGCTGAATCCTTACTGTCAATCGTAGTAAGGAGTTGTATAACATCTGAATCAATTGGACTACTCTAGGTGCCTTCGTTCCAAATTGATCATCTACCTTCTTGCATGATTGTGAGTGAAGAAGAAATTATAACCCAATCCCAATGGTATAAATTGAGCGTGTTAAAATAACTTCTAAACAATGATTGACAAACCAACAAACAAACATGTTAACTAATGTATTCATTGCATTAAGACTTTCTCCAACCAGCTCTGCAACTGTTACAAACACGGTAGATGGTGAAATCTTTGCTTCGACCCTCGTAAAAATAGAGATTCTCAAGCTTGTTCTATGTGGAAACCAAAATGGATAAGGAAGCCTTGTGAAATTACTCAGTTCTGAAGTTTCAATTTAGGTAAGTTTAAAAAATTGATCGAAAATCAGTTTGTTAGTTCAAGTAGTCAAACTTCAATCAAATTTAAATTATTTAGATAAGTTTCAAAAATGATACGAGTGATTGAGTGATAATTATTTAAATAAAATTACACTTGTATTAATGTGAAAACTACTCATGGTTATAAGTGCGACAATTTTTAGGTGCTGGTATTGCAATTATATTATTGCTCCAACACAAGACATAAACAACTAAGGTTTAAGAGATGTTTTAGGTGGTAGTAGTGATGAATGATACAAATTTTTGTGAGGATTTGGTGTTTATTGGATTCAAATTTGCTTATGAGAGTGTGAGGGAAAGTTATATATTATTAAAAGTTCATTAATATAAATTTTGGAGTTCTTGTATTAGATAAAAATTGTTCAGTTACATCTTCTGTGTCTTTTCTGTGCAAGATTTTTTAGTATGTAAACGTTTTTTACTTTCCTTGCCCTACCTACTACACTAAGTTTCAAAAAAGGAAAGTATTGCTTTCCAAAAAAATTAAGGTACCCCAATTTTAGGTTTTCTATCCATTTCAAGGTCCCCTGAGTCCAAAAAAGTGGTTTTTGGGTATTGGTCTGTGTGTGTGTGTATGTCTGTATACACTATGTCTCGATCCCTAATTGACTGATTGACTTGAAATTTGGAACTTAAGGTTCTTATACCATGGGGACCCGACTCTAAGATATTCAAAAAAATTCATAAAAAAGAGGCGGATAATATACCAAAAATGGTGTTTTTCAAGATTTTCTCGAAAACGGCTTTAACTATTTTTTTGAAACTCATACCAAGAATAGTCCTATATAAGCCCTATCGACTGCCATGAGTCTCGTTCCTGGCAAAATCGCATAAGATCCGCAGCATTGTTGAGAAAAATGGATTTTGCAATATTTCTATCTCGATTTTCTCAAAAATGTTTCAAACTATTCTCTTCAAACTGACTCCCTATATAGTCATTAATAAGCTCAATCAACTGGCATATGTCCCCTTTGTGTAAGATTAGCAGGGGTGCCACCCCAGACTTGAAAAGTATTTTCTAGATAGGCAACCCGCACTACATGAATCTGTATATAGGCAACCCGCACTACATGGCTTGGTAAGTGGAGTTTGAGCAACGCGGTCAGCGTGCTTGCCGCTCGTGTACAAAAATTGTGTCAATCTTGTGACAAAAAATCTAATTTCATTCAAAATCCAAGTCAATTCGGCCAAAATTTAGCCGGAGCGCCGACAGGCGCGAGTCATCATGGGCTTGTGAAAATTTCAAATCGCACACACGATTAGCCGAAGCGCCGGTAGGCGCGAGGCGTCATCGGTGAGTGCAATTTCACTGTTAGTATCGGAAGATGAGCGTAGATGAGCGTAGCGAAGTAATAGCGTAATGAAATTTGCACTCGCTGATGACTAGGTATGGATAATGGATAGCCTACTCGTATTAGGCTAAGCAAATGTGAATGGCAAGGAAAGTTGTGTGAGTGTACCACACCAGATTTTTCCTTTTTCTTTTTGTTGTAGGATAAGATTGGTCTGAGGAAATGATAATGTTCAGCAAAGATTGAATTGAGTAATAGGTGATGGCTCTTGTATGATATTTTTTAGTTATTATGATATTACGTGTAGAATAGACATTATATTCCTATGGCTCAAAATTTGAAATACAGTAGAATTCCGATTATCCGAGCTAAACGGGACCGGGACCATCTCGGATAACGAAAAACTCGATTAACACGGAGGTGAGTGAAAGAGCTTTGAATTAATAATAATTAGATCGCATTCAATCTGAATAATACAATTTATTAATAGCCTACAGTAAAAGTAATTTGTGATGATATAAAATGATATACATTGCTTACAATTACTTTCTTGATTGTAATCTGTTTACAATTGTAGTTCTTTATCGGAAAAATAGTCCAAATCTCTTTGGAAAATTTTTGTTATGCTCTTAAAAATTGGCTCGGTTAACCCGGCGGCTCGGATAATTGGAACTCGGATAACCGGACTACTACTGTACTTTGTTATAGAGAGAAATCGATAAATTATCTATTGTATTTTATACAGTGTGGGGCAGAGCCGACTGACGAGTTTTGAAGGGTTATAAATAATGAACCGAACGACTTAGAAAAAACGGTTAAGCTCATTCAATTCAGTGGGAAATATGTTTTTATTGATAATATTTTTTTTATATTTTATCAGTTGAATGGCGGCTATCAGCAGCGATAAACTAATGTAGCCGATTTTTTAAGTTCTCAACCCCATTTTGGCACAGTGCGATTGGTAGGGCCTGAATCTCTTCTCTAAATTTCTCTCTTAGTTCTTCTGAGGTGTGTAGGCAAGATTTGAAAACTTTATGATAGTCTCATAGAAAAAATCGCATACACTTTGCATCGGGTGAGTGTACCGGCCACCTCGCATCCCCCCTCACTGAGAATTGCCCTGGCAACAATGCTCTCAACACAACCATTGAAATGCGCGCTGTGTGGGCTGCTGCCCCGTCCTGCTGGAACCATGTTCCTCACAAGTCTTGTTCCTCAACAAGTTCTTCCTGGGGCGCAGAAACGTTGTAACATTGCAATAACGCTCGGGGGTGACATTGACGGCGATGGCAACATCGGTAGGCTCACCCGATGCGAAGTGTATGCGATTTTTTCCATGGGACTACCTTAAAGATAAAGTTTACAAACCTTGCCTTCACACCTTGGAAGAATTGAAAGAGAAATCCAGACGTACCCTACCAATCGAACTGTGCCAAAATGAGTTTTAAAACTTAAAAAATTGGCTATATCAGTGTATCGCTGCTGATGGCCGCCATTTAACTGATGAAATTTTCAAAAATATTAACAATAAAAACTATATTTCACACTCAATTGAATGAGCCAAACCATTTTTTTCTAAGCCGTTTGGTTCATTTTTTATAACCCTTCTAAACTCGTCAGTCGGCTCTGCCCCACCCTGTACTTTTATTCTATTTTTACTTTACACTTGAATTTGGATGACTTCAAGAAATTTGTTATGTTCTGGTGTTACTCTAAACCGAGAGTAATCAATGCTTAGCTGTTTCAAAAAATAGACTGAATTTGATTTTTTTACAGTTTAGGGGAACGGCAGTTATTGCATTTAGTGAAAACAATAGTATTCTGCAAGAATACTCAATTGACTGAACCGAAACAAAACGATTTGTGTTTGAGAAGTTTGAAGTACTGGGAAGTGGAGAACAAAGCTCGCCAATTGGAGGAAACCGTTCCGCCTGATGAAGTGGCTCGTCAAGTGCTCAAGCCTCATGATCCCAGTAAGTTCACTTGTCAATTACGTATTAGAATTTTGCACTATATTTTGAAATCATTATTAAGGGCGATTCACACATATAGTGGCATACTAGTGTCGTACCGTTTCAAATGGAATCTCTCAAACGGTCTTTCCATTTGATTAACATGGAAATGGTCGGGAGTGATTCACACATATAGGACTGTACTAGTGGCGTACTAGTGCTGGACGATGAAAGACCGTTCCCCAAGCGATTTCTCAAGGACACGGTCTATGGCAGTCTGACACGGCCTGCGACCGGCATGAGCACAGTCCTACATGTGTGAATCAACGTAGGACTGTGCTCATACTGTGCTGTTTGGATCTGGTGTTTTCAAATTTGAGAAGAATTCTGATTTCAGATTCGGATTCTGCGCTCTTGAATTAGTGATTATCCTCACGTAGACTCCAAAATAAGCTAAATTAAGGGAGTTGTTCCAAATGATATAGAGTCATATAATAACATATTCTCAACAGTAGCCTAGTAGGTTGAATTCAGTTACGTTTAGTATTGGAATTCCTATAAAATCCATAAGTTATTATAATTCCTTGTATGATAAGAGTGATCGATCAGCAAAATATTTTATGTAGCTTACATAATAATAATAAATTTTTCAACTTTAGAAATTTCTACTTTAAACTACAACTTTTACTAATAAATTATACATGACACGAACTGAAAAAAGTATGAGTAAACAAATGAATTGCTTTGAAATTTTTGTGTCAATTTTCAAAATCAACTTTATCCTGTTTCAAAGCGTACGATCATATTCAATTCAATCAATACAAAGTCAATAAATAAGTAACAATGAAAAATAATTACAGTATAATCGTCGAAATCATAAATAAAAATCAACAGTCTTTGTTGAATAAAAGTGTTAACACCTACAGGATATTCTGAGTACCTAGCCTATAAAAGAATAGTACAAATAAAAAATTCCCACTTACTTTATGAAATCAAATTAATAATCAATACTTTAATCTTAATAATAATTATTCCACTAGCTGATGTATTAGAATGATAGATTATAGAGTATGTTTTTTTCATCACGTATGGTAGATTACATTGTTTTGAATTTATTTACAGAGTTATTTTAGGATTAGGATAATTTTTTTAATAATCAATGGGATTATTATCATTGGGATTTTTAGGACTATAATATGCATCCATGTGACTGTTGGTATAAATTGGGAAATGCACATTTTTTGGAGAAATACTGTTGTACGAATCTCCATTGTAAATTATTACAATCACGAGTAATGAGAATTGTGATGATGTCGACGTCTTGAAAATCAGAGTAACTTGCTAATAATGATCATTATAGTAATAGGATAATAATATATAATCTTGACATCATAGTAACGACATTACAATAGCATAGGAATATAGCATAATAGCATTTAATAACACAAGAGTATGGATAATAACATTTTTATCACTATTTTGTAATAAAGGTCTTTAGCTTTGATATTTTCGTTCAATTAATTCTTGATTGGGAATAAACTTATATTATAGAAGGTCATTATTGTAGATGAAAACGACTAGAATCCCTTATATGTGAATGGAATCAAGTTCAAATTAAGCACACCAGGCCCGAGATTCAAGAGATTGATTGATTTTATTTTAACTTGGTTTATTTTTTATTCTGAAGATCCTGCTTGATGGAATAATCAAGGATCCTACTTAAGCTGTAATTAGTAGGTACTTTGTTCAGACAGTAACTAGTCAATTTGAAGGCATTTAAACTGAGTTCTGTTGAATCAGAGATGACAAATCACAATTTTTTTCGAAATGCCTGATCTGATATTTTAAAATCCCCAATTTTGATTATTTTTGAGTTCACGCGGGAATTATTACTAATTGAGGGGCGCTGAATCCAAATCTGAAATCCAAATCCATCTATCTCCAATTTTGTAGATAGTAAGTAGTCGTGATTAAGCATTGCGCCAAACAGTCCGACACTAGTACGGTCCTATATGTGTGAATGATAGCGGTATAACACAGTCTGCGCACGACACTAGTACGCCACTATATGTGTGAATCAGGCTTTATTGTACAAAATGTCTTGGAATTCATAATATTTGACAAAAATTTGTGGGATTACTTTGTCGTGTTGTAGAGCTGGTGCCAAAAATTAAGACAAATGTAAATTTAATAAAAATGGTAAAAATGCTCAGCTCTGTTAGGACAGTGGGCGAGCGGTCTTCAAGAGCATATCGATTCGAGAGAAGCCTTCTCTAACTGGTTCGCTCCAGACTGTCCTTTCAGAGCTGAGCATTAATAACATTCATTTGCCAACCGCCTTGATTTTTGGCACCAGCTATAGTATTAATCAAAAAGTGGCTAGAGACTCTATAAAAGAAATAAAGATTTATCACAATGTAAAAATGTCAAGAATTGGTGGCTTTTTGGGATTGGATATTGTCAGGTTTCTTGTGAAATAGAAAATTTATCACAATGTTGGAAATGGAAAAATATTTTTGGTGGCTTATTTGGGTATAAAAGTGGTGAGCTATCATGTAAAATGTGATCAAATGAAATCCCTGTTGAGATCAACGGCTAGCTTGAAAAAAATATTGAATAGCTCCTTTAGAGTGATCTAAGCTATCTAAATCTTGAGAGATCTATTTTAAGCTATAAAAATAACTTGGGTAAAATTTGATCAAATTAAAGTAGTTTGCAAGCTGCAACTAATGAGATAAAACCGACGACTTGTTGCAAAAAAAACTATTAGCTTGTAAAACTACCGCTTTAATTTAATTTATTTTTTGTGAAATCAACCAAATTAGGCCCTTATTAGACGAGGTAGTCAGACAACGTAACTGGCTGCCAGACCCCGTCGCCACTGACTATCGTACTGGCGATATATGGAATATGTCTGGCTACTGAACTGATCACTGAATTGGTTAATAGGTTCGGCATCCTGTGTGTCGCCAGCTACTTTTGATAATATGCTAAAATCACAATTTTGAAGCTTCAAGGAATATACTTAGCTGAAAATTGAATTCTCGTTAAGGAAAATTTAGCCATTCAAAACACTGAATACCGTTCACAGTACACTTGTTCAATAATACTTTTGTTGAAAAGTATTAAAAGTTACTTTTGTTCAGTTTACTTTTGAACACTTTTGTTCACAGTAGTTTAATCTTATTGTTCAATAAGTTTTAATAGAGTCTAAGTTTACATAATCAACATCTTGAAATTATAATTACATCTAATAATTACATTTATTCACTTTCAACTTTCTTCAACAATATTACATAATTGAAAGGTTTTATCAATCATCGTTGAACAATCCAATTGATGGGAGTTTGTAATCACGTCCAACTTCCAAATCAAATATTTTTATAGTATTTTTGTATTTTGTTTCGATACTATTGTTTATGTATTAAGTTTTGAATATACATAATCTTGATAACCATTCAGTTCCGACTGCCTAAAAAGAGTTTCGTCACCTCACAACACCACCCACGTTCAAGCCTATTGGCTACCTTATAAGGTCATCTCACTCCCAATAGAAAAAATTTTGGACGAATTCATAATAACGCCACATTCTATTCAGAAGACGTTTGCTACAGCAAAAATATAGGCAACCAAAAAAATGGCATGGAAGGAAATTTATTGAACGCTGCTACACAAAAATATTTGCTACAGCAAAGTCTTGTGAATATTATGTGGCAATTGGGAAATTCGTTCAATAAAGTATTACTTGGAAGCAATTGAAATATCCTAATTTTCCTCTAATGTTATATATTCAGTTGATTCAATTTGATGATCAATATTCTTTCAAATTTATCTTCAACAATTTTATTATACCGTACTATGACTGTTTTTCCCCACTTTACAGAGTTCGCGCTTACCCCTGGTATTGAGTTGAAGCATGCTGAAAAATTGAAGGAACAATTTCGATCGATTCTCGATTGGCAATGTATTCCGATTAATGAGTCAGAGAACTGTCGTTTCTATTTAGGTGAGTTGGATAATTTTCACGCTAATTATTCAAGCATATTCTTATTTCTTCAGTTGAAATTACTTTTCAATTTCTAGATAGCTTACTTACCGAAACGCTTATTTCTACAATAGATGGTATTTTAATCCTGATATCTTTATTATTTGGTTAAAAAGATTAGATTAGAAGATTTGTAACTGACTTGGCAAGTTTTCTGTTAGAATCCTGTTGAACAGGAGGTTGATATCCACGCCGAGTGTTTTTATAGCATGTCGCAGCACCAACATGGAGCATGCCATTTAGTAATGATACATTAACATTGTTAATTTTCCTTTTAATCCGCGTCGGGGACCTTTTTCCTTATTGAATAGGCTTAGAGGAATGATACATTGCAAATATTAATTTTTTAACCTAAATTTGGACATTTATGCGAAAAGCCGTTCTTCCATTGACAACTACCAAATTTTGGTAGATAGTAAATTGTAAATTTCTATGAAACGTGGCCCTATAATTGATTATTGAGTATAATTCGATCAGTTTTTATATTATATTTATATTTATAAATATTGTTGATGCCAACAGGCTGTGGTAAACGTGTGTTTGAAATGAAGAAGAACGGCAGGTGGCAATCAGTGGATACTTCAAAATGGACAATAGAACTGAGCCCCGGAACACTGATCTATGGCGAGATCACAGATGATGTGCAGGGTGAAATGAAAATGCAGACACGATACAAAATACTGCACATCATCGATGCTATAGCGCTAGGCAAAAAGAATATAGCTGCTCGAAGCTATGCGACAAGGTACTTCTTATAATACTTCTACTAATAATTCTTAGTTAATAATTTAGTTACCAACTTTGGTAATTTGGTTACTAATTTTAGTTACAAACTGAAATCTTTCGTTTTCTTCTGATTCATCACATATGAATTCTATTTGCCATAATAAATACAATACAAATTCAAATTTATTAAACCTCAAAAGAAATGAATTACAAAGACAAATCAATTTATTATTATAAAATATATATTTTTTCCAGTTTTATATATATATATATATATATATATATATATATATATATATATATTTCACAAATAGACAGATTTAAGTGATGGATAGGAAGAAAAACACAAATAAACTTACATTTTGAGGTGAAAATATTTCGGTGGCTGTGCCACCTTAAAATGTAAGTTTATTTGTGTTTTTCTTCCTATCCATCACTTAAATCTGTCTATTTGTGAAATAATTATCTAAAAGTGACTTTCAATAATGTGCTATTTATATATATATAATTTAAATAAAATATTAATTGAAATAAATATAGGTATATTGAATAAAAAATAATATACAGGGTGTTTCAGGAGGAATGTGCATTACTTCTCAGGCTGATTCCTTACACCAAGTAGACAAAAAAGTTCCATGGGACAAACCCCCAAAACCGCTTAGTTACTGAGATAACATTGCGAAAAATTGCGACTTTTCAAGAAAGATTAATTTTTCTAATGTTTTAGAGGCTTTACTCAGGTTCTGAAATAATCAATTCCTATGTAAAATTATCTGAGGAATTCAATGAAACCAGTTCGAAGTTTTTAACTTCAACGTTTATTGAGACAATTGGAAAACTATGCTAAAAACGCCATTTTTCAACAATAAGGGTTATAACTGAATAAGGAATCGGAAATTTGTATTTTTTATTAATGGAAGTTGAAGAGAGTCGAAATCTAAAGAAAAAGTTAAATGACGGTGATTGTGTAAATCTTACCAAATCTCAGAAATTGCAAAATTGTCGAAACATAGCACAAATGAAAAATTTGTGTTTAGTCGGAGTGAATATATATATCATAATAATGATATATTAATGTACATAATAATGATAGCTTAGGTAGCGCGACTTCTTGACTTTGAGTAATTAATAAACTACCGTACTCCATCGAATTTTTATCTATCTGCACTGATTATTATTGTTTTGCTAATTACAAAATGTTTATCAATTGATTATTACAACATTCCATTAGGATGTTTTGTAATCTTCACACAAAACTATTCTAGAATGAGTCTCAAGTTGTTATCCATTCAATTTCTTAAAGAATGTAGATTATTATAGTTTATAGTTTCGAATTCATCGTGTAATGTTCGTCCATGATGAGATTTGAAACATTCGAAAACATTGAAAATTGAAATCTAAGGATATATCTAATAATTGAAAATTATATTTTCTTTTTATTGATTTTCAAATTTAATTTAATCAATTTTCTTATCTAAGCTTCCAGATTCTAAGGAACACTTCTGGCAGCGAGTGTGTTGTACTCACCTATTGTTTAATTGCATGAATAATGATTAAATCATCTGTTTTCAAATTTCAATGATATACGAGTAGACTGTTTCATGAAATGAAAATACTCTAACAATAAATTTTACTCCACAGACACAATGTTCATTTTTCACGTATTGCATCATTAATTGTTCTATCTCCTATTCTGTATTCCTCTATTCTTTATTCTCCTATTCAGTATTATCTTATTCTTTACTCGATAATTTCCGATTATTAATCTTATTTATAAATATGATTTCAGGATAGAACTTTGTAAGCTGTTCGCAAAAGCTCTACACAAAAGTCGAACAGAAGATGGCAGAGGCCCGATGCCGCTGCGTGTGAACAAGTCCATTGATTTGAAACACTTTATGAAAATTTTTAGAGGGTGAGCTTGCGTTTGTTCATTACCCTTTGTAAGTTACTGATTTACTAAATTGAACTAATAAGGACCAACTGAAATTTGGACCATCAAATGAACGTCGAATTTAAACTTAAAAAGTGATTAATTTTATTAAATTAAAGTGGTTTAATCACTCTGACATATTTAACACATTTAGTAAAAATTTAAAGATTTTAAAAATAGTAGAATTTTCACACGGATGAAAAAATTCATTTATTTTGTAATTTCGCATAAAACCCCAGATTTTTTTAAAATTTTAATAGACTAATTTTTAAATGAAAACAATGAGAATAATGAATTAGATCATGATAATTTATTTGGGTGTTGTTTCTCATGACTTTGAACATTTTTTAACCATAAAACATCCGCGAAATTAGATCATCCGCGGTATTCAAACCAGCCAATTCTGCGGATAATCATTACTAATAAAGACATGATAATAGCTAAAGTCAAGTATTAGTATTACTAGTTCAGTTCAAGAATGATACTGGAAGGAAGCTTAGATATTAAGTGAAAGTGGTCATTGTAGATAGACATATAACCTACATCTTAAACCTTCATCATCATCACTCATTCATCCTTTGCTTAAAATACTTGGAAACCAAGTCGCAATTGTAAAGAAAGAATGAAGAATTCATGCAATAATTGACGCCTTATTACACATTTATATATTAAAGAAATGACAATAAAAGGTAAAAACACAGGCCATAACGCCCAAAACGTCTTTTTCCCACATTTCGATAAAATAATAATTTTTAAAATACTATCACAATACATGAATTTTGACTCTAAAAAAATGAAAACTTTGATTTAGAAATTTGAAGGTTTATTTAGAAGTTAGAATTACACCAAAAATATATATAAAAAAGATTTTAAAATATCAAATTAGACTTGAAATTTCGTTTGAATACTTTTACAACTTTTATGCTGATGAAATATTGTTGTGATGATGCTCATGAGCTTTTTGACTTGTGCCTTGATAATGTAGCAGTAAAAGTGCTTATAGGATGATGATTAAATATGAAAGTTGAAGAAGTGAAAAATAATCATTAAATATAGTAATTTTCATTGTATTTACTGTATTTTTCCGGTTTGTTAAATAAATAAATTTATCAATTTAATAGCTAGTTCAACCACTTTTACTATAGAATCAGATGATTGTCGAATATTCTTTAAATTCATAAACTAATTTAATCGCATTTCTATTCATATGAATCCTATTTTGTTAGTAGTTTTTCTTATTTTACAGGATAGAGATTCGTCATGGCAAGAAACCCAATGAAATTCTGTATCATGTTACCGACAAACCAGAAACACGAGAGTCCTTCTCAGAGAACTATTTTTGTCCAATAAAAGGTGTTATTTTCTACAAAGTTATAAGAGGTAAACATTCTATTTTACAATTTAATTTTTGTAGAAGTACTTGAAAAGCTGAAAATGTTGGACAAACTCTACTTGCTTATTACAAGATACCTTGCTGTTTCGGGGGCATCTGAATGTGTTTTTATGTTGAAGTTCGCTTGTCAATCTTCATTGAAAAAATCAGCTTTCGAATTTGATCAACGTGAAACACATATTTTGTTTTTAGTGCCGTAGCATTCAACGTTATTATTCATTCATTGATAGATTTCGCACAAGCTGAGAAAACATGCAGTTACAATGTGACACTTCTTAGCTTTTTATAGAGAAAAACAAAAATTTATAAAATTAATAGATTTTCAAGTTTACAAGAAACAGTCATTATTTGCTGCCATATTGAAAATATGCTGGATATTTTCTCAACAACTGAATATTCTAAAACCATTCAATGAAATCTTATGTTATTTATAAGTTTAGTTTGAAAAAGAATTATATTGTTTACTAATTCTCAGACAGCAAATAGGGGTTCGTCGTTATATTTATATAACCTAACCTCAATTTGAATTAATTCAAGATTTGAAACTATTGAATCGATTACTTTATTAGTTCATATTTTCTTTGGAAAATCATACTTGTGAATTACATGAAACAATGACCTGTATTGAATAAATTCATGTTCCAGTATTGAATATATTAGTATAATTTGGATTATAATTAAGGGATTATACTTAATAATTTATTATTAAAAATAGAATTATCGGAATATATAAAATTAATGTATTCTTGCTCTCTTATCAGGTTTATTCAAGTACCTATTATTTTTCATTATTTCTTAGATTTTGTACTTACAAAAACATTGTCTTTTTATCATAAGAAATTCTTTGTTTTGGAACTTGCCTTTTAATATTAAAACATAATTTTTCCATCTATTTCAGAACCGTGGCTACTGTGTCTTCGTAGTGGAAATAGGTATGATTATTTTAATATGCAGACTCGCAAAACGTATCCTGTTCCACCTGAATGTACCAATGCCAGCGCTGTGTAAGTACTACCGTTTGCTCATTTTCTAACTCTGATGGCCAATTTCAATAAAACTTAGTCTATTCGACCATTCTCTAGATATTTTTTCATGATTATCTTGATAAGTTATTTATGCACTTTCTAACGTTAGTCTTTCTCACAAGAAAATGTCGTTTTATAATAATTGCAAATATAGTCAGCGTTTTGTTTGTTAATGGCTCAACAGCCCTATGAAGGACCTAGGCCTACCAGCTGGTTGCCAGTTTCATATTCACTCCACTACAAAGTCCGTCCAAGCAAAGAAGACACCCCGGCAAGATGGGAAAATGACTCCAGCCCGGCCAATACCGGCACAAAAGCCATAAATTCTCAAACCGAAACAGTCCCCGAACCAACACCGACCGAGCCGAAGCCACGACCCCACACCCCACCTGAATGCCCTCCCTGCCTAGACAGACCATACAGCAAGCGAATAAATTTCAACCAGGAACGTGTAGTTAGCACTATACGATGTAACGTGTGGTTAGCACTTTGATGCTCTCATAAGCTAGTATTCACAACCAAGTGAAGGATCAGAACACCTCTGAATAACATGCAGTTAGAGTGTAATGCAAGGAATACTATTCCTTCAGAGATGGGGACTGACTGCCTTTACTAACGACAAACCAATCTCCCAAAGAAGGAGACTTCTTTAAATATAATAATATAGTCAGCGTACGCAGAGAAAAGAATCTTACAATAGATGTATAGTAGCAGCATGGAGTAACTAACTAGCAGTTCATGGAACATCTCTGTTGTATATCAGATTATGTAGGAATAGGACACTCTACAGTGCTACATGAATCTTGAATTCTATTCTCAGTACATGTGAAACATAGTAGCTTGGCTATGAATAGTAGATTATTATGATTACTAAAATCAGGATAATTAGGGTGGCTCGTTGGAGGAAGTGATAACGCGCCGTTCTGATACCTAGGTGGATCCAGCTTCGAGACTCGACCGTGGTAAAATTCTTTGACCACATAAATTTGGTATTTCGGAGAAGATAAGCCGTCGGCCCGACTACCTAAGTAGTCATCTTTCATCGTAATCATCCATCTCCTTACTCACGCCTATGAGCTCATGGTGGTATTAAGGGTAGTCCTTCATACTCAATTTTAATCATAAACTATGAATCTTTTTTTATATAACCATACATCTATCTAGTCTTTCTATGGGAAAGTGTTTTTGGGAGATTTTCATATGATTGAAATTGACATCTACATGCGTGTACCCAATGTATTGAAATGTCACAATCTGATTTTGTGGTTTTTTGCTTAATCAATGTGAACCATCTTAAGGGGAGTTGAAGATGACAAATGGTTTTTAGGCAGTCGGGACCGACAACTTTACGTCTCCTCCAAAAGAAGGGGTGGCCGTATCAATGTGATTGTGATTGGTCAAAATCTGTTCTCCGGTCTAGAATTGAACTCGAAACCTACCGCTACGATTCACTCAGTTATAAAAACATTTCGGATTTGATGGACTTGTGATGAATAGACATCACTTTTCTGTAAATCTTAAAATTATTCAGTAAATGGAATCATCTTTGAGAACAGCGTTTCAAAGCTAGAGGTTGAACGTTTGTTATTAAATTTAACTGGCGTCATTTTGTCAATGCCATAGTGTGCGTGTTGATTTGGTCAACAAATCTGTAAACTTTTAAGATAGTGACCATGGGAATCTCACGTCTTGACAATCACCAATCACTACATATACTAGAAAATTTGTATCTTTTTTTGTCATATCTTTCGTTTGGAGAGACTGAGTCGGTTCCCTATTTTCAAGAGGAGGATACGGAGGCTGAAATATTATTATCGTGTGATCTGTCACAGTTCGGGCAGTATTAAATATCTTACGGTATTAATGATTCAGTTTTCGGAAATCCCCTTTCTTGGAGTAGCTATCTTAATTATTTAACTTAACTATCAACTTTTCAGTAGTGTGTGATTGCCAAGCGGGGATCCATCTAAAGGTTGGTCTATTTTCTATTTTATTAACAAAACCACATAATAATAGCAGCCAAGCGAGTTTTTCCCCTCAGTAATGTTATAACTGTAGCAAATATCTTAATATTGTTTTTAATGTTTTACTAATAATATACTAAATAACAAATGTGTAAATGATCATGAGTCATACTATTTTATTTGAGTAAAAGTGATTATATTTGTTAATCATTAATTATATATAAGCCCATTTTTATTCAACCACCCTTACATATTTGGTGGAGGCTCAAGGGTTTATTTAATCCAGCCTAAATACTTGGACTTTTCCGATATTCCTCATTAAGGAACATTTTGTGGTGAAATAGGAATTAATTAACAAAACCTTATTAATTTTGATTGCATTGATTTTGATGATTTCTCTAAAAAGGATAGGATAACTATAAACACATTGAATAATTAAAGGATTTGGAATGTTGATTTGAAATTTAGAAACAATGGGAAAGTTAAGACCGACTTTTATACCTAAGAGTTTTTCTGGTGGTAGAGACCAGGACATAGAAGAGTTCTTCCAATATTTTGAGCAGGTATCTTCAGCTAATGACTGGGATGAAAAAGACAATCTGTTGTATTTGTACTTTTATTTGGAAGGTGCAGCAGGTAAATACATTGAAGTTATAAGTGCCGAATTAAAAAATCAGAATAATTTTAATTATGAATCAGCAAAGGAAAGATTAGTAGATTTTTTCAGATCCCCGATAAAGTTACTCAAACTAGAATATGAATTAGACAATTGTAGGATGCTCCCGAATGAAAATGTTAAAAGTTTTGTGGTAAGAGTTAGGTATTTGTGTTACAAGGTAGACTCTAGTATGTCAAAATTGCGGATTATTAGATATGTTTTAAGAGGTTTAACTCCAGATATTTTAGACAGGATTAGTATATTAGATAATTCCTCTATTGAAAAATTAGTAGAAAATTTGGGAAGATTTGAAAAATATCAGTATTTTATGGATAATAGATGTTCAGAATTTGATAATGAATTAAAATTGTATAAAACAGGAGAATTCGACAAACAGATGATAATTGAAAATTCATTGAAGTAGCAAGGTTTAATTGAGAAGAATGAGTTTCATACTAATGATAATAATGATTCCTTTATTGTAAAAATGTCTAGTGATTCGATTGTTCCAAATTATAGGCCAACAAATAGAAAATATTGCAAAGTATGTAGACGAACAAATCATTATACTATGAACTGCTTTTTCAAATCAATTAAAAAACGTCGAGAATCTAAAATTTGCGAATTATGCAATAAAAATGGTCATTGGAGTACTAGGTGCTATTTAAGGAGATTTCCAGAGAAAGCTCATGGCTCTACACTATCTTCTGTTGTTAGACATGATAGGACACAGAATTGCGCATATTTAGTTGATGAAACAGTATCAGAGTATGATAAAGATAGTAGAAATAATCCTACGTTCACTGTTAGAAATGAAGGGGCAACTTTGGGACACCATATTACTGATGAAAAATCGTTTGTATTCGATAGTGATCGCGAATCGATTGGAGCTAGTTTAGATAGAATGAAAAAGGTTACTGACTTGGTTAATCAGGGAGATGGGATTGTTTTTGCTGACGAGAGGTACAGCGAATTTCCAAATAAGATTTTGCAATATAGGAGTAAGAGTGAATTGGATTTATTATTGACCCGATTTCTTGGAAGGCACGATTTAAATATAAGTGACCTGGAATTGAATACTGCGAATAAATTGCGGAATCTATTAATGAATTTTGGTAGATATGATAGCTAAGAGATTGTTACGAAAAGCGCATGGAGATACCAGCAAGGAGATACCAGAATCGGATCGGCGTCGTGACCATAAGAACTACGAGTCAACTTTTTTCCCCTTACCTTGAAAAAAACTATAAAAATCTAATAACTAATTTTCGTTTTTCTATTATTATTTTATTTGACTGGTTAGGTATAATTTTTATTTTGTGATGTATTGTATAATTTTATAAATGAATTCTTTACCGGCAAAAGGCCAAGGAAAATCCACATAAAGAATTATAATTATTATATTGTAAAACATTATTATTAGTTTTGTATTGATCGAAGATTTTTGTTGATTTGTGTATTATGAATATTATTGTTGAAGCTTAGCTTGTGATTGTTTGTAATGTAAAATTTATACTCGCTGTTGGCTCAATAATTGCTATTTGTTCAGGTTTCAGTAATTTTTTTGTCAGTGATTATTCTTGTAAATTGTGTGGAATCATTCAAACGTTTCAGTAACAGTCAGTTTCTCTATTAACCATTTAATTTGTTCATCATATTAGCTTTTCTTTTTTTTCTTTTGTTCCCTGCCTGTTCACAGACTGAGGGTCCAGTCTCATGGTGGGATGGGTGATATGTGATAAATACACATCACTTCAGTTTTAAAATAATATATTTTATCAAAATTCAACTATTGAAAGAATTCAGACTGACTGTTATTTAAATTAGTTCATTTTGTTTTCAATAACAAACGTTCGAATGATAATAAACATGAATATATTCTATTATGTAAACATTGGCTCACCAAGGGCATGAACGTGGAGTGACCATGAGGGCACACGTTCTAGCCTTAGACTCATCCATTTATAAACTCCAAATTTTTGGGAGTATTAGTTCTTCAGTTTTTGTCTTGTAAGTTAGTGATTCCGTTCAGAGAGACACAGTAACGTCTCCCTGTCTAATTTGGGTTACTTTTCTGGACAGTTGTATTTCTTGATATCACAGGCTACCACAGTCCGGGTAGGATAACTCTGTGTGTCAAGGGAACAACTGGAAAGAGTAGTGCCTTCATCAGACAGGTATTTGTATTTTAAATTAGAATTATTAAAGTCGCGGAAAAGTGTTGTAAACATGGAGAGTCAGGTGAGTCATTGTATCTAGATTAACCACAAAATGTTCCTGAGCAGCCAAGCGATTACCCCATGATAATTTATTAATAGTAGTAAACCCCTGATCAATATAATATAATCAAAATAAATGTTAATGTCCATATCTCAATTAAGAATCTTATTTTATGTATCACTTGATAAAAGTAAAATCTATTAACCATTGTTAATTATTAATTATTTAAGTCCCATTTATATTCAAACCACCCTTACAGACTCTATTTTAATGTAAACCATGTTGTAGAGAATTGATGTCTTTGGTTTTATTACCCAGAAAGATATACTATGTTATTCTGTTTAATTAATTCATTTTCTATTTTTCATTTTATGAATTGTATATGATTTGTTTTTTTGCTTTCGCCTATAACCTACGTCTAGAGATTCGCGATCTCTTGAGATGAAATGACCAAAATTTATGTGTGTATGTGTATGTGTGTAAAGGTAGATTTCCCTTTATGCGAAACGGTCCGATGTTCGAACAGCTTTAGCCAATCACAGCTTTTGTTCTTTAAGCTCAAGGACAAGACAAGAGCTGTGATTGGCTACAGCTTTTCGATTGCGGCTGACCGTCGAACCATTTCGCATAAAGAAAAATCTACCTTTACACGCACACACGCGCATAGGATATGTGGATAATAGTATGTGGGTCTAGTGGATAATACTGATATTAACATAAAGCTACTTCATATTTTTTCATTATTAGTTATTAGTAGTTCGTATTATTTATTTTCTTATTATTTATCAGTACTTTTTATCTTCATTTATTTTGTCTACTAACTTATTTTCATTTTTCAGAATTCTTTTTTCACTTTGCACGGTTTTCTTGAATGAACTCACAGCTAGCGCACAAGTCTGACTGCTGGCTGTGCCAAAACATTAAAATTTATTATAATTATCATCTCTCTTATCTTTGTATTTTGTATCTTTTGTATCTCTCTCTTGGTTGAGTTTGTCGAAATGTTTATCTTTTGTTAGATCTTAATACACTGGCGGCTCGTGCCCACGAAACAGGTGAAGTGCTCTACAGTAAAAGATACGGCCACTTCACCTGTTTCGTGGGTACGAACCGCCAGTGTCTTAATATTGTTTATTATAATTAATTTTTTTTATTTATGTTGTGTAGGGACTGCTTCTCGAACAGAAGAGTATGGAACTGGGAAGCAGGAGTGGGAGCCAGGCTGGAGAAGCCAATGGACAATGTACTTCACCATGAACAGCTCATGAATTATATCAAAAATTACTTTGGTGAAAATAGACAATAAGTGTAATTAGTTGATATCTACAAACAATTGTGCCGATGTTCGTGTGTTCGATTTCTACTAAATAACAATTGAAAATGCTCTTTAATTTTTTTATTTTCTACTAACATATTTTGTTATTAGTATTTTCAATTCGTATGAAACGTAAATACTACAACAATTAGAGAGTTGAACATTCCCAAAATGTTTGTTCTTATTTTGATTGAGTGAAATTGATTATCTTTTTGTTCCTATATTGATCCATGTATGTAGTCTACTTTATATGGCATACGTGATTGAATGATCTTAATTTATAAATAGCCTACTTGTTTTGTTCAATCTAAATCTCATTTTAAAGATAGATTTATTAGACTATATGACTGAAGAATTCAATTATTCGTAAAGCTGTTACCAAAAATTAAGGCATGTTCATTTGTTGCTTGTGCGTAAAATTAATGGCTAGTAACTAGCCAATAATTGGACCAGCTGACTGGAGTACATTCTTAACTGTATTCTCTTGTCAGCTAATTCGATACAGTTAAGATTGCAGACATCCGCTGTTGAAATGCACAAGGAACAGACGTAATTGCCTTAATTTTTGGCACCAGCTCCCTACGAGACTGAAATTATTATTTTTTCAATCGAAACATGTAAAATGTGTTTTAAGGTTTTAAAAATGAGTTTACCTACAGTAGTTCGGTATCTCATTTGAACTGTATTGCTAGAGGTTGTGATGCACACTTACAATAATTGTACAAATATTTATCTTCAATTAATATGTTGATTATTTTAATTTTAATATGTTGTTATCAGTTTTGAAATCCTTTCAATGTGGTTTTCTAAATGAAATATTCTGTCATCCCTCAAACTTTTGTAACAGTGAAATCATTACAATTCTGGTACAGTAGCTGTAAATTATGACGCTGGTAGCTGTATTAGATCTTGTAAACTTACTTAATAAATGATTTGAAATATTCTCCTACAATTGCGCTTAGTAAGCCTTTATCAAGTCTTACATACTGATAACCCGTCGTAAAAATGCTTATTTCCAGTGCTTGATTTGTAAAAAAAGAGATATGGGAGCGGTGAGTGAACTGGCTCTGGAACTGGGGGTCTGGGGAATATGGAATATCCCCCAGGGGAAAAGGGGTCCGGGGGTCCTCCCCCAGGAAATTTTTAAAAATTACACTTGAATAGGAGCGTTTTTAGCAAATCTGGACAATGTTTTGTTGCTGTTTTTTATAAAACTAAGAATACAATTTTAAAGAATGAATAAAAATCACAAAGCTTTTTTGGATCAGGCAAGCTTTTAACCATTCCAACAATACTGTGTAATCTACATAGGCCTAAATTTTACTCAAGATCTAAAACTTCAGTTTTGATAATAACAAAATGATGTAATGTTATTCAGAATAAAATTGGCATTTGACAATGGCAAAGATAGTAGCATCTCGCACTATATAATTTTGAATAAACTTCTAGCAATATTATTTTCTAATTAGATACAAAGTTATTGAACATTTTAGAATAAGTGTCTGACAAAAATAACATTAAAAACCTAACACGAAAAATTGTTGTTTCTAAAATAAATTTCTTGGGGAAAAAAGTATGGGAGCGCCGCTCCCACGCGCTCCCCCAGACATCAAGTCCTGCTTATTTCTGAGGAGAATATTCACTTTACCCTCGATAAGCTTGATAAGCTTTAGCGTAATGCGCTATGTTTTCATAACCTTAAAACAATGATGAATACAGAAAGTCAGAAATAGACATGAACGGTGTCTTTTTAATAGATAAATGATTGATTCCATAAACTGCAGCTGTACCATACTCATTTCTTGAACATTTTTTAATGTAATTCGATCGTGATTTTTCATTATTACGCTCCGCTCCCGCGGTAACTGTTTTACTCGAGTGATAAAGTCGCGGATTTCGCTTTTAATACATGAATAGCTATTATATTTGGAAGTCCAAAGCTTTCCTGATACACATTTGTGTAAGAATAAGCATAACATTACCCGCTACCACCTCTGATGAAATAATTAAGTATATAAGTTATTCATTGTATTTCTAATCCCTCTTATTCATTTTTTTAAAAATATTTATCGTATCAGATTCTGTGCCGTATTTTCGAAACGTTGAAAAAGCAATGATTCATTGTCCACCAAATTGACAAAATTACTTTGATTTTCATTGTTTTGTTATAAATTTTTACGGAATAGCATTTTTAATAACCACTATGTTTACGGTACGCTGTTTCAGTATTTACTTTTACTATTTATATTTATGGTTTCATCCTTTAATATTTCGAATATCCTCCTGTAAAACCATATTTTTTATTCTGATATGAATAAATCTAATCAATGTCAATCATTTTTCACCTTTTAGACAGTTTGATGGTGTGTCAAACAATGTTGAATTTATTAACATTATTCATTGACATTGACAGCTTGATTGACAGCTTCAATCAATTTTGTCAATCTGAGTGTTTTTCTTAGATTACCGGTATTCATTAATGCGTGGTTATCATTTTCCTGTAAAGATTAACGTACGCAAATATTAAAAAAAAGTAATTATGCACCAAGTCAGTTCTCCTCTGGCTCACCAACTATTCAGTAGAAATCACCCATTACCGTATCAAGTAAATTTTTGAAGGTACTCTCAAAATCGAATGAAGATGGTTTTTGGGAAGATCGAATGGTTGTTCTACGTTACAGTTTGTTCCTTGTACCTCATATCTGTAGCAGCCTCGGTTATCGGTAAGTAATCTTTATCTAAAACTAAAAGAGAATCTATATCCTATGAACTCTAATATTTCAAACTCTTCCATTTATTCCAGTTTTCATTGATAGGCCTACGTAATTTATTAATTACCTATAGTATATTATGAGACTTATTGATGTGGACAGGGCCGCCCACAGGGGGGATTGATGGCGCAAGCTGCGCCATCGGCACGAAATTTGGGGGGGATTTTGAAAATTTTGGGGGGGAATCAACAAATTAATTTGGTTACAGTAATATGGAGTTATTATTTTGAATGGTTCATTTTCACATGTAGGCCTAAACGTTTTCTATATATTTTCATAATCCAACTGAATAGAATAATGTCTGACAGTTGTAGATGTAGAACCAATACATATATAGTTAATTTACTTATTAGTAGCCTATAGTTATTATGGATCAACAATGTCTAACGATTCATGTTTACAAATCAACGCGGCTGCTAGGCTTCCGTTTGACTGAGTTGATCTCATTTCTCAGAATGAACACAAAACTTTCAATAGAATTCAGACCTGAACAAACAAAATCGATTTTAATCGGTTCCTGTAATTATCCCTTCTTCGTAGTTGACGACTTGACAATATTCAATTTTATACAATGCTCATATGCACATTCAGTTGTTGTTCTGCTGTGGGATTGAGCGGTGGTATTTTTGTTGTTCGTAATACAGTACGTGGTTTATGAATGTATAGTGTTTTATATTTTTACTTTTGAATTGAATGTAAACTTACTAAGTTATGATTCCAAAAAAGTTGAAAAATACAAATAATGGCGGAGTACATAGGGGTTACATTCCGGTGGAATATAAAATAGGTAATCAAAGTGAAAGTCCATGAAAACGTTATGGAAAAACAAGCCGGAGGAGCAAAAAAGCTTCGTCGGATGATGAACTATAAAGGTAATATGAAAGGTAAAGTAGGCTCTAATTAAAAAATATTCCTTAATAAGTAGGCTAGCCGGGAAGACTATTTTCAGCTTTGCATGAGTTCTATAGAATACAGTTAATAAGTGGCTGCTGCCTGAGTACAAGCTCTCAGGGGAAGCACGGCTGCAAGAAAATAGTGATAAATCTGGAAATGGAAATAAATATCTAGACCTTGACAATTTTTCCAACTTACTGTAAATCAGGATATTTGAGCATTCTGATTTGAAATTGAATGCTATATTGAAGAGCATTTAAGTATTGTTGTTGTTTCTAATATTATAGTGTTAATTTTTCAATTATTGCGTAACCCAGCTCATGATTTTTAGAATGTCATGGAGTGGGAAAACGTCAACTTATTTCATGTTCTACTGACTTCATTTTTTATTTTACTGTGATTTTTTTTTCTTCCTTCGTAATATTTTTGGTTCTTGACGAAGGACTGGAGCGCTTACAAGTTCTATAAATAAACTATCAATTATACATAACAGGAGAAAAAAAAACACATTTGATTGTGATATTGGATACTGAGATCAATAGCCTCTTTTGAGTGAAGATTGTTCACACTCAATACATTCAAGACAAAAATCAGAAAAAGTGAGATAATTTTTCTCGATTTCCTTTGAAAAGATTCCTTATCTCGATTTCCTTATAATCTCATAATAAGGTGTTCTCATAGATTGAACTGTTCAATACGGTAATCAAGACCATCGTAGAAAAAAATTATAGAGACCATAAATCGTAGAAATCAAGACCATATGTGAGTATCATTAATATTATACTGTAGCCTAATTTATTTCAGAAATAGGTACTGAAATAAGTCCTGTTTATTGACTGAACACTTCTTATTCAAAACTATATTATTCACAAGTTTCAGCCACATTGCATTCCAAGCCAAATTTACAGCAGAAAAAGTATTTTGTATAACCTAAATTACTCGAAACAGAGCGATCAAATTGTAGACGATTATTCATACTCAACAACATTAGTCTCATTTTTAATCAAATTAAAACTGGAATTCTGACTCATGGATTTGAGCTAGACCCCTGTACTTGGTCTCATATGAAAAATAATCAAATGAAAAACTTTTTGCGCTATAAAAATTATTTTGTATCCTGGAAAAAATCAAGAAAAATCTGTTTGAAATTTTACAAAAAAATTGAAAAATCACTCTTTTTCAACTTTGAGCGCTAAAAAATACTGCTCAGTAATCGACTTCGGCATGTGTTATACCTTAAATCAATGTGAAATTTTATCTTCTTTTCAACTATATATTGACGATTTAATGACGGTATGTAGGCCTACTTGAAGAAGATCGAAAAATCTATATATCTCGAAAACGAAGGTCGATAAGAAAAAACTTTACTGGACATTTTTCGTTGCAAATTGCATGTAGTTGTTATGGTTGCCGGCTGTTACACTTCTCGTGAGACACTCTGTATTATGAAGTGCGAATTTCTGTCTTGGAATACTAGACATGGTATTCTCTATTTCGAGTGTTAGGCTTCAAGTCGAAAGTTTCGTCAAATAGAGTAACTTACCAATAGTTGCTGAAATAAACTTTTATTGAAATATTTTAATTATTTCAGTCAATGAAGTCAACGATTTTACTGGTAAATTGGTCCTCACGTTTTGTTGTTAGTAGCGGTGGGGGGGGGGAGGTTGGTTGGGTTTTTTTGAGGAATTATAGTACAGGACTATTAATGAATTTTGGGGGGGATGGGCACCCCTGGATGTGGAGATAGTTGCACCTCGCTGACCAATTTCCCATTCTGGGAAACATGATAGTTCTTGCTTGGTTTTTCCTATAAATACTGTATAATCAGTCCCTATAGTTTTCCTTTATCACCAAAGACTACTTGCTGATGAATTTGAATTGAAAGAAGTGTAAGAATATTGAGGGTTTAGAAATATGCTTTACATGAGTCTCTAGATCTCAAATGAAATCTACTAGACGCCAAGATTTATTTTTATACAGTTTATTCAATATTTGCTGAAGTTTAACGCAGGGCCGTCGCTTGGATTGTAGAGCCCCGAGGCAAGAACAACCACGGCAGCAGCTGTTTGAATAGAATCATAGCTTCCTTTAATAGAAGGCCGTGGCCTAAAATCTGACAACGCTGTAACACCACTGCAGCGTAGGTCTACCTTGTATGATTCTGATTCACTTTTCTCCAATAAAAATGCTTGTCAACCTATTTTAATGAAGATTAAATTACAATTTGAATAGATATAAGAAACAGAAATAATTTTTATTGGAATAAATGTAATAAAAATCAAAGTATATTTGAATGTGCATCACTTTTATCAATATAAATATTGTGTTTTATGTAGATTTTGATCAATGAATCATTCTTCTCTTTTGAATAATTGTTCAGAGCAATATTAGCCAATGTTAGAATTATTTTGAATGCAATAGTCTACTGTTTTAGCAGTGATTACACTCTCATCGTTCATCCCATTATACATTCACAGGGCCGTCGCGTGGGCGAGGCGACCGAGGCGGTTGCCTTGGGCGCTGCGGCCTGGGGGGCGCCTCGACGTTGTAAAAATTTTCTCCCAATTTTAGATTTGAACAACTTGTGATAGTGAATGTAAAATGGATAATTAATTTAGGTAAATGAAAACAAAGATTGTCATATCCACAAAGTTCATTTAAAAAACCATATAAGTTTTAATGATCATCATCATCATCAGTGGAAAACTGAAGCTTTGTTTTCACTTACCTAAATTATGGAAAAGAGTAAATTTTAATAAATAATTGATGAGTCACAATAAAGCAATCGTCACATCAACATCTTGTCTCTCCTATAGGCGTTAAATTGTTTTGTACAATTTCTGAAGTCACGTTCTGTGATTAATAATTATAAAATAGTTTTGTTTACCAAGTGGCTTCTGTATTTATAGTTTTCTTTTCCTTTGTCTTTTATTATTGTTTATTAAGTGGCTTCTGTGAATTATCTAGTTCCACATTGTGTCTAGCAGTCTCACATGCGAAGGTGTATTGACATTAAATTTTTCCCTCAACAGACTATAATATTATGATTGTTAATAGAATGCATGGCCCCACATTTATTCGGATTAAAGATTTATAATTGGAGAAGTACAAATCATTATCAAGATAACATTGTATTTACAAGTAAACACGTTAACTGTACTTAATAGCAGGGCTTGATTTCAGGGGGAACGCGTGGGAGCGGCGCTCCCATACCATTTTTCCAAAAAATACCTTTTTTCATAAGTGGCGTCATTCTTTAAAATTGTATTATCAGTTTTATAAAAACTGCTACAAAATACTGCTAAGATTCGCTAAAAACGCTCATATTCAAGTGTGATTTTCAAAATTTTCCGGGGTGGGTCCCCGGACCCCCTTCCTCTGGGGGTATTCCATACCCTCCGGTGAGCCAGTTCACCTACCGCTCCCATACATCATTTTTAGAAATCAAGCACTGCTTACTAGAAAAATAAGTAATACATTAGAGAAGTTGAGTACTAGAGCTTGAAATGGAGTAAGATATAAATAATGAATTTAATTCATAATTTCTTGTACAATCCAGGAGAAATGATATTGTTGAAACCGTTATTATAAGAAGAAGGTAGTTTCTTGATTCATGACGAGGTGCTGTGTGTTATTAGGATATTTCACCAACAATACAGCCAAGATTTTTTACAGAAGGAAACAGTTGAGATTACCTTGCTGGAGTAGAGGCCTTTCGTGCTCCACGAACACATTGACACAACGCAGTGTTGACAATGTGTACAGAAGCTAATCTGAACAGTTTCCTTCTGTAAAACATTTTGACTGCATTGTTGGTGGAATATCCTATTGATGTTATTATAAATCAGAGTAGGTTTGATGGTGAAAAACGTTCATTTCATTTACCGATTCACGTCTCACCCTTACATTCGAAAATGAACATAGTATGTGAACTGTAGCAGACAACGTGGTGGAGGACATTTAAACGTAGGGATAGTTGTGGGGGGGGGGCGCCGCAGTTGATCTTGCCTCGGGGCGCTACAAACCACGTGACGGCCCTGTACATTCAAACCGATAGTATCTAACTTTATCGTTAATAAGTACACAGAACAGCTTTTCGACATTTAGTAGTCAGGAATACATCTTTGTATTCTTTGGTTGAAATATTGGTTGCTGAACCGTCCCCTTACTTATTGAACCGAAGTCCATCATCATGAACATTTGAGAATGGGGCAGCGCTTCTTCTCATAAATTAGGCTTATCTATTTCTACCTTTACATCCAATTTCCATATTTTTCCTGATATTCGTTTCACAAAACTCAATACATCCTTGTTAGAAAGTTTTTAACACACATTCAATTTTTCTGAAGGAATCAACTCCTTTCTTGGGATTGCACGTAGCCACTGGTTTTGCTGCTCAACATCAAATGACATTGTAAGAATTTGAATAAATTCATTTCTTTTTCGTAGATTATTGCTGTCAATACCGAGAATGGAGCAGAAATATGACATCTCATTGAATTATATTCGAAAGGTTTTTCAAAAAGATTATTTTTTTATTTACATTGCTGTCTTACATTCATTTATACAATCTATATCAATAAAAGCGAAATGGCCCTGACTGACTGATTCATTCATTCATTCATCACCAGAACTAAAAATCCACTGAACCGAATGCGTTCAAATTTGGCAGGCATGTTCAGTTGGACGTTTAGACGCGCGCTAAGAACTGATTTTAGGAATTTTTAAGGATACGTCAAATATTTAAGTTTTTCGGCGTTTTCTCACTTTTTTCGAGAACCAATCGGTAGAAAATGTTGATATTTGGTAGGTAGGTTCAGATAAGGTCTAGAAATGTTGTGTTAAGATATTTTTGTATTCCGTTCAAGATTACGCCAGTAATCAGGTTTTTCAAAATTGTAGATGTATTGCGGGTTGCATATCTTCCGCCTTGATACTACAAATCCTTACTGTAAATTCAATTGTTCAGCGAGATTATAGATAAACTAATTTGGAAGATATTGAATCAAGTTTCAAACTATGCCCGATATAGTTCCCGAGGTTACGCTCAATATCAGCGTTCTACTATTTTTCGGAATTTTCAGAGTTTTTCTTGTATTTTTCGAGAATAAATTGGTAGAAAATTTCGAAATTTGGGGAACAGGTCCAGATTAGGTCTAGAAATGCTGTGTTCAATAAGTTTTGAATCTCTTCTGAACGGAATTTGCAGGCGAGCGAAGTGAGCTTGTTTGTCTCAGTTTACACTGACAGAGGTTATGCTGGCGAGCGAAGCGAGCCTGTTTGACTTACTGATACTGCTGATACTGTCGGGGGTCCAGGGGTCGGAGCCCCCTGGCTAGTCGGAGAAGGCGAGCGAAGCGAGCCTGCCGGCTAGTACATCAATAAAAATCCACAAGAATAAAGGGTGCATTATTAACACATTGAATGTTACAGAAAAAATCATTACATGAGTTACTGGTAACAAAATAATGGATAATACAGAAAAAATTATCTAATAAAACTGAAATCAAAGTTAAGAAAACAAAATTAACACCACCACCTTTGCAATCGATTCAATGCTTTCAGATTCAATGCTGTCTGATTACTACTTATAATATAAAATCTGTACCTCCAGTGCGACGTTGCCATATTATTAGGGCATGGCCTTCTATTAAAGGAAGCTATGATAGAATTGAATACTATAGTCGGCGCAATCTTTAGTTGACGAAAACCCCCTCCACCCGAGAAAACGTTGCCAGATTGTGTAAAATTGGAACATCTTCAAATTCGCGATTGAACCCCATATCTAGACGCAGAATTTTATCCTTGATATGCCAGTAGTATTAAAAAAGTTCCTGGGTAGAAGGATTCAAAGGAAATTTGATTTTTTTGAAAAAATTGAAAAATCGCGAAAATATTACTTTTTTTATATCACTTCTCTCACAATCATGGGTTCTAGTAAAAATAAAGTTTTTTATATCAAAATGACAAGGAGAATTTGAGCTTTCTAATGGTTTCTGAATTTTCTATATCCGACCAATAACTATGTTTCAATTAATGAATATGTTTGTCAATGTCGAGTTGACTCCATCAGAAAACATGAAATTTTCGATGATCTAGAAACTTTTTTGTTTGAGAAGATAAGTGGGTGGTGAAAGCGAGAAAGTTGTTCAAAAACAATTGAAATTATTTTTTCAAATGTCAAAAATAGTCGGAAAATCGTCATTTGGCCTCTCAAGAGTTTCAAAGTAAGGAGAGCGGTATATGCATGAATCATTGTATGTTGAAGATTGGAGTTATTGAAGCTAATCGACTTGGATATTTGAGCTGTGAACAGCTGGTTTATCATAAAAATAGTGAGTTTTACTACATCGCATGATTTTTCCGATGCTACGCTGTCACTTTAAACATTCAGTTGGATGTGTTTGCGTTAGGAGAAGTTTCAATTTCACGCAAAATGACAACGTAGCTATTTCTCGGGTGGAGGGGGTTTTCGTCAACTTAGATTGCGCCGACTATAATTTCACAAAACTAAAATAATTGGCCAGAATTAAAGGCGTTAAAAATTTTAACATAACCATCAGTTGATGATTAAATTTTCAATATCTGAAAACAATAGCAGCTGAAGGTTTTCGATTTTTGTGGTACTACCAACCTGACAACAATTAAGTTGTATCAGCATGCAATTTCCAAATCATGTTTTTGTTTTAATAAATAAATAATTTATACAATAATGAGATAATTATTGATTCTAATATCTATTTTGAATAAGTACATTTGAATATTTTGCTTCTACTATCAAATTTCAATACTTTATTCATTTGAACGTTTTTCCACTTTGACACGGTGAAATAACGGTGATGAAATTAACAGAACCTATGTGCAACCAGCCCTAAGAATACAGAAGCCAACTGGTAAACAAAACTTGTTTGAAATGGCAATCAAAAACCGCAAAATTGACAAAACATAGCACAAGTGATAAATTTGTGTTTAGTAGCGATTTTGCGATTTTTGATCGCCATTTCTGAGATTTGGGTAAGATTTACACAATCGCCGCCATTTAACTTCTTCTTTAGAATTCGACTCTCTTCAACTTCCATTAATAAGAAATACAATTTTATGATTCCTTTTCCAGTTATAACCCTTATTGTTGAAAAATGGCGTTTTCTAGCATATTTTTCCCAGTTATCTCAATAACCGTTAAAGTTACAAACTTGGAACTGGTTTCATTGAATTCCTCAGTTAATTTTACATAGGAATTGATTATTTTAGAACTTCACTAAAGTCTCTAAAAAATTAGAAAAATTCATATATTTTGAAAAATCTCAATTTTCCGCCATTGTTATCTCGGTAACAAAGCGTTTTTGGGCGATGGTCCCATGGGACTTTTTTGTCTATTTGGTGTGAGGAATCAGCCTGAGAAGTATTGCACATTCCTCCTGAAACTCTGTATAATTGATCACAGAACGAGACTTCAGAACACCTATAGGAGCGACAGGATGTTGATGTGACGATTTTTCACTCATCAACTATTTATTTATTTAACATTCACTATTACAAGTTGTTTAAATCTAAAATTGGGGGAAAAAATTACAGTGCCGAGGCGCCCCCCAGGCCGCAGCGCCCAAGGCGATCGCCTCGGTCGCTTTGCCTACGTGACGGCCCTGGTTTAACGAGATTGTCTCTGTGAATGAATAGAGCTAAATCATTCAAACAATTCTTACCTGTAGCTCTTCTCATGTAAGATTTTACTTCCCGAAGTGTTGAGAAAGAGCGCTCACATTCTATGGAACATTTTATGAGGGAAATTTTCTTGTTGCATGCATTGAATATTTGGGCTTGGGATGCTTGGTTTCAGATTCAATCAATTTCCTTTTCCTCAGGGATTTCTCCCGTGGGGGGGGAAACATTTTTTCCCTTGGTGATTTTATAAGCTCAAATTGAAGTTTATAAAATTTTCTAAAACTTGATTTAAATCTTCCTATTGCCACTTGAACTGCCAGAAAGCTCAACCTTTCCCCAAAGGTGTTATAATTTTTTCTTGCTGTACTGTATCTTCTCATGTGTAAAGTGATTGGACTAAATCATTTTTTTCCCTTTTCAGATCCAGATGATGCAAAAGGACACGTTGTTTTGAAAAGGAGTCCCTATTATTATGATAACTATTGGAATAATAATTACTGGTCTTACAGTAGGCCCTGGTGGTGTAGGTACTATTACAGTAGCTATTACTGTTGTTAATGCAATTTTATTGTAATTTTTGTGTGGAGCATGTTCCGCTTCAATTATAATTTCCACAGAAATTGAATAAAGAAATTTTAAATCTGCATCCAATTTTACAACCCGTTAGACCTAATACTGTACCGTGTAGGCCTAATACTGTAAGTTTCCAATTCAGTGTATAACTCAAAATACATGTAATTGACGTATATATACTATGAATTTGATGGCAATAATAATAATAATGATTTTATGTACAATTCACACAAAATCTACAGTTTTATTATACTTAGGTAATAAAATCTTTAGAAGAAATACTGAATAAAAAGAAACTTGTAATTTTTTGATTTAACCCGAACCATTCTCAATTTAAAAGCGAAAATTATTAATATCAGGTTCAGTATTCTTGATTTCTGTCTGAGTTTAATTCTCTTATTCTAAATAGTTGCCATCAAATTCGAGAAGAAGAAATTATTGCAAGCGAAAATATGGCGGTATTGGAACTGTATTACTCCAACGACCAAGCTGTCAAGGTAAACCTAATAAGTGTCACAAGAAAGAAAGAACAGAAATATTTTCAAACAAGCGAGCGTTTTGTCAAAGTTGAGAAATGAACGATATCGTATGGAATGTAGAGGAGAAAGAAACTTTTGAATCAATTCAATTAGGTACCTAGTTGGGCAGCAGCATACATAAATATATTCTGAGTCGACTAGCCTTGTCAACTTAGGAATTGTTTTTTTCCAGAAGACTGCCTGCTACATGCTAGCTTGGAGAAAGGGGATATGGGGAAAGGGCTAGGGGGGTCATACCTCATCGTCCTCTTGTCATTCGAAACAACTATAATTTCCAATAAGCGACTCAAACTGAAAATGTCATTGGCTTCGAAGGACAGGCATCTTGTTTGAGGCAAACGCGCTAACATAGGGCAAGCTTGATGCTTCTGACACCGGCAATAACAGGCTTTGGCGTCTAGAACAATCAAGGGCTGTTTGGGTTTCAAGTGTAGCTTGAATTCACAGGAGTTCATCTGATTAAAACACCTTCCTAGGGCCAAAATCCAAGATTGAAATAAATTTATTCAAATTCAAGCTATGTAACCTCTAGATGAAGTCATTTTACTGCTGAGCAATTCAGTACCGATTAATTTCGTTAGATGATATTATTTTGTTACGGTCGAATAAAATTAATTGATTAATAATTTTCTCTTGCAGACTGTAAAATTTGAAATGCCTGTAAAATCTTAAGACTTTTTTGCGATGGACATTGTTGCTCCATACAAAATCGCAGGAAATTTTTTTTTATAGGCTATTATATTATTGTTGTTATTATCATCTTCTCATATTTTCGTATCATTTTCACATGGTTGCGTATCTTATTTATTTATTTGTTTCATTAAAAAATGCAATTAAAGGAAAGAAAAAACAGGCGTTAACCCAAAACTTCTTCTATTCTGATTTTCATTAAAATGTCCAAAGTCGGGTTATTCTTCTATTCCATTTGCTCATACTTCCGTAAGTTATTATTCCATCATAGTACATTTAACATTTTCTCCTAGTTCTGTATCACTTTTCAGAGTACTGTGTCATTTACTCATATCTGCTGTAATAATATTATTCCACAGTAATAATTTATTGTTTTTTTCTAAGTTGTGGATACATATCGCGGGTTGCATATATTGCGCCTTGATTCGACGACTTCTTATACAGCTGTATTCTGTATGTAAAAGCGAAAAGGAATAACTAAAAATCTAATGGACCGAATTCGTTCAAATCTGGCAGGCATGTTCAAGTGGACATGTTTTGTAAGAAAATTTCCCAAACATACGACCAGAATCAGATTAAGTTACATTAAAAACCATACCAATCAAGCTAATTAGATTTTAATCATATTATTACTTTGATACCAATGGATATCTTAAGGTTTTTGACTCTCTGTATTGGATCAACATTATACCAATATAACTTGTAGAATACTACATTCTACTAGAGTAGCTATGTTAACGGATTATCGCATTGGTTTTGTACAGCAAAAGGTAAGTTTTCAAACATGACAGGGAACAGGATAACAACCATTGGAACCTTTCACCGGTATAACTGCAAAATCCATGAACAATCGCACACAAAACTTGGATAACGTTGGTTACGAAACGTTCATAACAACTTCAGCCATCAATCATCGATAGAAGTTTGGATGTACGCAAATAAATGAGGAATGACTCAAGAATCTCGTATACAATAGAAAAGGTCAATCTTTGGAGTTTAGAGTAAGCACCAACAAAACTGGCGGTTAGCGAATGTCTTTTTGTTTTGTCCATCATAATTGCTCTCTCAGAACAGTCTAAAAGTATTCTACAAGAGCGAAAAAGTTTAGCTGAGATCACTCTCGACGTATTATGCTCTCGGAGACCGCTAGCCCACTATCCTGACAGAGCTGAGCATTGATAACAATCACTCGCCAACCACCTGTTTTTTTGGCATCTGTTATAGTCTGTCCAACCAGAGAAGACATTCTTGCAAGATGGGAAATTGACTCCAGCTCGGTCAATATTGATTCAAAAATTATCTCAAATTTTAGAAAACATTCTGATCTAAACTTTGAGACCAAATTTATAATTTTTTAACAAATATCAACCGAGCTGGAGTCATTTTACAATTTTGCAAGAACGTTTTCTTTGCTTGGACAGACTATATGCGATACTTCCAGACTCAAAATTTGAGTTTTATTGTAGAGAAAGTAGAAAAATTTCAATGTGTCAGTTGGTTTTACTAGCATGTCATTCAATGCACAATTTATTGTCAATTGTGTAAAGTGGGTAACTGCTATCTGGGTGTGATTTATTGTGCAAGTTTTGTATGTGCTGCCTTGACCTGGTGGCACGGATGAGTGAGGAGTGAGTATTGAAATTCAGTGCCAACGAGGGGAAAATGTACGTGTGAAAGCAATTGAACTTGATTTTCGATTGCGCTATTGTTGTCAGGACTTATTCTTGAGCTGTTCAATTCTCGATGATGATTGTATGACAAGTTATTTGTATGAACATACGATGAATATTACTTGATAATTCATCTATACGTTATAAGACGTTCTAGTATGATACATGTATTTTATATAAGATATTCATATCAAGACTTCTCGGCTTGGACGGGCTGTATAGTAGAGTGAATTTGAAACTGGCAACCAGCTGGTAGGCCTAGGCCCTTCATGGGCTGTTGAGCCAGACATACATACATATCAAGACTATTTTATAATATGAAATTGAAGCAATTGTTTGAATTTTCTTGTATCATTATTGATATATCTTGTATCGTACCGGTACCTATCGAATTTGATGAACTTTTGTGAATTTGTGTAAGAAGAACAGTTTTATAATTTAAAATAAGAACGTGTAAAGGATATTTTCTACAGAGTGAGGCATGCGCCGCGAATGCCTCAGGACGCATGCCTCGGACTGTGGATACCTGCGGCGCACAATTCGAGACGAGTAGTGTGCTTGTCGGTAAAAAGGGCCGTGCTCAAAGGTGCCTCGCCCCAAGGCGTGCGTCAAGTGGATACCTGTGCTGTTTGCCTTACCACGCACAACGCACAATAAAGACGGGTATCCGGCTTCAACCAATTAATTTGGTTCGCAGTCGCAGTGAGCATACGTGGCTATAAACAGCGCAAGACAAAGCATGCCTCACCTTGAGGCAGATGTGCCTCGCTGCGAGGCATTCGCAGCGCATGCCTCGCAATGTTGATACCCGTCTTAAGATTTATTGGCGTCATTCGTCCATCAAAATAGAATGACTATTAGTTTTTAACAAGAAATGACTTGGAATGTTTTCGTTGTACAAGAAATATGCATATCACACTGCCAGTTGAAGTTCGAGAATTCAATTGAATCTAGCCACCGTAAAATGATGCAATGTCGACAGATTTATTAATTAGTTTTTGTTACATTCTTAGTTTTTGATACGTTAGAACGGCGATTAATAAATATTTATTTTATTTTATTTATATTATTCGTCACATGTAAGCCGCAACTAGTGAGCAACGCTAATGCAGCATATGACCCGTCAATTTTTCTACTAATTGACGGTGGTAAATAAATAATGAATGATTCATACGAATTATAGCCGATTATGAAGAATCGCCTCCAACATTTCTCTGAGTGGCTCGTTGGAGGAGTTGATAACGCACGGGTCTGATATCCAGAGTTTCTGAGTTCGCTCCTACTTGATGGATTATTGCTTAAGCAAAGATTATTTTTTCGGAGGAGATGATGAGTAGAGCCTGAAAAGTAGACGTCATCTCTCATCATCACCTCTCTCACAGTTTTGGTTGCCATGGCAAAATTGTGATGTGAAAATTTCATGCTCTAAATTTTTTCAAATTCAATTATTTCCGATCGTGGATTAGTGCTTCGAGTGTTATTTCTATGTTTGGCTGTATGAAATTTGAAGAAATTCACCAAAATTTGACTTCACAGAATGAAAAAAATGAGTTCCACAACAGTTGAAATCAATGGAATTTCCGTATATCTGGATATCAATATCTCTCTCACTCTCTCTCTCTCTCTCTCTCTCTCTCTCTCTCTCTCTTTAATAATAACACTTGTAATCTAGATACTAAAAATAAATATTTTGTTGCTATCTAAATGGATAAAGAAATCGAATCTAATCTAATCTCTCTCTATCTCTTTCTCTCGCATATTTATATAGAATATTTTAATAAAAAATATGAAATATTCTTTTACATTTATTATTATTACTTTTTTTTATTGCTGATGATGCCCACATAAGCATTTCAGCTTGTGCGTGGGTAATGGACGTTGAGTGCAAAGGTGATTGATGAGGTGAAAAACAGCCATGCCACTGGGATTCGAACCCAGACCTGCGGCAGTGCTAGCGGACTGAAGGTTGTGACGCCCTAGCCCACTGCGCCAACGAGGCCGACGATTACTTTCAGTGTTAGTAGGGTACAGTAGATGGAAGATTAGGACAATTCACAGAAATACGAAATACTATCCTTCAAGAGGCTTGAATTGGTTAAATAGGGAAGTCTGATCTCACTAAACGTCAATCCTGCAATCTTAAGGTAGTAGAAACCTGAAAAAAGCGAAACAATTATTCATTTCATAAGTAGCACTATAGTAGGAGCTCTATAGGAAGCTCTTCACCCACATTATAAGTTGACAAAATAGATTATATCGATATGCATCGCAATATCATTTTCAAACCAGCTACACACTAAAATAAGGAGGAATATGACCACTATTCTCTCCTACATACTGTAAATGCAGTTACAGTATCGAATTCTAGGTCCACTCCCTACGAAGTCTCTTTCAAACTTGAACTTCTCAAAGCAATAGTGAACAGAACAGTGAACAGTAACTGTAATAACAGGAGTGACAGTTATTGCGGCCAATACAACAATTAACATCGTATAAGTGCAATTGTTATTCCATACTCAAATAAAATCAATAGGGCTCGTTCGAAGAAACAAAGTATAATGAGGCAATACACTTTTGCCTCAGCGATTGCTGTTAGTTGATAAGAGAGTGTCTTGGAACGTTTTATGGCTGTTTAGATGGCTGTAATGACATTTGAACGTGAAACCGACATGGGGTACATACACCACCACGTATTGCTTGCATATCTGTATGAAGTATTCATATACTATAAGGTTAAGGTACTGTACACAGCCGCTTGAAGTGTATTGTATATTCTGTCCAACCAAATAAGACATTCTGGCAAGATGGGAAAACTACTCCAGCTCGGCCAATATTGATTCAAAAGTTATAAAATTGGTCTCAAATTGTAGATCAGAATGTTTCCTACAATTTGAGACCAATTTTCTTGTTTTTGAACCAATATTGGCCGAGCTGGAGTCGTTTTCCCATCTTGCACAGAATGTCTTCTTTGCTTGGACAGACTATACCTAGTAAATAGAACCATGGAACAGTATGGCAAATAATAGAGCAAGAAACATTACTAGTACTGTTCCGCTGCCAATACTGTATCTAGAGCAACTATGTATAGCGGCTCTAAAGACTAAAGCTGTGGTTCCACGGTTAAATTTCCTTTAAAGAAGATACACAAGTTGATACTTGTATCAAATAAAACAATAGAGTTGATATAATTGTTTCATTATTGATTATTGAAATGTAACTGTAATTGTATGGAGTCCCTGCTTTGTGAGATTGGCTCATCGTTAGTAAAGATAGTAAGTCGTTTCCCGTCTCTGGAGGAATAGTTATTGTTGCATTACACTCTAACTGATTAACTGGGTGTTATTCGGCGTTAAGGGTGTTCTGCGCCGTCACTTGGTTACCGAAGCTAGCTTATGGTTGAGAAGATCAACGTTCTAACCATACGTTACCTCTATCCTGGTTAATGATTTATTGGGTGGCTCGTTGGAGGAGTGATAAAGCGCCGGTCTGATAACCAGGTGGACCCTGGTTCAAATTCCAAGCGGGGAACAATTTTTGACCACAGCACAATCACATAGATACGGCCACCCCGTCTTTCGGAGGAGACGATAAGCCGTCGGTCCCGACTACCTCAAAGTAGTCGTCATCTATCATCCATATCATTACCCACGCACAAGCCTATGAGCTCATGTGGGCTTCACCCTCATAACAAACAAACCTCTGCCATAGAGTGGAGTGAATATGAAACTGGCAACCAGCTGTTGGTCATGGGCTGTTGAGCCATTGACAGACAGACAGAATTGTATAGAGTTGTTTCACGTATCAAATTTGATTTCATATTTGTTATATAATAATAAATTATACTCATTATCAATCATTTTCTACTGCTAAATCAATTTATATTTTTATTGCTGCTATTTTGAATACTGTAAGAGCCTCAAAATACAATATACTAAAATTAGTCTGGTGTATCTTGACGTATCTGATTGAAGTCTTGTGTAAGAGTGGACCTGCGAGTGCTAACTTCGCCTTGTGAAAAAATACAATGAATAAATAGAGATATTTTTTATCAATATGACATGGCTCAAAAACGACCACGTATAGTCGTACCATGAGTCTGCGCCATTGAGGCAGTGATTATTGAAATAATACAATGGGTGTTTGGGTGTACCCTTGCAGTTTGCACTATACAATAATATCACAACACTAAGCTCCTTCCTACTTGCCAGGCAATTCCACTTCGAACATGTCATTTATGGCCTCTTATCAGATCAAAAGATATCGTCCAGTTATTTAGGGCGTGATCCCAACTAAACGGTTGGTCACCTATACACTACATGCAATGTGTGCTGTTATTTATTGTTGTATATTTCAAAGGCCAGCCGTTTTCCTCTCTTCAATTATTGTAACGACTTGTCTATGTGGCACAATAACCGTACTCATTCACATTAAATAAAAACAGTAGGACATAATTTGTTTTGTTCAAGTAATGTTTAGTTCTATAGTTTGTGCTATTGATTAATTCAGTGGTAAGCGAAAAGTAGATACATTGAAATGTCAATTAGTGTATATTTCTCTGAAGCTTTGAATTATGTAGTTCAGAGGATATAGTTCAATATAATTTTAGTACGGTTCTATTTACTGTATGTAGAAATTCGTATTTTAGGTCGTAGCCAAAAATACTGTACCTTTTCTACTGGCTTTTTAAAGTGTTTAGTAAATTAATACTTATACTATATAGGAGACTTGTCTGAATTTTTGTATTCTAATAATATTCTTGAATTATGCTGTACAGAATAAATATCTTTGGTTATCCACAGTATCAAAATGACTGAATTACAGTTAAATTATTGTATTGTATTGTATTGACTGAATACTGTATAAAATATTGTATGAAGATGAGTTTCTTATAGTTGTACATTAAATTTGAGCGCACTCATCAGGTTCAATCTATTCATACGCCATAAATCTAAGACTGTCATTCTGTGAACAATATGAAAACACTTACTTCAATATAAAACACTAAATACATCTTACAATCCTCTATTAATTTTAAATCAAGAAGCAATAGCGCATGAGTCCATGAATTCTATGAACCAACAAGCATTCACTAAGAAATTTAATGGTCGAGATTTGCTCAACAATTTTCATGAATTGTACTGATTATTTGGAGTCAATTAAAGCTGCTTCTTCTGAATTGTGAATTGATTATTACCATCATAGCTCATTATCATTGAAGGTTTTTTAATGTTCAAATTGGTTTCATCTTTGATCCACATTACACTAATCCGATCTCACTAGACGTCGAAACTGCTAGAAAAGTAAAAATCTAATAAATAGGCCTACCACTTCACTATTTATGTGATATCAAGTTTGAAAATTGATTATTTCTATTATGAAATCTGAAATCAATCTAGATTTTAATCTTTTAAAATAGCCGTGAGCGATTTCTTTTTCTGAATAACAACCTCATTTTAATTCCTCGATATGATATCTCTACTTTAAAAATGAATTATTTCCATTACAAAATCTACCAGAGATGAAGAGTAGAGAGCAATCGGTGTGACAGTCTTCAAAATGATGCCTGAGTTGATGAGATGAGAAAGACCAGTAACCAGCAAGCAGCAAGCAGCATGCCACTGCACAGGAGGTGGATCGGATGTGATGAGATGAGGTTGGTTGACGCTTGACGGTTTCCTGTCCTTTACGAGAAGGACTTCTCAACTTGCCTCCGATTTTTAATTTCCAGGACTCCCACTCAGCCCCTTTATCACTCTCTCTTTCTCACACTTTTTCTATTTCTTTCTTTCTTCCTCTATCTTTCTCGTTTTATTGTGCACAAGTTTTTTGTTAGAGAGTGGCTAGCTACCATGTTGGTTGTTGCGCGTAAACCATCCCACTTCCTCTTCGGAGACTCCGCCTTTGTCGTTCGCGTTTCTTCAGCTTTTTCTTATCACTATCAGCGCGCTCTCCTCATTTAAAAATCCAACTCCATTTTGAAAAGTTGCCCAACTAGAACTCTCGGCAGGCAATTTCTTTTATGCGATCCATTCCCGCTGATAGTTTTCCGTTGAGATATTACGATAATGGGAGGAAAACGTTTCTATAAAGTCCGCCACGAAAGCTCTTTAATTTTATCCAGTTGGCTTCCACATTGTGCGCTGCGCTCAAAGCCGAATACACTTTATTGAAAGAACAAAATTACACACGATATTGACGTCCATTATTGAATGCAATACCTTATAATGGCCCCACCGTGTAATTATATTTGATCATTATAATTTCCGCTTCGAAACGAAGACATTAAAACTTACGTCTGTGCGTGTCTCATCAAATTTATTATTTCTTTCGTTAGCTATAATATTACGACTATGAAATTCATTGTTATCTTTCGCGGTTTTATTTCTCTCTTTTCCACTCACAACAGAATCGTGAGAAAGTTGCTAATAATGTTCTCAGTGAATAAGTGAAATAATTGAATGCCTCTTTCTCACATACACCGTGAGACCTCATTTAAATCAGAGTTATTGGTGAAGAATTTATCTCATTTCTCGGCTCACTTTTTGATGAAGAAATTTCAAATCAAGCTTGACTCCATAAAATGGAGAGATATTTATATTATACGATAATCTACAATAAATTCAGGTGCATTATAGGTGTAGAAATTGAATGTGGAATAATCATTTGTTAATCTATATCTATAAAAGCGAAATGGTACTGACTGACTGACTTACTGACTGACTGATTCATTCATTCATCACCAGAACTAAAAATCCAGAAATCTAGAAATGTTGTTTTTAAATATTTTTGAATTCCGTTCAATATTACGCCAGTAATCAGATTTTTCAAAATTGTAGATGTATTGCGGGTTGCATACCTTCCGCCTTAATACGACTAATCCTTACTGTAAATTCAATGGTTCAGCGAGATTAGATAAACTAATTTGGAAGATAGTGAATCAAGTTTCAAACTATGTCCGATATAGTTCCCAAGGTTACGCTTAATATTAGCGTTTTACTATTTTTCGGAATTTTCACAGTTTTTCTTGGATTTTTCGAGAATAAATTGGTAGAGAATGTCGAAATTTGGTGAACAGGTCCAGATCAGGTCTAGAAATGCTGTGTTCAATAAGTTTTGAATCCCTTCTGAACGGAATTTGCTCAGCTCACACTGACAGAGGTTATGCAGTTTGACTCACTGACACTGCTGGTACTGTCGGGGGTCCAGGGGGCGGAGCCCCCTGGCAAGGCGGAGAAGGCGAGCGAAGCGAGCTTGCCGGCTAGTTATTCATAAAATGCTGTGAGTTTTATAGTATCGTCTTATGTAAGCTGAGTTTCCAATAATACTGAAAAGGAGATAAAAAATGCGTCTCACTGAATGTTGGATGATATGCTGATCTGATGATGAAATTGATGAGAAATATATTTAGATGTACACCTGTATTCATTTGAAATGATGGAGAAAACGTCAAACCAGACCAAAAATTCAGAGACATTCTAAAATACTTGAAATTTCTTCATCTAAGAACTTTTTATCGAATTAATAAACTTATCAAGTTCAATTTAGAGTTCCGAATGAAAGAGTTACTGACGTCGTGTCAGTTGAATACACAAAAATTCATCTACTATACTGCGGCCTGCGACACTTATGAAATAATGTAGGCCTACTTTTACTTAAGAATATCAATAAACTTGAATTCAATTAGTAAAAATAATGAATAAGAAAACCATTCATGATCAATAACGTCAAATAGTAATCAAATAATATCATTATCAATGCTGCAATTGTTTTTCTCATTTAAAAGCTTTGATGGTCTTATCTAATACAATATTTAGCTTACTCCAAAGAGCATCAGCATTCACATTCCTACACTATAACAATGTTATTCTGTAAAATATTGTATCCTGTTTTTATAGATGAAAAAATTGAACTAGAGTTGAATTTGAATTATGTAGAAACATGTCCATTTCATTCTAACTTGGTCACAAACACAATAATAAATTACATTATACAATATTAATAGATATTTTAAAATGTCAATTTTTAATTTCAAAGCGGAATTAATACTATTCAAATGCCTATTGAATAAAGCACAGACAGAATTTCATCCAGAACTGAAAATCAATGCAATAAACAGACCATGTCATTGAAGATGATTCACAATCGCAATCCTCGCTATAAATCGGAATAGTCCCACAGAAGAACTGAAACCAACCCTACAAGAGCTCTGACAGGCGACAACCTTATAATGCGACTTTATCCGTAAATTCTTTTTTGGTCGCTCAAAGGTGGATGTCATCGATTTTTTATAAAGAACAACACATTTACTTCGAAGAAAAAAATCTACTGATGCATTGTGGGAAATGGAATGCTTTCTGCTGATAAACTTATGGGAAGGGGGATGGAGGGAATTGAAAATAATGTACAGATACAACACCCTTCATGCGAATGCTTGACTGAATGTGTCTCTTCACATTAGGACGTCTGACCTTACCATCAATGCTCTCTTGGATTCTCTTAATGCTCCACTTCTCTTTTCTTTTAGAAGCTTCAATCTAAACTAATTATTTCATAAAGCATTATCAATCACTTGGCAAACATGTTTTTGAAATTCGAAAGTTTTAGTTCGAGCATACAAATGCATTTACCTTGTAATTAATAACACCTCATTTTCCAATTGAACTTCAATTGCACTTAGATTTATGTGATTTTCACTCATTCGCCCAGTGTTCAGTTCAATTTTAAGAAGCACTCCACCATCTTCGATGTATTTTGCTGCTGTATAGTGTTCAGCTGGACCAAGGTAATCTCTGAACAATCTTTGCCGGCCCGGTTGGCGCAGTGGGCTGGGGCGTCACAACCTTTAGTCCGCTAGCACTGCCTGGTCAGGGTTCGAGTCCCAGTAGGCATGGCTGTTTTTCAGCTCATCAATCACCTTCGCACTCAATATCCTTTACCTCACGCACAAGCTGAAATGCTTATGTGGGCATCATCTGCAATAAAAAAAACTCAGTTCTTGAAGGAAACCTTATTGACATCTTCGAGAGCGCGTCTTCTAAACAGTTTTTTGAGCTTTGTTTGGAGCTTACTCATTTGAAATTTCAAATTAAATTTGGGATGTTTGTTTTATATTGAAATGGATATTCTGGTAGCTATCCTAATGGAATAAAATACTATAAATGGTTACACCACACTTACTGTTTGTGCTGGATGTGGCAAACAGATAAACTTCTACTTGAGTTACTCCAATACTCTGGATACTCTCAGATACTCTGGATTTTAATGGATAACTGAGTTGGAGACAAACTGACTACCGGTACGTTACTTACCGGTAAGTTACGGTCATCCGGTTTGGGAAGATGAGAATATGCCCACAGTATCCCCTTCTTGGTCGTAAGAGGCGACTAAAAGGGGTCGTGGGAACCACATGAATTACCACAATTCAAATCAACCTAAACCAGAAGTTGCCTTGCCCTCAGACCCATGAGGATCTGCCCCATCAGGGCAGATTCCTCATTCTGAAATGGGTGCTTAAGGAACATTGAAGGCTATTTCTCATTTAGAGGCTATCAACATTGAGAAGGCTTCTAAGGATCACTAAGGGAACATCTCCACACAATTGGACTTGGAAATGAAAGTCAGATGTGTAGGCTTTGCAATCAGTCTGAAGAGACTGCCAATCATATCATACTGGATTGCGAGAGGAGGGACAAGGAGAAGGGCTCTGTTTGGCTGAAAACAACCAGGTAAGTGGGAGGCTAGTATAGGGGGAAACTCCTGGATCTTGTAAAGGATACAGGTATCGATTTGTCCAACTAGTGTACTTGCGACACACAATAAGCTTCGATTAACGTGTGAGAATCTTTGAATATTTGGACCCTTGAATCCGTCCCTTCAGTAACATAACAACATAACATAGCAAAGCATACTTGACTTCTTCACAGTTCAAACCCTTCTTCTACATTCTATTGAATGCATTCAATTACATACACAATTATAGTTCATTCCTGGATAAATAGATAAACATATGAGTCAACCATGCAAATGACATGATTGATTCCATTTGGAAACAAAACATTAAAGTATCTTATTCTAGCACTTGATTCTTGTCTTTTCTTTGAAATTACAAGTTAAAAACAAACATGAAAAAGAATAACCACATATGAAATCACAGGAAGAGAAAAAATAAAATTCACTTCCATGACCATGAGAGATTGTTTCCAAAAAGTACATATTCGATTTGAAATTCTCAATATCATTTCATCAAGCAATCCTAAAAAATCCCCTCCTGCGGTCCATTAAACTTGGAAGCGAAGATGTGCTCTAAATGGTAGCCAATGTACCGTTCACGCCAGAAATAGAGGTGAAGAAATGTATTTGATCTCTTGACACTGCCTTCTGGACTATTTTCCACTCGCGGAAGACTTTTCAAACTTGCAAAGACTGATTCGAAAGGACTGCTCACCAATTATCTCCTAACAAGAACCACTCAGATGCAGAAAGATAAGCAATACTTGGCGCCTTTTCTGATGATCGCTGAATCAATTCAGTTTAAACGCGCAGCAAAAATAAAAGAACGATAAAATAATCTTTGGAACTGATAGAGACGTATTTGATGCAGAAAGACAGTTTGTTATCGTATTAATCCCGAGTCGATAACTATCTAAACTTCGGTCCTTTCGATTCCTTCATTCGTTGCAATCGTCATTCATTGTTATGAGGTATCGGCTGGCCATAAAAGAATTGATTCATGAATCGTGAGATTTATTTTGACTTGATTTGCAACTCTTATATCAGATTGCCATTTTTATATCTTCGTTCGAAATTTTATAATATTTCCAATGGCTCGGAAATTCGAATCTAATTATTGTGATAATTCGAGAATAATTATTTTCTTATCTTAACTTCTTATCACTTTTGTATGTTTCATCACTGGAAACCGACTTTTATTTTTCTTGCACTTTTAGAGCTAGTTGTACTGTACAAAAATCCAGTTATAATTTATTTGATCACCGATAAATAACATCATTGTCTTGTCATACATCATTCATTGGTTATTGTTGCATTAGATGACAAGTTTTAACGACGGTTAAATTCAATTGGATTGGATTTTCGTGCAATCGGACATCATCGTTGTAAGCTGTAATAAGTGCTTGGAATTTGGCAAACCTTTACAATAGGGTGTTAATAATAAATAAGGAAAGCCATTATCTTGAAAATTGATGCAGTAGTGGCCGTAACGATGAAAATTCAAATTTTCGCTCACTTGATGGAAAAGTTCCGTGGAGTAGTGCTAATCCATTCAATTCGGAACCTAAGGATCCGAGTTCGAACCCAAATGGGAAAGTTGTTTCTTCTGTAGTCACTGTTCGACTGTACCTAGTTATAATTAAAAAGTAATGTAAATGGAATGAAATATAGATATATTCGTATGGCTTTAGGGGAAAAACAATTTTGGGCGGGTAAAACTGCATTTTTCTATTTGGGAACTACTGTCTCAGATACATGTTACAAACAACACTGATGTAACTCTCTCAATATTCCTCTATGCATCATGCTGTGAATTTAGTGCATTTTAATCAAAATATAAGTGAGTGAAACGTATCATTGTGGAAAAACAAACTTTTCATCCAATTACATACAGTAGGAAGAGGAACCCCAAAACTGCTTAAAAATAATAATTACTCTATCTTGATAGGAGTATTCCAACTATTAAAACCATTGTTCGGTAATACTTGAAATCATATTTTTGTATTCACCGTGATAATTATGATCAATTCATTCATCCAACAAATAACGATTCAATGATGATCATTGTAAGTAACTGTGAACAGGTATAAAATTCAATTCGGTGATGCACACATTTTTAGGAATAATTGGTGATGAAAAATCGCTGGTATATAGTTGCTGATGCAGATTCTTTTTCATTTTTAATAATATTGTATATTGCTGCCATACATACATCGAAGGTTATGCACCCATTCTTAGTCATTTTATATAATATATCGACGGCAAATGTATAGACGATTATGATGGTGAAAAAACAAGTCCATTGTGAGCCGATCAGACATGTACGTGTAATGGTCAGGATACTCAGGAAGGCTATTTTTCGAAAAAAAAAACAAAACAAGGCAGACCAGACCTTACTTAGGCTGCTACAGCAGTGGGTACTTTCGAAAGTAATTTCCGAAGAGGAGTGATCGCTGCCCCTATTGTACGTGACGTGCAACTGTGTGCGTGCGAGAGCGCATATGCGTGTATGTGTGTGTGTGTGTGTGTCAAGTGCACAGAATCATCATTCTATATATCTAGAAGGCCGAGCAGTGATGAGCATTGCTGCAACTAGGCATTACCATCAGGAGCGGTAGAGGAAAGATGATCCTGGACTTATCCTGTTTGTTAGGAGGGGGGAATGGAAGAACACTCCGCCCGACCAGCAACCATTCCGCTTTTGAGCACCAATGGCAGGGCGCGCTGAGGAATGCGGCCTGACGAGCCAGATGGTGGCGCCGCCTGCGGACAGGTTACGAACTAGAGACTCTGCAGTTCAACGCCTCCTTGCACTGATCGACACGTAGGATGCGATGCGGCCGCGGTTCTGGTTGCTGGTGCAATCATTTTCACACCGGACACCGCATAAAAGAATTAGGAAAAATTAGAAAAATATTGAGGAAGGAATAAAATTATAAAAATGTTTATTAGTTTAGAGGAAAAGAATAGATACTTTCGAATTTCACTTGTATATAAAAATATATATACATTAGATATAGGTTTCATATTCACAATTTATTGGTATTTATTATTTATTATTCTAGATTCCTAGATCATAGTTCCTTATTATTCTTTTTCCCTGTTTAATAAAAAGTTCTAATTATAGGCTACCAACGTATGGTATTTGTAAATTCATTTTAATTTTATTCTCGTTAATTTTAGATACTTGTTTGAAGTTCTTCAATTGTAAAGTTGTTGATAATATTGTGAAATCTTTCCATAATATGAAAAATAATATGACAAATTTCACTTCAATGATACAGGTCTATACGGTACTACACTTTACTTACATACAGGACCATTGTTGTTTCATGTTTACCAACACATCATCAGCTGTACTGAGGAAAGAGAACTTTTTATCACAGTCTTAGTAATCTAGATTTTAGAATACTGAATAGTTTACACAAGAAGGTTTATTTGAATAGTTAATGCTTAATAGGCATAAAAGAACTATATAAGTTTTAAATATAGATTATAAATTATCTACCCGCAGTACCTACACTGAGTACAGTAGATAATGTGTTGGTGAATGGCGATGGGTTCATGAAGTTTGAATGAATTTAAACGCGATCAATTGAATTTTAGTTTTTTATGTATTACAGTATTTAGACATGATTTATCATGCTTGGATTTGAACTCATTTACCTTCAAGATAACGAATATTATTCAACTTGGAGTAAAAGGGATGAAAACAAGAAGTTAGAATGCTATTGGTTTATTGGATCGGTGGCGTCATCAATGTTTGAAGTCCTTAAAACAATAAGAAGTGAATAGAATGAACAAAGAAAGAAACACAGATATCTTAAACTATGAATTAGTAAAATATGGAAGAATATAGCAATAAATGGAGATTCGAATCAATTATTATTATTATTAGTAAAAGAACGGACAAGAAGTAAAACTTAAAATGAGAAGGAAAAAAATTGTTTCGTCAGCGGCTAAAAGTTAAAAAAAATTTGAGATCAATTATAAGATTAAGATCAATTAAAATAGAACGAGCAATGAAAGAAACACGAAGATATTTTTATTCAAAGTACCGGTAGACTGTACCACAGTAGTAATAATTAAACTAAAGAATTCACCAATCACTAATGTAACCGAAATATTCAGCATATCTACGGTATATTTCATCTGAAAGGAAAGATTGAAGTTAATACAAAATAAAATAGATCTGATATTATTGATCGGATGGTTTATCAAAGTTTGAATAAACAAAGGTGAAGGTGAATTGAATGGAATTGAATAAGTCAAATATACTTTGAAGTAGACGTAGAAATATTTCAGCTAATGTGGAAACAGGTTTAATATTTAGTGAAAAGAGTTGATTTGTTTGATGTGTTACATCATTAAAGTGAATTTAATTAATTACAATATGTAACTGAATTCTATAAGTCTTGAACTTGAACAACAGAATGAAAAATCTTGAGATGGAAAGGAGCGGAATACGATAGATGCAATAAAGATTCTACTGAGAATTTAAAATATATTTTTTTAATGGGTAGGGCTATGATTGTATTCATCTTCCCTGAATGAAATTTCAAGACAATGATCATAAAGGATGATGCAAACTTGAAACTTTAATAATGCTAAGTGAATTTGAGATTTGAATAAAAAATAATTTGAAATAAACTTGTACATACCATACAGGTAGACGGTGATTATTATTATTAGCGTATATCTTTATTTGGTGGAGAGACCAAAAGGTGTTCCACCTCGCCGGCATAACCATGTTTCGCTGTTCGGAAACATGGTGAAGGATTTGATTTTGATTGTGTCCACTGTAATTTAGATTTGGTAAATTCATTTTCAATTTAGAGAGTCTGAGAACACCAAAAGCACTAAACACAAGATTGTAAATTTGAAATTTATGATAAATTTAGAGCACAAAAATTCAACGTATTACAATGTTGTAATATACCAGCAGTTATTGATTGGCTCAATTCGAAGTTATAGATTTCAAGATTGGAAGTTGCAGAAGTTGGATTTAGTTGAAAGTTCCAAATCGGGTAGAAAATACATTGATATATAATAACCGTTATAATGAACTGTGAAATATTGGCTATATATTGTTGGAAACATCAAAAACAACAATACTTAACAGTGATTTTAACATATTTTTGATCATTTTACGAATAATTATTATTAAATAAAATATCCATATATGCTATATCAGTGGTCACCAAATGGCGGACCGCGGTCCGGATCCGGACCGCCAGCTAGTTTTGTGCGGACCACGATATCATACCGATCTCAACGAAATAAAACTTGAAATAGATCCTATAACAAAATCCATAAGAAATCCTTTAAAGTCTAAATGAAATTGAATTATTAAACACGATGCTAACAATAAATAACCACCAGCAGTGTAACCAAATTAGAAAGAGTTCTTTCAATGTAATTAATCTTTGTATTTCAATAGCTAAAGAGATATAGTCAAGGACTAAAAAATTAAAGAATAGTTTTGACAATTTCATTCTTCAAATAAATAAAATAGTCAATAAAGTGAGTTAATTTTGATTTGTTATCTGTATTGTGCAAAAAAATAAATTTATTATCATTATTATTTCTATTTTTTTTTCTAGTGCCAAATCCAATTGAAATGATGACCTTTATTTCAATTTCAATATATCAATGGCATAATATCAAACCTCAATACATTTGAAGAACATTAACATCGAAATGCATACAGAGTAATAACTATCCCAAATATTCGAATACGGTAATGATTAAAATTAATGTAGTTGAACAATTTTTCTTAATTTTCGGGGAGAACATCCCCCACCCCACCCATCAGTGGTTTCCCCTGAATGGACCACAGAAGCTCGCCAAGACTTTGAAACGGACCTTCATGAAACACTTAATTGGTGACCACTGTGCTATATGAATAGACAAAGGACTTCTGTAGCTGCAAATATTGACCAATGTACAAAATAACAAGTGAGATCCATGGAGATTCTTTTTAATAATTATTCATAATTATCCAGCAGTTGGTGTACTGCAATATCTATATTAGAGCCATCTCTTATATTCTTCGATCACTTTACCTTTCATTCATGTAACTATATCATTTTATAGGCCTACAGTACTTGGTAGTGAATTAATTGAAATCAATAGATAAACTGAAAGACTCCAATTTGTATTAATCAACCCAGGATAATTTCAAAACAATGATCATAAAAGACAGAAGATTAGTCGAAGAAACTGGTGAAGAGAGACTGAGTAATCTGCTTATTTTTGTACTAAATTACCAGCGAGTCGCTAACAACTTTTTCATCCGAAGTCAAATAGATTTTTTGAAAGTAAAGATCGGACAACGAGTCAATTAGTTGATGTAGGTAGACTATGATTACAGGAGGCAGTGCTCGCGACGTGATCCGAATAAAAATTATTTATCATTCCAAGGTCACTTCTCTTTTCGTTACGTGAATGATTTATTTTTCAAGAAAACTCAATCCATACTCAATTACATGACGAACAGCGCCAGCAACTGAATATTAAAAGCCCTGCTTTATAGAATCAAATCATCTCTGAATTGTCTGATAGAATATGTTATGATTTGAGAATTGATGGCCATTTTCCAATTAATGGTGAGTATTTGAAATTGTAGCTTCAAAAGCTCTGGTCGTTATCAATAATAAAAGAAACCAGATAAACAGAATGAAACGTCATTCAGCAACAAAGCTTTTAGGGACATGTATTATTTCACTACCGATAATATCTTTTAAAATTTTATGTTCTGTTTATGAAATGGCAGGAGGTTATGAGTTCAAATTTCTTTTACTAGGTGGAATTTTATGCGGTCTGTCAACATGACTTATCCACTTTGTATTCCATAAATTCTCCAAGATTAGCAAAATTCTGTGGAATCTTTTTTTTAAAAAAGCTCTTAGTTATTTAAGTGACGTCTTTAGTTGTTCATGGTCTAGTCACATTTCTAAATCATTTCTAGTCACATGGCTAAATTCATAAATGCATTACCTGCTTCCGAGATAGTTGCCACTATCATCTAATTTAAAATAAACCTCAGTATATTGAGCTTCTCATATCAAAACCTCAGCTTTTAGTGGCAATTATCTCATTATAAGATTATGAATTCATCCAAATGTGACTAGACTTTCAATATACGTGGGGTTGTTGAACCATTACAAAATATCATCTGACAGGTGAAGAAAGGAGAATAAAAACTTTTCAGCTATCTCTTAATGGAGACACTTTGATAATGGAAAGAGGATCGATTTTGGACCCTTTAGATCAAGAACTCAGATTATCTTCCAATATACCTGCACAGAAACACCTGAAAATGTGAGCATAACTTGGATCTTGGATATTCAGCTTGGACAAATTATTCTATCATCAATTTTTATACTCACTTTGTATTATTCCAAGTTCAAGATAGATGAAGATGATTAATTTTTTCCTCGGCTTTTTTCTACTTTTCAACGGAAATTCATAAAAAAATATACGTGGGTGCTTTGTTTGGAACATAGTAATTATAGTTATTAGACTACAAATTACTATTATTCCCGACGTTTTCCTACACTTTGAGCCTAGAGAAAGGGCGATTATAAAGTCACCCACAGCTTGAGTGGAACTACCGAAGGCTGAGAACTTACCCAATCTAAATTACCATCTCAAAACATTCATTTCAAAACAGGAAAAATAAGGATGTTTTATTTGTTTAGTACGTGTGTATGGTTTGAACAACCCTTGATGGGTGGTGATTGCATTCCTTTTATTTTTATTTAATTTAAGTTTTATTTGTACAAAGGTTTACTGAGCTCAGTCATCAATCGATTTAATAAGGCGAATTTTTATGAGTTATAAAAGACCAATACTCTAGAATCTAAATAGACTGACAATTTCAACTTAGAAGCAGCTTACTTTTCATTATCGAACCAAGAAATTTGAGTTATTACCTTATAACTTATAAAACTGGATAATCCAGGGCTGCTCAACCTAGGGCTCTATAAAAAGGACCTTTTTATAGAGCCCTAGCTCAACCTAATGCAAGCAAGGGCCACATAGTTATTAATATCATACACTAATTATTTTCTATTAGTTGAATAGATAAACGAGATTATAATATCACTTGTAATAAAGTACACCAGTCATAATGATTTGTCATTGCTAATATTCAAAGTTTCTAAGCGTAGCCTATCCTCCAGAAAATGGAGAAGTGATGAGTGATTGTCAATATCGAGATGAAATGGACATTCTGAAAGTGATCTTCCACAATCTACAAAAGCTATTTCCACAATCCCAATGAATCACGTTTGATTTGGCAAATCTCTGACTGAATTCATAACCCAATACATTACTAGCTTTACTAGTAAACTAATTATCAACATGAAAAATTACTGAATAATCCAATAGAATATCTCGTCATTCTCTTTCAAGGAAGTGATCGATATTTATTATGGTTTTAATACCATACACCATCAATATTTTGGTTTTCAATACTAGAAAATGGCTGCTTTTGAAAACGAAATGGTGGGACATACTAAAATGGCGGAACCACGATAAAGCTCTCAGCTCTGTGGTTGGACGAGACCTCTTACTCACTCCCACTTTCAACACCGAAAGAGGCTAACCAATGAGAGTCGAGCGTTAAGCACAGCACCAGTTGAGCAGTGAAAACAGTACAAGGTTGCCAAAAATTAAGGCGGATCCGACTTTTCCGTGTTTTTCCAACAACACTGATGTTGTCAGAAAATTATTTGTAACTTTAACGGACCAGCTGACTAGAGAATAGTGTTACGAAAATACACTAGTCAGCTGGTCCAGTTACTGACTAGTTACTAGCCAAAACAGACAAAATCGCACTTTATTTCGGCACCAGCTATACCAGCTTACGTTTTTATTTGTTCTTTAGATAGTTAGCGTTTGTGATACTATCTATGTTCTAAAATAATGAATATAATTTGATACAATTAAATGTCTTTCAACGTGGTGAAATATATAAATTTCATTTTTAGCCATTCACAAATATTGAGGGCTCAAGATTTATAATCTTGAAATATTCATATAGTTCCTAATGCCATTTGAAAACCACCAGAAAAATTTATATTAATGATGTTAGGAAAATATATTTTTAAAATAAAAATGCTATACAATGGAATATGTATGAACAAAATATTACATCTCCCCTACCAAATTATTTAAATATTTCCCAATAATCTATCATTTAATCGAACAGTAAGAATTTATTTGACACTTCTTCGTTCGCATTCTACTTCCAATAAATATTAATATGGTGAATGTACAAAATTGTCCACTCTCAATGAGCTTTCAATCTCTCCTTACTTTTGAAAGAAGTCCCTCCTCTTATTTCATTGGCTTGAAAGGTATCTTGCCTCAGCTATAAATCATAACAAGTCATGTTGAATTGAATTCAGAAACACATACGTTTAAATTGAAAAGTAAGTGAATTCTCATATTCAACATAAATATAATAAGTTTTAAAGACAAAAATAGTTATTCACTCTGCATCCTGGTGCCTCACTCTGCAATATAAATCAGCCATACTCTGAAATCATTTCCCTAGATCCAATAACTCGTTACTTTTTTCAAACTGTAATTATTGTCTCCTACACGAAGAGAAGAACCACTCCGAAAGGAAATTGTCAAAGATTCATAGCCGTGATAATTTGCTTGAGACAAAGACGGCGATTGGTAGGTGCTGACTACCAGCTAAGTCTGTACAAGCAAAGAAGACATTCTGGTAAGACGGGAAATAGACTCCAGCTCGGTCAACATTGTTTGAAAAATATAGATTCAGTCTCACATTGTAGGAAACATTCTAATCCTCAATTTAAAACCAAATTTATAATTTTTGAACCAATATTGACCGAGCTGGAGTCATTTTTTAAACTTGCCAGAAAATCTTCTTTGTTTGGACAGACTGTAGTTGGAAATTCAATTCGGTTAGTGACATTTTCAATCTTTTCAAAAAACATCATCATGCGGCGGTTAGCCTACTGGATGAGTGCTCAATGGAAGCGCGTAATTATATAATGACACCTTGTTTGTTAGTCAGCACCGCGCACCGGGGATTTGGAGAAAAGCTTTATGTGATGACAAAAGCTAAGAAGGCTTTCAGTCAATTTCCTTTTTCTACTGTCGGCAAACTGTGAGAGGGGTTGGTTCAAGGGGGAGGGGTAAAGTAACCAGTCCTCAAGGTGCACACCTAACCTTCCTTCTTCTCAAATAAAATATAACTATATTCAAGGAACTACGTTCCATGCTTCTTACCAACTAACCACTGATTGTCTTTCATTCACCACGACTCAACATCTCCTGAGAGTAGAGGATAGGAAGAAACTGTGATGGAAAAGGATGGAAACTAGTTCTGTGTCATTAGCGTCTTCTTAGATTACGTCGGGTTGCATCCTGACCCCCCACCCATCCCCTTCAACCACACAACATGAAATTATCACGAGAAGGACGGAAATTCCATTATTTTTAGAGACATAAAAAGATGGACTGCTGGGAGCCTGAGGCGGGTAATAATCCTCTCGCAGTGGACGCTGAAATGTTCTACTGAGAAAACATTAAATGTGACTCTGCGCTTTGTGTCATTCCATAACAAACTTTGACAAAGAACGCGTCACTGGTCTTGTCAAGTCATACCGACCACTGTTTGCAGTGCATGCGGTGAAAAAGTGATTTTATGGAATAATGGTTCTAATTTTCAGATTGGTTGACTGCAAATTGACGTGATTGTGACTTAAAACAAGCATAATTTCACAATTTGTGTGGGAAAAATACTTTTTTCTAATAATATTTATTTATTTTATTTATGCCGACGACTCTTTTGTTGATTGCCAAGCTGCGTTAAAGAAGTAATATAATTTAATGGTTCGTCTTGAGTATGTTCAGCTGCAAATTGATGTTATTATTACGACTAAAACTAGAAACAAAGATAAAATCAGGTTCATTCGGATCAAAACAGACGTTGGTAAAAAATTCTCAAGCTCACATTACTGGCTTGATTGAAAGAATGAGGTAATAATAATATCTAAATGAATCTACAAAAAAATAAATAGGCCTACTGAAATTTGATTTGATTTTTATATGTCATTAAAATATTACATTTGTAGCCTATTTCATCATTTCATGAATGAATTGGAAAGGAAAAATTGAATCTCATAAAGTCATTTTCAAAAAAATTCAGATTCACCCACCAATATATATTTTTCACTAAATTTACTTTCCTCATAGAAAATCTCTTTTTCTCAATACATTTAAATACAAACGTGTTTGAATAGACCTGACCCCAGGAAACGAGAAATTATACAAGATAATCTTGTCAAAACATTTTCTGATAACTGATCTGAATTTTTGCCCACACCTTGCACTCAAACATTACATTACTGGACACCATATATCAACTAGTTGAGCTCGAGAAATTCCTGAGTTATCTAGCTAAATGAAACATGATGTAACTGGCTTTTGAAGTTGTGTCTCGGATAAATTGAATTATGGCTATTTCACTTTGGTTAGAAGGTGGGATTCGCGGAATTTTTTTGTTTCGCGTTTATGGAAATCGATCGAAAAGTGGTTGTTCAATTGAACTAATGAGGCGTATTTCTGGTAAGTGCGGTGCGGTGAAAATGCACTGATGAAAAATGCACTGATACAAAGAGATGTAGATCGCATTTGAATCCCGGACATAATCTGGGAGATGGGAACAGTATCGGAGTAAAATAAATCAAGCTATTTCCCGTCGTTCGCTTTGAAATGTTTGACCCTTTATCACCGCCTAGCTTCTCTCCTTCTTTCTCTCTTTCTTATCTACCCTCTTTGTCCGGCCAACACTAAACCTCTTCCTAGTTGGCTTGCATTACCGCGATGATAAACACGTTGAGTAAAAGAGCGAAATGCTTTCTCGACTGATTTATACGCTCCGTGGCCCTGGAAGGTTGTCTGTGTCATCATCATGGCTCTAAATCAAGATCATCAACTTTCCGAAACGGACACAAATCTTCTTTGCTCTCCGGACAAACCCCCTCACCCTCCCCCCACGGTCATAAGGGTTGCGCCAGCGTTCATATTTCTCCGCCAGCCAGCGCCTCCCCAGTTACTCGTTCGGGTGTCACGTAAATTCTAGAATTGAAATTCGTTATGGATTCAAGATTTCGGCTGTTTCTAATCTGTTAAGATAATGATGAATACGACAAGCGGGACTAGTTGAGCTGCTGATACCCTCTCGCTCATATTTATGCTAGTAACTCTCCTTCTTTGTCTTTATGGTGTGTTTGTCTCACTCACACATCAATCGAAGCACACAAACTTAAGAGGGCCTGTATCTAACGCCCGTTATATTTTCATTCATGGAGTGAGATTTTGTTGAATGGAAGTTGAACTCTGAACTATTCTTCAGAGTTCAGACGTAGTTCACTGCTTAAAAGATACTATCTTTAGTCTCATTGGGTAGAGCTACTTTCTAAGCATTGTGTACGACTACATCATACGAGTAGAATAATGTCAATAAAACTTTGGGCAACATTAATAACTTAGGGCTCGAACCAGACTATTCAATTACGTGAACAGTGAAAATACATTAATCGATTTATATTTCCTGGAGCTTGGTCTACATAATTTTCTGAAGCACATGCTCTATTCATACCGGTAATGCTGTCAAGGCTCATCTAAGCTCATTAGCTTTATTTATCAAAATCTGATGAATTCATTTATATAATTACAATAATATACAAGTTCAATAATGCAATATATTCCTGCGTACCGCACACCCATGTGCGCTGCGACCTTGGCTCTTATGCAAACTATGGCTAACTTTTTCTAAACTTATTTTGAATCATAAATATAGAATGTTTTTCTATCGTAAGTTGAAGAAGGAACATATCGAATACTTCAGGAGAAAATTCTTGTAACTTTAATTATTAAAATAATAATAATGGTGGCCTGAGAAAAATAATTTATTGTCATAATTTGATTCGTATTTTAATTGAATCGATCAGTAAAGAATCAGGTCTTACGTGGTCCGATACACTGAATCGTGAACAAAGAAGAACTGATGGCTTAAATAGATTTCATGAATATTGTTTGATTTCCATCCAATTTCTCAATTTATTTCATACTGTTGCAACTTGCAATTCTCTCATGTCACGAACAAACGGATTTGTGATTTCTCAAATTGAATTAGATCTATCATGAATTGAGTGCTGTTTAGTTCGATTCTTCATCAATTCACTGTTAAAATTCTTCCATCATCTGAGAAAAACAATTTTTGTTCTATTTCATTTTAACCAGCTATATTTTCTTCAACATTTCCTGGGCAGCGGTCGGAAATTTTTGCACCATAAAAATTCCACTCGGTGCTTCTACGAACAAGAGCTAATTATTTGAAACAAGACTTAATTTATAGTGGAGAAAAATGAACAAGAGCAATGGTAATCGACCGGAATGATAGTGTATCGGCGCAGGGTTATTGCTGTGATTACAACTGCGCATGCGTAAAAGGAAATCCTCAAGAAATCTATAATAAACATGCGCGCAGTTGAATAGACTGGCACGTACATCGCTCACATAGACACACATTATTAAGCCACATTAAAAATAAATACTATGGGGCAGCTAAAAAAATCAAATGAGTCCAACATTCGCCATCAAACTTGAGTCAATATAATTAGTGTGATTACAATTTTCGCATCCATACCCAACTGATACAACCAAACATGTCTGATGTATCATTATTCAACTTCCAAGTATTATTCTCTGAGTGAATTAGCTATGATTCATACCCAGTTCTTCAATTTTTATCACAACATAAAATCACCAATGCACTCTCTACCTGCAAAGTTTCTGATCTGGTCCTGGATAACCCGTCCAACAAAAATTCTGTCTTTATTGTTTTTCAATGAAAATAATTCAAGAATGATTGCAAATTGATGATGAATTCAATTTATGATGAGTTGTTAGAAAGATGGAATGTTGTAATAGCACACTACCTCGAAGTTTGTGGGAAGGCTCATTCTGTACTTTCTCAATATTGCCTCACAATGTTCTCCAGTGCAGTCTTGGGCAAATTGTGAACACGAAAAAGATCGCATTTTTTATCACCGTTATTCTTATTTTTCTGATAAGTTCATTTCCTTTGCTTTTATTCAATCATTTTCCAATCAAAATTTGAAACATTCTTTTGTGGAGTAGAAGAACCAATTATTTTTTATTCTTTTCTATTTCTAACCAATTTGATCTAGCAGGAGTATGTTTTTTCACTAGATAGGGGTAAAAAATAGGGCTAGATAACAACTTTACATCATTATACTTAGACTTGAAACTAATACTTGAAACTTCACCCCGTAACTTATTGAATTATTTTATATAGTGTGATATTGTATTCTTCTATGTAAATATTTTGGTATTTGATAACACCCAAGAATAAATGCATCATGCAACATACATGTTGGATAAAATTGAGAATTTGTGTACTAAAATCATTGTTTTAATCAGTAGGTAGTTCATGTTGAATGATTTCCGATATTAATAGCGTCAACATCTTGAATAGAGACGGAATACCATGCATCACGTTAATATAAAAGGGTGGGAATGCTTCATTTTCAATCAATCACTGAAATATTTCACCATTACCACAAGTAGTTTAATAAGTGATAACCAAGCAGCATCGTACATCATTCTGGCAAATTCTCTATGTTGAGAGAGAATGTATTCGCCTATTGCTGTAGGGAGCAAATTTTTGGTGGATGAATTAGTAAGCATTGATCTAATTTGGGAAGAGCTGCCATAGCAATGGTATTCTATCCTTTGCTTTGCCTTTGTTCGTTTTTTGTGTGTCTACTCTTATTTTTCTTTTTATTGGCGGCCCGTGTCATACGATATTGTGAGCGGATGACACCTAACCAGACCATTAATTATGTGCACCCAGCGCACTGAAGCATTGATCGGAGAAGAGGTGTCTGTTTGGGGGGGAAGGGGGTTTCCCAAAAGGGGGTTTATGAAGGGAAGAACGCCGACATGTGAGCGAGAGAGGAAGAAAAAAATTAGCGCAGCCAAGAGAGTGAGACGTTGCCTGGAAGTGGCAGACAGATACACTCCAAATGTGGCAGACCTTCTATTCAGTTCCAGGGTGAAGCAATGCAACAACCATCTTTCCACCTCAGTCAGTATCGTCAACATGCCTAGGAAAGCTGATACGCTATCTTTTCCTTGCTTTCTCAAATACACTCACTCTTTTCAATCTGAGACTCTCATATTCTCCCTCACACTATCACTGCAGCCTATCTGCGTGGATCTAGCATTCTCCCTCCAATATAACCCTCTCTCACTCACTCTCTCTCTCTCTCTCTCTCTCTCTCTCTCTCTTACTCTCTTACTCTCTTACTCTCTCTTTTGAATCACTATTGTCTGGTAATTCTCCAAAAATTATTATATAATTTTATAAAGATTTTGTATGAGACTGTGCAAAAAATTATTTTATTAGTACATTGATGAGTTGGTTTAGATATTGTAGGATTGTAGCTCTAGATTCTTCAATTTTTCCAAAATTTCAACTGATAATTTGACTATGTATTTTCATCGTTTATTCGTTGTTTTGATCATCTAAACTTGAAATTTACTGGTAATAAATTATTGTAGTAAAAAATATCTGTGTTAAGAAGACATCAAAAACATAACCTTTACTGGTCTATTTTTATCAAAATTTATCAAGATAGTGAAACCTGTTGTCTCTCTTCCTATCATTATTACTAATGAGGGATAGTGTGTGTTTGTCTCTGAATAAATAAATGAAATAATTAAATACATATAACTCCCTCTTTCCAGAATGTTTCTTATCTGTCAAGTTTCACTTACTATCTTACTCTCCTTTCTTTTATCACATCCTATTTCTATCCATATTTGTCTTGTTGTTTTTCCCATCCCTTTCCTTCCCAGGATCATTATTATTTATTCTTCTTTTTCTGTTTCTCTTAATTGTCTCCTGCCTCCTACTCTCTTAATTCCTTATTTATTCCTATAGTCTTTCTAAGCAAAGAAGACCCTCTGGCAAGATGGGAAAATGACTTCAGCTTGGTCAATATTTTTTCAAGAATTTGTTTTCTACAATTTGAGATCAAGTTGATAATTTTTGAACCAATCTTGACCGAGCTTGTGTTAATTTCCTATCTTGCCAGAGGGTCTTCTTTGCTTGGACAGACTATACTACTTGTCTCCTAATTCTCTCATTTATTCCTACTCTCTTTATTCCTAACTTTTTGTACCACTTACGCTCCCTGTATCCTACTTTTCATCATTGTTTCTCTTCTCTCTTCTCTCCTCATCATATCAATATCTTTAAGGAACATTTTTATTTTTTTGCAATTATGAAACAATCTAGTTTCTAGAATATTCATTTGAGCTGTTATACGAGTATTTATTTTCATTATACATGAAAAAGTGAATAATCTAGTCAAGTATCATTCTCTATCTCCCATTTACTAATGTTCTCTCTACCAATCTTTTAGTAATTCTTAATTTCTCCTACTCCTAATTGTCTTCCTTTCTCTCTCTCTCTCTCTCTCTCTCTCTCTCTCTCTCTCTCTCTCTCTCTCTCTCTCTCTCACACACACACACTCACACACACACTCCCATGGGAGAGATGTCTTTGAACATCCCTCTCCAAGAATAGATATTTATATGTCTAAACTCCGCCATTTTATGTAGATACAGCTCAAATTTATATTACCGTTATCCTACATCTGATTCATTTAGCAGGTTTTCATAGTTTATAATTAGCCAACTCAAGCAAACCATAATGTAATTTGTGTCATTTTCTGATATTTTTATTCTTATAGCATAGGATTTGAATCATTGTATTATGTAATCTACATGAATAAAGTGATCGAATCTGAATCTCTTTAATTCTTTCAATCTTTCTCACTGTATCCACTTCACAAAAACTTCACGGAAGACTTCTCCTGACTACTTACACCCACAACGTCTCAATTTGACACTAAGGCCGCACTTGGATAAAATCAAGTTTCCGAAATCGGCAACGTCAAAAATTTATCAAGGGGTGTGAATTTCATTCTAAGAAAAATAAAAACTGCTGAGAATTCAGTCCAAACAACCGTGAAACTTCCCATACTGGACAGCAATATCAAATAATAATGCAATTCCTTGATATTTTTCACCTTATCTTCTACAAAAAACAGGACTGCTAATGGATTCGAAGCTAATCTTTCAAATAAAAAACAAAATAAATAAATACATTACTCAAATTCACACCGTTCGAAAGGAGAGCGTCGCCATTTTGAATCGATCATGCAAGCTACCTACTGATATCAATGATTGATTAATGTTGTGTAGGTTAATGATAAAATTCGACCAACGAAGTGTAATCCTAATCCTCACTTCGCTTATTATTAGACTGACTTTGAATTCTCAAGAATTATATTCTTAGGGAGTAGAATATCTATGAATGTGCCAATTGTTTTCTATTTCAATTGCAAATTCATTTCATGGTATTACAATGAGGAAAGCATTGATTCAAATAGAAATGTAACTTGAGTATAAAGGAATCTAATGTTTCTGCAAATGGAGTTTAGCTTGGGGTACCTAATAAATTGACAATAATTCTTAGAAGCAAATAACTGGAAACGTGCTAAAAACCGCGTTTTTTATGCAGAAAAAATTTTAGCACAAGAAAATTTTGGTGGAATATGTCATCTATAAAAGTTCATATTTGATCCGAATTTTTGAAGCAACCCTTGCTATTGAAGGGCAAAATAAATTTTGCGTTTTATTGTGTAAGAGCAATTGCATATTACATATTAATACGTATTAAATGTTAAATGCCGTATCAGTAATATCCTTTGTCTTTGTCAATATCGAATGTAGACGCTGAGTTAACAATACAGATCATCGCATACTTACTACATAGGCTAAATGAAGCATATCAACCAGCATTTAACTGGATCGGATTGAATTTTTGTCAATTATCCGAAGCACTTATGATAGCTTGACGTAATTTCCGATTTCCTGGGAGAGTAATGCCAATGCAATCTGCTGGGAATTGAAGTGTAGAGCTGCCTTGCTTCAATTCCGAGCCCAAAGTAATGAAGCTAATAAACATTTCACGCTTCTCGTCGAATCTATCAAGGAGCCTCAGAAGAAGTGCCTCGCCTGACTTGGGAAATTATTTCCTGTATCTGTCATGAAAATTGGTTTTTGTCATTGAAAACTTCAAGTTGGTGCGTCTATTACAGACTCGGTTGTTATTTCCTTCGCTACCCTCTCCTCTCTCCTCCCTAACTCCCTTTTCCTTCCTCCCCACTACTCCTCTCCCAATCCTCCCCCCCCTCAAACCAGCCATGATGTTGAACATTAACTACCGTACCATTCTCATCATTACTGACACTCATTTACACTGGTCTTGATATCCACTAGTCTTTCCTCTGCCAATTATTTACACTAGAGAATCTCCAGTATAGTTTTTCAAATCATTTATTTTATTCTATTCATTTAGACCGGGAAGATATTTGAATAAAATCATTTCATTCCTTGAACTCAGGCAAATAAACTGGAAGTATTGTTCATCTTTCCAGTCTTTCGAGAGAAACTGGAAACGTAAAGCCGTAAGTCTCGACTGCCACAGCATTTTTGAGTTGATATCAAGTTTTGCACGTTAAATCCGAATTTCATGGAGATATTAAAACAGCAGTTAGATTCAGTGAAGTAAAGAGAGGTGTTCTAGAAAAACGTTCCTAATCAAGCATTCCAACAGGGCTTGCAACCGCCTTGACAGAAGGCTAATTAGACTGTAGATTGACGTCACTTTAGCCAGCCTTATAATTAATTTTTCAAGTTTTTATAAAATAATAACTTCTTTGCTATCATCCTTATCTTTGAGTATTATACAATTCTCTCCTCTCTCATAAGTATTGTAATGTTCACTCTCTCTCTCTCTCTCTCTCTCTCTCTCTCTCTCTCTCTCTCTCTCTCTCTCTGATGTGATGCTCCGGATATATAGGCTTTTGGAGAATGTGAGATTGAGTGACATACATTAATGAGAAACTTTCCAGACGAACAGCACCCAACATCCCCCAACAAATCCAGACAATTTCTGTGATTTTTAATGGAATGAGGGGCACTGAATTTTTCTGAAAAGTTATTATTATTTACTGCTGAAAATAAATAAAGTTGAAATAGACTAAGCTAGAAAGCAAGGAATTCAACTGATTTGTGACACAGATTTTAAACAATAACTGTTGATTTATTAATGTAATTCAATTCATGAAATAGATGGCCATGCAAGGCAAACATACTTGAAATAGGAATTGATTGAAATGTTACTATATTGAGTCCTTTGGATGAGTAAATTTTATATTTCTGAGGAATATTTGAGTTCGTTAAGTAGGTAAATTTTTGAACGATCTTCACAGTAGGTTTCAAATGTTATGATTCACTCTAGTAAAATTTCGGTGGTAATAACTCACTTTAGGCCTTTATACGCGCACTGATTGCATATGTGCCTGATCAGGACTTATTTAATATTTTTTATAACTCACTAATCGATGATGGTCCCATGCGGTTGCAGACTGGCGGACATCACCTGGATATTTGGTTGGCGAATTTTATCTCATTCTATCGACTTGGCAATACACACTTTTTAGATTATTCAAAACTTGGGAACTCTAGTTTAAAATACAGTGCAATAATTAGGAACTTGATACTTGGTGCTGTGCTACATTATTTGAAATAATTTATAGGGAATTGGCAGAAGGCCCTCCTTTCTTGGTCAGGTTCAGGTAGCAAGTCTTCCGTGTGAGGAAGTCTTCCTTCAGGAAGAAGTCCTCATCACAGCCTTCAAAATTTTAATTCAGTGGGCCAGATACCCAAAAATGCCGAAATCGGCAATATATGACAAGGAAAAGCACAGTAAAACACAAAACAAGCAGTAAAACTGCACAGATAAATCAAGGGAGGAATGAGCTTTGTTTTTAAAATATAAATTCACAATTTTAGGAAACAATAAAATATTTATTAATTTTAGAGCTAAGGTACATTTACTTTGGCGGGAGTTAAACACTCAAATTCCCAACCACGTTGGCAATAAATCAGGAAATATTAAATATTAAAGTTGCTAGAGTAGCCCTTATCAAATAATTGGTTACCGGCATGTAGGCTAGCCGGCCCATGTGACATAGGTGTCAAATATTTACATTACTGATAAGGTAACTACTACAATGATGAAAATGGTATTATACAATATCTGGCAATCTTAAAGCTGAATACAAGTGATTTCAGGTACTTACTAACAATAATATAATATAAAATAGCCTTACCTATGGTATACTTTTATTTTTATTTCATTGCTTAATTTCGTTAGCCCTTCTCAGATTTGAGGCTATGGTTGAATTGAGCTTGACAGTTGACAGTCAGCTGTTTGAGAAATGAACTGTGACGTCTGACGTCAGAGCAAGTTGGGTCACATGGTTGATGAGCGGGGTATTCAAATATTCTAAAAGTATTTTTAAAGGCAGGTACAACTTATTAATTTGCTCAAATAAAGCCATTCCGTCACAGTATGAATGGAGAAACACAGTACAGACGACGTAAAATAGTTGAATTTAATGTAGGCTATTTTAGATTTTTCAAATAATTAACTGATTAGCTACTCCTTAGCTAGAGCATGTCTGATATTTCATTACTAAAAGTCTTAGTTATCAATGATATTCTTAGTAATCTCTTCATAAAATAATATTCTTTCTAGCAAATTTCAATGAAATGTTCGTAAGAACTATTCTCCTACGTGGCAACGTGTCTGACAAGATGCCTGCTCTACGCCGTGATTATAGATTTCAAGAATAGAATCATCGATTATCACAGATGATAAATTCAATATTTTTTGTAATTAAATCCAAAGAGAGTAGAACTTTTCCTACTTTGGAACATTATTAAAGGTTATATGACCACAGTTTTTGTGTGATAGGGACTTAATACTAATTCTAAGGACTTAATTGTGATTTTGTAAGAACTGCTTGTATAATCTCTACAGTTATGAGAAGTTTAACTCCTTTAAATCTTTTCATCAAATCATAAATCAAAATAGTTCAATTTACTCGATACTCCTCACAAATCATTACGAAGTTCGATGAAAATACAAAATATCTCTCTGAAAAATTCAATTATAAATAAATGTGGAAAGAATTTTCGTCGCCGAATAGAATTGGTCGTCTTCCATACCAGTTAAACGACATGCAACATATTGGAAGAATTTCAATATTCGGATGAAACGAATAAGAAAAATGAGAAAGATTGATTGAAGAAGATGAAAAGAGGAATAAGATTTGTGTGTAAGACAAAGACGAATGATTGGAGTTGTCTTCACACGTTCTAGAACTTGAAAAGTGACTGAATGGATTGGAATTGCTCGAAATGACAGGCTTGTCCACTTCGTCTTCAGTCTTTCTTAAAAAAGCTGTACTACAAAGCTGTATATTTGATGTGGCTGTCTCTATCTTTTTCTCACTCTTTATATCTCTCTCTCTTTCTGTCACTTCGTCCTTACCACTACCAGACCGTAACAAGTCCGCCATTTCGAATATAACAAGAATGCTTCTCTCTTTCAAACATTTCTCTTACCTCTTCTTTCAATCGACTTCTCTTTTCTATCAAATCTTCCCCAGATTCTTCTAATTATTCTATTTCTTCTCTAAAACAACGCGAATACAATAGAATATTATTAATTTTATGTAAAAAAGATGAAAATATATTGTATCCAAAAAATTCCAGTTTCAGACGAATTTTTTCATCATTATACGTAACTTCATCAAATAATTCTATTCTAAAAGTAGGATCGAAAATGTGTTACTGTGTTTATTTTATTCAAAATTCTATTAACGTGAGTCCTATTTATTAATCATATTACTGTACTTATGAATGTACGTACAATTATTAAAAAATATTGTGTAGGTACGGTTATTGAAACTCAAGGGAAGGCCCGGGAAGGGTGACATTTTTCAAGCTTTAAAAATGTCGAATATGTCATAATCAGTAGCATTAGATCAGATCCTTGATTAAATTTTAATAATACTCTATAATACCTGTCAATTTGGACATTCACAAACCGTATTCAGTACTTATTATTGTATCATTGTTTTCATATTGTTCAAGCTTGTTTGAGTTCTATTTCAAATTCTCTTCTACTGGTTCTTATTTTTAATTTGGACTATCCATAATTGTATATAGTATTTATTCTTGCATTATTGTTTTCATGTTGTCTAAGCTTCAAGTTCCATTTCAAATTTTCTTTTACTGGTTCCCATTTTCAAATCTGATAGGATTAAAATATCATATCTAACCAGGAACTCTAATCCCGGAACCGACGGTCACCAACCTTCAAGATACAGTATCACCTCTAACCACCCCTAAATGCTCATAGAACTAACTCCTAACATTCAGACTGTTAACCAGCTTACAACGCAACAAAGTAACACGAGTGGCAGAATAATAAGTTGACAAATAATTTGTGAAGAGCTTAGTAAGTTGAGCGTCTACTTTGTAGTGAAAACAACAAACGGAGCAAAGCACTGTGAACGTGTCTGTCGAGGACTTTACAAGTGCTTTTGCCAGGTTTATTATACGACCTGCGCTTGATTTATTGCAGTCGAGGTGAAATTGATTCCGGACAGAAAACTATACGATTATGCAGCTCGGTTGGCTCATGCGCGTGAGTACTGAGTATCCTCACGACAATAATTCATTTGCATTATCCCCAGATTCAGCCGGTAAATCAAGGCTAAACCGGATGTTTTTTACTCGCATAAAGCATAATTTCCAGCCTTTTATCAGCTAAATTTCGCATATTGCTGCCACTGACCGGTGCGCCTGATTTACGATGCTTCCACGCGCCGTTCATCTTTCTCTCGCTCCAATTTATTTATCAATTATTGATGGCTCTATTTGCCGAATATACTTCTTAAATGGAATATTTATGTCTGATAACAAGCCGTACTTACAGTCGGAGTTAAGGAGGAGCTTCTCTTATCCAGCGTTGCTTCTCTGCATGTCACCTTTTTTAATGGTTTAAATGTACTTGGGTTGTTGCTACATCTATCTGACCAAATCTTCTTCACCCTAATCCCTCTCATCATTATCATTTCTGTCTCTCGCATTCCCCTTTCAATCCTTTTCTTTTTATTCTTATTGTTTTCCCTCTCCTTTTCTTCTTCTTCTTCTTTTTCTTGTTCATCTTCTCCTTCTTTTTCTTGTTCATCTTTTCCTTCTACTTCTCTTTCTCGAATTTCGATGTACTCTGATTTCTGTAGAAGTTCGATATCACTTTCAAGGTTGATTTCGTTCGGTTGGTGATTTTCGTTGAATATACTAATGTCTTATCAGAGCAAGTAATTGCTTGAACCTTTAAAAAAATATCACAGAAAGATAAGAGACTCGTGTCCCCAATACGAAGATGTATCGCCACTAGCTGTCGTGTGCCTAATACGAAGATGTATTGCCACTTCGGTTGCATACTGTGGAATAGATAATATGTGCATCCTTCGATTTTTATGTCATTTTCAAGTCTTTAAAATACTCACTAATTGCAATAAATGTATAAAAGATATGATTTTCGTTGTACTTGATTACTGAAGTCTGAAGAATACTGTAGTCAATTGGATTTACTGTAATATATTTTTGTATGATTCACTTATTGCAATTTGAAACATATTTTTTGTCATTTCTGGTTTATAAAGTTCAAATACGTAGGGAGAGTCGTCTGGTATCGGACACCTAAGCTTTTTCCATAAAATAAAAAACAGGATAATTCAAAATAGGGAAGGATAGTGTTCAAAACTTACCTTACTTCATATGTCACATGATACTTGATGAATTTACTATAACTACTACAAATAAACATAAGGAAATCAATTGGATCTTGCAAATCACCTCATTCTAAAAGTGGCGGGTGGTATCGGACATGCTGTAGAGGGTGGTATCAGACAATCATAAGTAATCTAGATAATAAGTAATTATCTGGCGAAGTGGAACAACCCTTGGGTCTCCCCACTATTAAAAGCCATACGCTAAATAAATAAATATATAAGCATAAGTAATAATAAAATAAGTTTTTATTGATATTTTCATAAATATTGGTGTTTGAAAAGTATTAAAAAAAGATTAGTCGAAATAAGTAAAAAATAGTAGAAAAGTCACAAGTGAAAAAATAATTTCTGTCCTTCCAAATTGACACATTTTTCATGAGCCCACCCTAGACACCGGCAACATTTCTTTCTCATGATTGAAACGATGTTGAACTTGCATTTTCTAAGCCAGTTGGTAGACAAGTTTCAAAAACTCAGCTCTGTTGAGAGGCATGAGCTGATTATCAAGTGATTTCATATGGTTGTATAAAATTTTGACAGTCTCCTCATCGAATGTTCTTTGAAATGTCCCTTTATTTGCTATTCCAGGTGCGGATGAAGCTTCTCCTCCCAATGACAATGATTTTATACGGTTTCCTAATGTACTCGTATTTTGGGGGACAAAATAGGCTACACTAGCTTCTCTTATGCTCAATTCCTTAATTAACACTCTTTCCATAGCTTTTTCACATTTTCCTCCTTCCATTTTCCACGAATTTCAGGCATTTTAATCTGTAAAATAAAAATACAGTGCTGTTAGACACTTTTTCCAGTTATTTTGGTGTCCGATACCGCCCTACTTGCTTCTGTCCGATACCACCCGATTGTTCCTCAAAACTAACCTATTTGTCATTCAAAAAGTATTGTATCAATTGCATTCATTCTGGAAGTATTAACTGACTAAATACTAGAATACATATAAAAAATAGTAATATTGAAGTTTAATCACTTGTTTGTACTGTGTGGAACCAGGGCCGGTCCTGGATAATTTTCCAGTGTAAGCGAACAACATTTCAGCGCCCCCCCCCCTCAGGAAAAAAACACAGCCCTTTTTCAAATGGTATCGGTAAATCAACTAGTAATTTATTATTTCTTTTTTTGTCAATGGCGCAACAGCCCTATGATGGGCCTAGGCCTACCAGCTGGTTGCCAGTTTCATATTCACCAAACTATACAGTCCGTCCAAGCAAAGAAGACACCCCGGTGAAACGGGGAAACGACTCCAGCCCGGCCAATACCGGCCCAAGAGCCATAAATTCTCGAAAGAACCCACAGCCCCCGAACCAACACCGACCGAGCCGAAGCCATCCCCACCCCGCCAGAATGCCCACCCAGCCCGGACAGAGAATATAACAGGCGAATGAATAATCATCTACCAGGATAGAGGTAACGTGTGGTTAGCACGTCGATCCTCCCAACCATAAGCCAGTCTCCACAACCAAGTGAAGATGCAGAAAACCTCTGAATAACATGCATTCAACCAGTTAGAGTGTAATGCAACAATTACTATTCCTCCAGAAACGGGAAACGACTGACTGTCTTTACCAACAACAGCCAATCTCCCAAAGGAGGTATTTATTATTTCTTTAACAAATTATATTAACTATTCTCAATATTATCCCAATAAAATATTATTTTCAATTAATTTAGGTAAGAAATGTTGTCAGATCCACAAATTTTATTTAAATACAATACTTGAGTTTCAATCCTCAGGGCATCATCATCAGTGGAGCACCATCAAACCAGTTCTCCACTGATGATGATTCCCTGAGCATTGAAACTCAAGTATGGTATTCAAATAAACTTTGTGGATCTGACAACATTATTTGTTCTCTCTTCCCTAAATTATGGTTAAGTTCCACAACATCTCTGATCAAAGTGTGAATTTTATTTTCAATTATTCAAGGTGGTGCCAATTGATATGCTACAGGTCATTGATACATTACGATTTTATTCAAATTTTTTACAATTCTTCAATTATTAATACCATTCATTATTCAATATAAAACATAATTGATCATTAGAACATCTTATTGAAAGTTAATAAAAATTACCGTCAATTAGAACAACATAATATACAAGGTATTTCACAGAGAATGTTCAATACTTCTCGAGTTGATTCCTTGCACCAAGAAGAGAAAAAAGTTTCCTGGGACAAATCCTCAAAAACGATTTGTTACCGAGATAACAATGACAGAAAATTGACATTTTCAAAGATTATTAATTCCTCTATTTTTCTTAGAGGATTTATGTAGGTTTTAGAATAACCAATTCCAATATATAATTAACTGATATATTTAATGAAACCAGTCTGAAGTTTTTAACTTCAACTTTTATTGAGATAATTTAGAAAATATGCTGAAAAATACAATATTTATAGAATTAAGGTTTATAATCGGTAAGGGTTTAACTCGATATAAAATCACAAACTTGTATTTTAATAGATGGAAGTTGAAGAGAGCTCAATTTTCAACAAAAATTTGGATGACGGTGATTGTGTAAATCTTACCCAAATCTCAGAAATAGCGATCAAATATCGCAAAATTGCGATTAAACACTGATTTTTCATTTGTGCTGGGTTTTGTCTATTTTGACTTATTTTGATCGCAATTTCTGAGATTTGGGTAAGATTTAGACAATTGCCGCCATGCAACTTTTTGTTCAGAATTCCATTCTCTACAACTTCCATCAATTAAAAATACAAATTTATGATTTCATATCAAGTTGAAAAGTAGTGTTTTTTAGCATATTTTCCTGATTATCTCAATAATCGTTGAAGTTTCAAATTTCTTACTGGTTTCATTGAATTCCTCGGCTAATTATTCATTGAAATTAATTATTTTAGGCCTGTGAAAAATTAGAAAAATCAATATATTTCGAAAAATATAATTTTTTTGTCATTGTTATCTCGGTAACAAAGCGTTTTTGGGGATTCGTACCATGGAACTTTCTTCTCTAATTCATGTAAGGAATAAGCCTGCAAAGTATTGCACATTCCTCCTGAAACACCCTGTAAACAAAATCAGATCTCATTCTCCAGCTTCCTTCTTTGATATACATTTTAAAAAGCGCTCAGGCGCCCCCGAGGCGCCCCAGTTCTACAGTTTGTTGCGCCCTTGGCTAATTTCCGCCTCTCCGCAAAAAATTCTGAACTCATAAATTTGTCTTCTGATTAAATAAATTAAGTCTTGAGCATCGCGAATGTTGGGTGGGGGGTTGTGCGCTATAGCACGTAAAATTTTTATCCATATCTCCAACTTAATATCTCCGACATATCTCAACATATCTCCGACTGTATTAGTTTCTGTCTTTAGGGCCAAGGGTAGATTTTTTTTACTCTCGGCTAGCGCCCGGCGCCCCCCTTCTCACGGCGCCCTAAACAGCCGCTTACCCCGCTTACACCTTTGACCGGCCCTGTGTGGATACACAAAACTAACTTCGTGCACGGTGGTGTACTGGCAAAAACAATAAAGATGCTATGACGCTCAAACGAAACTGAATACTTCCATCAATATGGCGTGGTATTGTTTATACTATTAGAAGGAACAAAGGTACAGCTTGACAGGTGCTGCTAATAGTGTCATTAGCTGTAAACACTTGTTGTCCGATACCAGCCGCTGTCCGGTACCCAACGACTCTTCCCTAATCAAGTACTTTAATGTTTGCAAATTTAGGTTATGGTATTCAATAAGGTAGCTCCTCTTTCAAGATTATCCTCATAAGCTTTTAATCGCATATAAAGAGGAGTGAAAGCTGAAACTATCAGTTTCATAGAATTTTGTACTCGTTTTGCATATTTTATTAATTGTTGTATCCCTGATTTGGTGGGAAAATGGCTTAGCTTGAGCTAAGACCCACAATAAATATTCATTTGTTTGAACACTATCAAAGTTTATTTGTCAAATATTCTTTAGTTTTCACTTATCAAAACTATCATATCATATCGATCTTGTTTTCAACATCTCAATAGATTGTGCACTGACATTTGACTCTGTAGTTAAACAATAACAAATTTGAAACTGTTTTCTATTTCTGTTACAATCTTTTTCTCCAGAATATTTCGAACTCTGACCAAGAAAATTATTGAATTACACTAATTACAGTAGTTTTAGCAGATCGAAAACCGTATTACCTTCAGTAGACACTTTTTTAGTTCTTACTCTCACTTACAAAATTCAAAAGGCCTGTGCCATTGCAAAATGCCAGTGCATTTGCTAGAAGCCAACAATAGACTCAAATTATCGTAATCGTCGAGCTGAGGATGAAGCATTTTGCTTTTATTGCTATCGTTAAAAAGATCGCCTCACACTCTGCTCTGTACTCATATCAGTCAGGCTCTCACGCGCTCTGCTACTCGTATGCCATCTGCTAGTCAAGAATTCAACTAAAACTTTTGATTTTCAATGAATTTTTCAACCTTGATTATTGATTCATTGATCTATCGGAAACCGAATGAATATAATATGTTTACTTTGTTTGAAATCTTTCATTTAATTTGTGCTCCAAAGAGGTTAGTCGAATAATTCATAGTCCATAGGTATAGTACAGTTTATTATGTCATCTATTATTAAGTTATAGTTGGGCACATTTATGATAAAGTAAAGTAAGTTCGATTTCATCATTTTTTAAGGTAATTCACACTAACATCCAAATAGCCAAAGCCAATTAAATTTATCCGCTATAAAGTTGCGTTATATCACTACGAGATCGATATCAATTATTATAAACTCTATATAGTTTTATAAGATATCGACATTTTACAGAGAAAAATCGAGAAACTCAATGTATGATTTCTAGACATATAAGAAGAGAAGAGATTAATTTTTTTGTTCTGAAATTGTTGGATTTGTTTAATTCGTAACCTCAATGTTAAAAAATACTGTATTCATATGAAAACGATACATACAAAAAACTTAAAAAAACATTAATCAATTTTGGGTGTGATAATTGGCATTGTACATGTACTATTTACGATAAACTCTGACATCCAGGACCAGTTGCACAGAAATTCAAGAACTCAATATTTAATTTAACCGCCTTAAATTTATGTCTTTCTAAGAACCAATGAATGTTTCTGGCGTCATTTTACGATTTTCAAAATAATTCAATTGCATATTCGATAAACTGGTCAGAGTTTCCCAATTCTTCAAAATCATACACCTTTCGACAACATCAAACAATAGCCGAATCTGTTATCATCAAATCTGACATGATTTGTAGCCATCAAAGTTTATAAGTACTCAAGTTACATCAATATTTACAACCTATTCACAAGCTCTGATGTAGACTAGATTCATATGAACAAAACATATCCTTTTATTTATTATAAACCTGCTATCGATCGTCCTCATTCTAATCACATCTGTTTTCACCTTAGATCACTGCGATGAGACTGATCTCCAGATCTCATCACATCCAGATTGTATTCGTTGAACAGTTAGTTGGTCGCATTCAATTCAAAGTGGTGGACGCGTCAAAGGCTCAAAGTCCTAGAAAAAGAGAAATCCTAGATAAGTTGTAGACACGTTGTAGTATAATCTTACGCGAGCATCCGACAGAACATAACAAAGGCCGTGCCACTTCTCACCTCTTCTCATGAATCATAATACTTCCACTAGTTGAAATAATTGGATGTTGAGTTTTAGTTCTTCCACAAACCAGGTTATTCACTAAGAAATGCGTTACATTTTTCAGACAATGATTCTTTCCATGTTTGACAGTAAAAGGTCGATTCTAATTTGACCAAATACGTAAGGTGTTGATTGAAGGTATTTTCAATGGATTCTATATAAATTTATTTGTAGGTATTGTTCAACTAAATGATAGAAGCAAAATATTGAATCTGTTTCTCTCGAAATATTTGAATGTAAAAATTTTTGGGTTGTCTATTCCACTATTTCAAGTGAAAAGTATTCAATATATTAAATCAGCGAGCTACATGACACACATAACAATCAAAGATGACAGCTTTGAAAGACAGCAAACAGCATGTACAAGACGAAACTAAATCTATCAATTGCTAAGAAAATAATTTCCAAACAGGAACAGGAAAACTAAGTACAACTAAATAGGTACAACATTCTTGACTGTCAGTCGATAAGTAATAATTATTGATATAATCCTATTATTTCTGAACGTATTATAGCTAGCAGCTATATTTTCAAAATTCAAGCGTATTGGGCCTAATTTTTATTGTATGGTACCATAGCTTGTGATTTATAAGATTAATTAAAAGTACGCCTGTTATTTATGTAGAAAATGGACCAGACGGACGTAAAACCGACCAGGAAATGTTTGTGTACAATTCATAGTTTGGATCCAGCTTTATGAGGAGTATATAACTCACCAAGAAACTGAACTTCGTTCTTGATGCACTTATTGAATCTCCAATTCCGCAATTGCACTATGAATATCAGTGAATCTACATTTAAAATCCTCTGAAAATAAAGGCCTCTAACAATAGAATGATATTTATTTATTTAAAAAAATTAAACCTCTCACCGGAGAACCTTCTTTCTAGGTAACTTTTCAACCAAGTCAACTTCATCGATCCATCGACTGAAGACCTTGATTGCTATTACTTGTTCGAAAAACATCTGCTAGTTAGTGTGTGTGACCGGAATTCTTAATCGATATAACTAAATTAGATTTCGGGCCTCTCTAGTCTGCAGTTGATTGTGGGAAGAGGAGGAATAAGTACGTAAGAGAGAGAGAGAGAGAGATGGATTGATGAAGAAAGAGAACGGGGAAGTGATAGGATAGCTTTTAAAAGTGTATTCCTCATGTTCCAAGAATCCTATACAGCTCAAGTGTAAGAATATAATTATTGTTTTTTTTCACTCGTCTCGAACTGATAAAGCCTTATCAGTTTCTCCATTGAAACGGAATAATGAAGAAAGCGAGAAGGCAGCAAACTCAGTTGGCGGACATAACCTTAAAGAACGCCGACGTTCTTATCTCCAACTATAATATCCATTCTCTGAGAATATTTCTTGCGTCAAAATGCGCCCGGGACAAAAATAATGTAAAAAATGAGTAAATAATGGAAATGTGTGCCCACACTGGCGTGGCGGATTATTTGATAAGGCCACTTCACACTAGACCACAGAAAGAATATTTCTGACAGCAAGATGGCCACCGCTTTCGTAAACCATGCTCTATATCTATATCTCTACACAGTATACTATCTCTATCGGCTGCTGCTAATGCATTCAGACCATTCGAGCTTTTTTCAAGAATTTGCAAAAATTAACTTCGTTAATCGTGAGTGCTAACCTAATCCGCTCATCATTAGACCTGCTTAAAACAGCACAATCTAAAGCTATTGTGCATTTTCCAGAAGTTGATGATATCCAAGATGACGGAGCTTGAATTTAAGAGAAGAGTGAGGATTTTTGTTGAAAAATAATCCTGTGTACTATGTAGTGATAATAATGGCTAATATTCTTATCGGTCCAATTTCCTTTAGATATACAAAATAGATGTATGTGAACAAAATCGAATTGAAAGGCCTTTGAACATGATTGATACAATACGTATCAATAATTTAACAATACTTTTCCATTAATCTGCCTCCTTTGATACATGTCTATGATCTTTGATATTGTGTCTTGTTGGAGGTTTGATCTTGAAAGAAGATTGAACCGTGGCCATACTGAACCACAAGGGACGAAGTTCAATAAATTGATGCAGTAATACTGTAAGAGCTACAATATAGTTCTTCAATTTTTCTAGGGTAATGTGTATCAAACTATAACTACTTTTAAACTTCAGATAAAAAGTAAAACTCTATTGAACTTTTGAGTTCCGAGCAATTGAATGAAAATTCAAGTAGTAGAAGAAAACAAGAGAGATTCAGTTGGAAAGACAGTATTTTTATTTTTCCTCAAAAATAGCAAATCATACCAATAATGATGAATAATACGAGTAATTTTCATGTTTTTACAAATGCCATTTTGTTGAGAATATTTTTACTTGGTAATCTCGTAACCTTGATTAATCGTAAAATCGTAATCTTAAATAAAAATCATTTTTCCCCAATAAAATATTAATATAATATTTAAGTTGCAATGGCTGCTGTAGTTCAACAATAATATTGATCCTGGTAATCGACAATTTTGATCTTAGTAGTCAACAATAATTGATTCTGGTCAAAAATGTATCCTGATAATAAATAATTAAGCCTAGTGATAAAAAAGTAATTGATCATGATACTCAAAAATTGAAATGATCCTGCTGGTGTAGTGTGTAGAGAAATGTTGAAAGTTATTGTTCTAGCCAAGGAGTGAGGAACTAACAATTGAGCTTATTATTGTATTATGTTAAAGTATATTATTACTGTTTATTATACTTTCAGAATTGATGGAATACTGCATTTTGGATATGACATGATGTCATAGGGCGGCAGAGACCATAGATCCAATCCTCATGACAACTATCGTTATAATGAAATATTAATCTCAAAACCAGAATGATAGTGTGTTTACTTTTCATTGCTTCCCTTCGTATTAATTTGGAAATAGAGACGCATCTGTAAACAATTTGTATGCATGACTAGAGTGAAAATGAGTGTTGGTGTTCCTTCTAAGTTAATATTCGCAGTACTGTCAATAAAGCGTGCAGGTGGGGCGTTGGTTCGAGTCGAGTTTTGAGAATAGTCATCAAGAGCAATAATTTTGTGGCGGAGGCCGGGAGGAAGCGATGAGAGGACGAGGATGAGGAGGGTTTGTGAACAATTATTTCTGCCGGCACTCCGTGACGTTTCCAGCTTTGGTATTTACAAGAGTGCACCGAGTGGTGCTGCTCACCGTGGTGGAACGCGCAACTAGCGACCAGTGTGGGACCACGGAGCTGGGCTTGTGACGGAGGTCGTGCAGGCCGGTCCACCTCGGCTCCGTGATCCCATTGTGACTCGAGCGAAACCTGTCCTGGAGCCTAGCTTTTCCCTGCGGGGCCACTGCCAGTCAGTGTCGGTACGCAGGTTCGTAGGTTGGAATTTGAGTGCTCTACTCGCAACCGCTCGCGATGATCATCTCGGTCTTATTGTACCAGCGCGATTCTAGTTGACATTTTGTTGTTTGTATGATGTGGTGTACACACTATTAAGTGCGCGAGTGCCCACAAGTGAGTGCCAAAATATAACACATGAGAAGAGTTGCTTGTTCTTTCGCCGAATCTTGTTACGGCTACAGTGTGTTGGTCTGCTGAGGTGAATGGTAGTAGCTGGCTCCAACATCGCTTCGCAATTGGATTAACCTTTCATCTAGGTAACTCGAAAACTCTCCACTCTTCTATCTTCAAACACAAGTTCACTTGGAATCTCGTATGATATCATTCCCGTTTAGCCGTATTGAATGTTCGCAGCTTCGCCTATAGTCTGTGTGCTGGCGAGCAACTGGTTTTGTTTATTGTTACGACTTTGGCTACATCTCGGTTTCAAGCGCTGCTCTTCCCTGCGTCTCAAATGAATAACATTAACATTGGAAATTCGTTTATTTATATCTCATTACTCGGTGTACACCGGTCACCCTGTCGCCAATGCGATCAATTGTTGCACCTGATTCACTTGTATTACTCGCACATGCCTTTCCCGACAGCATTACTCGATTGAGATCGAACGTGTTTCCAATCATTAAAATCTTGGTCCAGCAAAAAAAAAACTAGAATAAATCCATAATCTTATTTCTCTCGCCAGAATACATCTAGAAAACCAGAAAAGTTTGAAAATGCCGTCTTTTGTACCTACGGAATTCTGTATGGAATGTATAATATTCAGTAGGCTATATCTCAGTTTTTTCATAGGAGTCTTCTTGCATTTTGCATCACCGTGGAGCATAGAGCATAACTTACACACCGTGATGAATTTTTCATCTCTTGAGAATGTGTAGTGCACCTTTATTTAACTTCCTTTCTCAGTTATCACTGCATAGAATCCTGAGATGATTACTGAGTTCTAGTAGTACACGAAAGATTATTATCTAGGCTACTGGGTGTTATCAGACGCATAAATTTTGCACTAAAAGTACTTCCCCTGGCTATTGAAAATGAATTATAGAGGGTCCAATAATTTCAATCAATACCAGCCTACTGAATTAATGTTTTCACGTTTCCCATGCTGATTTTATCTTGATCAAACATGAATTTTCTTACCTATCAGTAATAATGTAATTTAATACTGACCTATAATAATGTATTTTTTAATGAGAATAATGACCTTGTATTGACTTTGTTTACATTCAAGTTTCAACTTGAAAACCCATATTTAAAAATTGAAAAATATGATTAGATAGGGTACATATTTTTCGAATTTCGGAATTAGTGCGGTAGGCTACTAACTCAGTTACAATTCATTATGAAATCGGTAAGGGCTTCAGGCCTTCTGGGGTACCTATTCGTCTATGAGAGGTATTTTAATAGAAAACATGAAGACATGAAGTCTCATTATTTTCTCAAACAAAATTCCTTTTTTCACACGGGTTGTGAAATTCTTGATACTGTACTTTAACATTGATTTAAATATTGAACCCTAAACCCTAAAATATATTCTATATTCTGAAGAAATTTAATACAAGACCCATGATTATTCATTAATTAAGTCCGTCATACAAAGCTTACTTTGTCACACAAACTTCCAAATCTGTGTCCTTTTTCACCTTCGTCAATTATAAAATGAATTTGTCATGTTGACGAAGATATTTAAGAGAGAAAATAAAATTCAAGAATAATTTGTTCTCTTCTATCATTTTCGTATTATGTATTCAGGCTATCATGAGGTACCTACCTTCCTTAATAAACTAACTTCTCTTACTGTTGATCGACAGAGAGCTGAGAAATTGAGAATATTGAGAAAAAAATAAATAAATATGCACAAAGCAAATATTGATTTCTCCTCAAACTACAAAAATTTGTATTTTATTCAAACATTTCTATGTATTCACAAATAGAAATAGTTACTCCAACCGCCTTTTACACCCAAGATCATTGAATTTTTATGAACAAGTCATGAATACTATTATTGTTTCAATGATTGTCTAGAGATTTTATGATAAACTCATGAACGTCCAGTACACAAATCTGTAGGTAGTTTCCAATGTGAAAACTACAATGGTACTCACACATAATATGGCCTTCTTGCAACTGCAATATTAGCTTTGTTAAAATATGCATTACATCTGTAAACAATAAATACAATTGTGTGCACGTAATCTTCAATGCAGTTCAATTGAAGAATCAGATAAAACCTTTATTGTCAACAAGGCATACCGGTACCGGCAATACCTTGAAATGTCAAATGCAGTTTGAACAATATTATGTTCATGTAACTTTAATTTTTAATTGGTGGAATTGATTGTAGTGTTATTTTTGCAATTTTTTGTTAGCTTCAGCCTTGGCTAAAGACATGAAATATTGTAATGAGGAAATACAAATACAAGTAATAAACGTGACTGCGACAATGCGAGACAATTCTTTATTATGATCAACGATAAATAGCCTAATACTAAATTAATTATTCATACATATGAATATCAATCATGTAAAGTCCCTACCTTCATCCTGAGAAGAAGTTAGCCTATTAGTCATGGTCTTAATCACGATTTTGATAGGCATATTTCGCTTTCTTTGAGTATAACTGCTTATTTTAAGATGAAATTTTTATTTGGACATAGATTGAATACCCTTCCTTTCCTAGCTTTAGTGAACAGAGAATAACTGAGAACGTCGGTTATTTTCTATCTAGGCTCAATTAAACTTCTCCAATTCTTAATCTACTTCGTGAGGCACCCCAAATAATAATTCTTTACTTAGCTCCCTCTAGAGCTAAGAATGTACGAATGAATCTTGCATACCAGCATTAATTTGATCTTGAGAAAAAAATTATTAAAGTTTTTGACAACAATAAAGTTGTTGATTAATGAAATTACTGCATTTACCTATTTATTAATTATTTATAAAGTTATTGAATATTTAATTTCTAGTCATAGTAAATGAAATGTAATCGTCACTTATCTGACAGCATTTTATCAAGTTCGAAGAGTCATGATGAAATTTACTATGGAACGAGTATTTCTTGAATAAATTTAATTGATCCTTGAGGCTTTTGCACTTTGAGAATTTTTATTGATACTTAATAATAATAATACTGCATAATAGAAAATAGTAATTACTGCATAATCTGTACAATGTACACAATTCATTGTAAAGTTGGAATTAATGCAATTTTTCGTAGATTACTTTCAGGTTGAACAAATCTAGTCTATTGGTCTTTATTAGAACTCATGTTCAAAGTCATGATTACCTGACAAAATTATAAAAATATTACAATGGACAATCGTAATCATTTGATAAATCAAATACCGAAAACTTAAACAATATTCACTTGTTTGGCAATTGGTATAGCCTGCCTGAACCGCGACCGACCAGACTGTCTGTTCCAAACACATTGGGCAACGAAAAATGCCTATTCTGTATAGGAAAGCCCGCGCGCTATGCGGTCCCTGACTTGAAACAGACTCGTGAAAAAGCGAGCCCTGACTCCCCCGCTAGGAGAACGTTCTCGTAACTCAGTCGCACCGGTATACCGACCGACCGGTTTTCGAGACTGTCCCGAATGAGAATGCCTTGTCTCAATCTCCTCATTCCTGCTGAAAAACAAAACGAACGAAAAAACGCCAACACAATACTCATAATCTACCTGGTTCGACGGAAACTCAAATAACTCTACACCTCTCGATTGTTATCAAACAATTCTATCGACAGTCAGCGAATGGGCAGGTTGGCCGTTTGTTTATCAAAATCACTCCTTTTTGCATTGTCTAGTCTAGAACTAAATGAATGGAATGAATTGATATTCCATTGTCAACGTTATTCTTCGAAGCACATGCCGCTAGTGCTGATGGGAGAAAAATAGGAAATGCTTCTTATATGTTTCTAAATCTGCAAAAAGAAGCTGGCGGGTTTCAGAGATTATCTTGTTTTTCAATATTAGATTCTATAGTAAGTTAGTACCTATTTTTCATGTATAAATGGAATAAAAATAGTAGAGGAGAAATTGCAATAGGCTACTCGCTACTGTATATAGTTTTAAAAATAAATAGGGACAATTTGCCCAATATCGATATCAGTGGCCTCTTTCACATCAACTGAAAAGTGAATAGGAATACTGCAAATACCTGTGAAAGACCTTACTGGAATTTAAAATCCTATTATGCTACATATTGTAATCGTGAAGAAATTTTTGTAAAATCGAGCATTGACAAATAATCTATTCAGATCTATTTTTCCACAAATTTTCGCTGTACTTTCGAATAAAGCACAGTTTTCCTATCTTGTCATTTAACTTATATTATTCCTGCAATATTTCTAACCAATCTCTCTTCAATACCTTTCTTGCTCTTGTAACCTGAACAAAGTTCACTATCACTAGCCTGCTACATACAAGTGACAATAATCGTAATATGTTAACAGCTTGTAAATAATCTTGCTCATAAGCTGTTTCAGGTAGCATGATAATTATCTTGCTATTTATTAGACTTTAAACCTATCATTATGCATACAGTCTTGATTCTTGAGTTGGATTGAGCTATAATATTCACTCACGGTGCATAACTTGAATATATCAGAACAAGACTGGACGAATGATAATAATTGCTATTAGATTAATGCGAATATTAATAGATTTCACCCCAACATGATTGAATTGATTTCAATTTGATTCAAGACTGGAATATTCATCAACTGTCACATTTTATGTTGCTCTAAACTAATTATTCATTGCAATTGTCATCCAATTATGATTATTGATATCATTTGCCAACTTCTCTGATTAAATCTACATGTTTCTAATGTTTTTACTTGTTTCGATACTACATTATAGCACACGTTTGATTTATTTGTTTTTGTGTTTTGAACTATAACGAACGCATTTGCTAACAGAATGTTTCGATAATTGTTTTTCGAATTTCAATGTTGAGAAAATATATAAGGTAAGTCAATTCCATCTCCTGGTCGAAACGTCCCAAACAACTAGATTAGCTTTAAAAATAGTTTATAGAAATTGAGAAATACAGAACAGTAGAAGTCCGGTTATACAAGTTCCGATTATCGGAGCCGCCGGGTTAACCAAGCCAATTTTTAAGAGCATAACAAAAATTTTTTAACAAGATTTGGACTATTTTTCTGATAAAGAACTACTATTGTAAACAAATTACAAATGATATTAATCCTCTTGAAAATTAACATTAAATTCCAAAACAAAAGCAAATTCCGAAGAACAATAAATTATTAAACAAAAGTTATAAGTTTCTTGATAAAATATTGGTAAACTCTTGAAATAAAAATAGATCTCCTAGATAGATCAACTGAATATTTCTCTCCTCTTATTCCTGTATACTTGAAGGTACTGATGTGCACAGTCTGTACAATATTTTTCTTGTAGTATTCATTACATCCCTTCATTTCGAAATTATTATCAGTATTAATATTTGTTGGTAAACAATCAGATGTTCATCAACTATTTCGCTCTTTACCTACTTGTTGTGCGGAGTAGATTCGAAGGCGTTAATGTTACTCCTTCTGGAAAGTGAGCGGAAGTAGTGTACCAAACCTACGCCCTTTATTCAGCAGTGACTATAGAATATTCTAGAATCGTATATTCTATAATCAATGAAAAGCACACTTGACAGAAAAATAAATTGTGGAGATCTATGCAGTAGCCGATCGTAGATGAGAGATATTCCAAGTTTCCTCTTCTCCGGTAGCAATGCAGATAATGAATTGTCACATGTGTCGGTCTATGCAGGGGGAAGGGGAGGGTTAACGACCCCTGCTGCAACCCCGTCGTGACAAGGATACGTCGAATTATATCTGTTTATATGTGAATGTGAGGGTATATTATATAGTACCTGTTGCCTCTATTCACCTTCACTTGTCCCCCTCATGAGGTGAGTGAGGAACCTTATGGGTTTGGCTTTATCTTTTCTTTACATGGTGTATGGAGTATTAGTGCTGTGTTCATGAAACGTCTTCTTTCTAGAATTTCTTTCTAGATTTTTGTAATTCATTTTTAGAAAGATGTTACAATGACACTTGAAGGTGAAAACACAGACACTAGTCCAAATCGTCTTCTTTCCCAATTTTGATGAAAATATTAATAAAGAAGGTTACCGGTATGTTTGAATTCATTATTTCAATATTATAAATTTCCACTCCCAATTATAAAAAACGATGAATTATGAATGTAAAATCTTTAACGGATAATATTAAAGGAAACAGAAACACCAAAAATATAATATAATGATTATATTTAAATTATTTCCATTTTCTGTTCAATATTCTGTATTTTTTCTGTGAGTGTGGGATATTCTGCTCCCTGTCTGAGTGTCAACAAAGATTTTGATTTTTTAGGAATGTTCAGGATTTATAGGTTGTGCACTGATATTCTCTTAGTGATTTGATCTTTATTATAGCCTACTTTGATCTCAACATTTTGTTAGTCATCAATAAGCATTGTGCTTTTTAAGAGTGCATTATTAAATCAAATAAATTTATTAAATTTAGCTCTTGATTTTGTAAGAAAATCATTACTTATTCACAAAATCCACACAAATGGATAGGCCGATAATCTTATTTATAAATTAGATTATATTCTACCGGTGTGGAAATAGGATATTGTGACAGTATTATTACTGTATTTCATTGGTGAAGAAGTAGTTCAGAGTTTAACAGAGAATCAACATTAGCCTATTCGATTACTCCTTGTAATAGGATAATGTTATCGATATAAATATTTTTGGACGTTTTTCATTTATTCGTGATGAGCAATGTTACTTTCCGTCTCTTGGAGTCGGTATTGAACACCATTGAATTTGAAATAGTAATTCGTTGTGAGCTAGGTTCTCTTCGGGATTTAAAATTCTGTTCTATTTCCCCAAGGAATAGGGTTATAATACTGCCCCAATACTGTATACTATTTTCTCACCCGTAGAATTGAAAAAATATACTAAAAAATATAAATCTAATTCATTGAGAACTCAATTAGTAACATTTTCAGCCTATCTATTTGTGAATACTGTAATATGTTTTTTTTCTACAAAATCTATAGCTCAATTAAATCAATTCATTTGTCAAAAATAAAAATACTATCATTGTTTCACACTGTCACATGACTTGTGAAACTGAGAGGCATGACTCAAGTGATAGCTATGAGCTTGAATTTTGCAATAAAATCTATTTCCAAAAATATAAAATTGGGCTTGTTTGTTCTTTTATGTCTGTTCGTGATAACTGGTTGGCTAATTGATTAATTGATTATATTCGTGCGACCGCCATTTTTATTATTATGCGTGAAAAGGATTAAGAATAATTATCCAGAAATCTCTTCGTTGCCAATTTGCCATTTAAAAAAAGCTTTCATCTCCTTCTTTATACTCGGATGCTTGGATTATTATTGAGTGTCATTTCATATCTTTAATTAATTAATAAATTGATGTTATTGCTGACGAATGCGTTATTTTGATGAACACCAGAAACCAATCAATGAATTTCAACTTATCGATTTTCTGCGGGAGTGAATTGGTCAAAGCTTTATAAAATTTATCCGATTGAAGTTCTGTGTTACACTAGACTTTTAACCTTTTTTTATTGCCCTTTATTTCCCTCGTTTTTGTTTCTTATTTATTCCCTCCATTTCTAAAATTCTTCTGTTTCACTAGCTGTACCAAATTATCTACTTTCCCGTTATCGAACCTTCCTTCTTCCTCTCGTTCTACCTTCTCTCTTCTCTGATCATATCTTCCACTTTCTCATTATCTCCCCTCCGTTTCATTTCCTCCCTTTCCCTCGGCATTTATTTTTTACTCATCTCACCATTAGTTACTAAGTAAAGTGCAAATAAATAGCCGCCACTAAGCTTGGCTGTATGTTGCGAAACCCTGAGGCATATGCGAATGCAGCTGGGTTGTATAGTTGTATAGTCTGTCGAAGCAAAGAAGACATTTTGTCAAGATGACTCCAGCTCGGTCAATATTGTTTCAAAAATGATAAATGTAGTCTCAAATTGTATATCAGAATGTTTTCTACAATTTGAGACCAGATTTATAATTTTTGAACCAATATTGTCGGAGCTGGAGTAATTTCCCCCATTTTGCCAGAATGTCTTCTCTGCTTGGACTGGCTATAGCAAAGGCCCCGCCGATGGCATTGTGCTGTCCCCACCGATTTACATACGAATAATAAACTGGCAATACTTTTCTCCAAACCCCTTCCCCCCTCTTCTCATTGTAGAAGGGGTTCCATCTTCGGGAAAGAGGTTGGGGGGGGGTCGAGTTTGCAACAACGAGTTGCAAAAACAGATTAAATGCGTCTTTAAATTATCCGCTGAGGAATGAATTAATTCGACTGCGGAATCTGTTCGGTTCGCGGCTGAAAAGCAAGGGATGCTGCACTCAGCACGATTTATTTACTCGAGCGCTGAGCAAGAATGCACTGCGCATGCGCACAGAGAGTCCTGTGTTTTGCTCCTAATAATTTTATGCTCCCGGTGTACACTACACTTTAATAGATATAACCAGGTGTCGTAGTGTTTAGGACAAGTAACTTTTCAAACGAGTAAAGTTTCCGCCAATTTGGTCAGGTAGTTTGGGACCGTATACCTGAAAGAGTAGTGATTCGTCCAAATAACAAAAAGAAGAATATCTGCATTGACATGACAGGCCCACATGATAGAAACGTTCAGGAAGAAAATAATAGAACTTCGAGCGTTGACTATAGATATATCTGTAACAATGACTTAGCTTAAAAATCACTCTACTGTCATTCACACGCTAAAAATAGTACACTTCAATTACTGAATGGGAATCAGCTTAGTTCTATTCTCTCCGAAGGGAATCCCCGAAGTTGTCAAAGATAGATTTTATATCCTCAATTATTATTTTCCACAACGCACTTTATTCTAACCATTATTAGATTATTAGATACATGAATAATTTGAAAATTCGCATTGTCCCCGGTATTTTTCAGAATATCTGCCTATAAATTGAGCGTGTAATTTTTCAATTCGACAAATGACACAAATATTTTTTGTATTGATTACAATAATGATATGATATACAACTATTATAGTATATAAAGTAAAAGGGTTATAGATTTAGTCAAAAAAATGTAATTACGGCTCGCGTCGGCGTAAAAATGGTCTTATTCAAATATAATCTTACCTTGGAGATTGACGTGTCACAGTCTTCACGGGCACGTTTTTTCGTCTTCTCAACTGCACGGAAAACATCGATTTCTGCTACATCTGGTATGCAAGAATGTTCTAATTGTTTTGTCATTTCTTCATCCCTAGTGAACACTTTCCCATTTCATTTTTCTTTTATGCATACCCATTTCACTTCCCCACTTTTTAATTCATTTTTTTATAGTATCTATACCCTTCATTAATCAAACACGGTTTCCCTCTTTTCGTGGTGAATAGTTCCATGTTGCACGCTCAGTGGAACTTTTACAACTGACCACTATAAAATATGTTCCATGACTCCTGATACATTGCGATGACAATTTCATAGTGATTTCCGGGTTTTTCTAGAAACTGGGAATACCCAGTTGATTAGCCAATAAGAGAAGGGTCTCTGAAGGAAGGAAGACCACTCCGATCTTTTGTTGTTATTATGGGAACTTTTGAGACTCATTCTCTCATTCATTCATAATTTCTATTCTTAGTTACACATTTATTTATTTTGAGTTTATTCAACTTCTGCCTATATCTGAAGGGTGTCTAGAGTCAGGTAGATATCGGTTGAAAGACTACTCGTTTGTAATGCTCACAGGAGCGTGAAAACCCATTGGGGGAAACACTACTCATTTGGGTATTGGTCGAATCGCTACTAGTTCGAATCGCTACATAATCTATAACCACCATGTAATCCGATAAGGAAGTTACATTTTATTAAAAAATACCGCTAAATTGCCATCCCCATCTATAAACACCGTCGCATCATTCTAACCTTTTCTAAACATTTTACTTCATTGCATCTCACTGGCGGCTAGTACCCACGAAACAGGTGAAGTACAGTATCTTTTACTGTACAGCACTTCACCTGTTTCGTGGGCACGAGCCGCTAGTGTTGCATCTCTCTAACGTTGTGGACTCAGAATGGCGCTTTCATTGTCAAAGCAATATTGTTTTCAAAGTTTCTTTCATTTTAATTGTGGAGTTCCGGCTAAGAATTATCCTGAAGGAGAACTACAAGTGGAACAATTGGATGTCAATGACATTGAGGATTTGGTTTGTAATCTATAAATAATCGAGAATAATGGTTGATGTGAGTATGAATTGCTTGGTAAATATACTGAAATTTTGTCTCATCGGAGGTCATATTCTGTTGTTGAATTGTTTTGATTATTCAACTGGTTGAAGGACATTTAGTAGCCAAGATAGTAGATTGTAATGTACCAAGAATTGGGCATCATTTGTTGAAAATAGATGATTTGCTGGATTCAATAATAACTTATTTGGATACCTCATCAATTAGGATCCTCCATTTGGGGTTGATTAATCTTGAATAAGCATATTTTGTAGTATTGATTTACTGATGGAATGAATTTCATCAGCAGTATTCTGGTATATGAAAGTAGGCCACCCTATGGATTTAAACTTTTGTTTCATTTTTATAATTGAATTTTACTTCAACATCCAGTGTGCTTCTAGGCTTTATTAATCCAGTACTAAGGACAGAAACTATTCAAAATTAAAACTCTCGTGAGACGAGCGCTGATATTCAGTGTCGTAGCGCAACGAATCCGGTGTGAGCTGGTGAAACGGTGTATTTTGCCTTTGTTTAAATAAAACTAATAGACTGGTCATAAAACAGTTACTTTATTGCGCTGGTATTAGACAAGCCTGCCGGACATTAGCATAGCCACCATAGATATATTTACTATACACTATAGATACTAGTGCGACGAAAAGATGGCCTTCTCTCGCGCTCATTTTTAAATATGTGACCGGCACACTCTGCTCACAGTATCAAAAAATAATGAAATTTACTCCTCCTTCCCCCTCCCATGCCAGTTTCCCTCATATCTCCTGCTTTGATATGCATGGGAAGGATTTTCGAATAGTCCGCACCGCCACTGCTGCTGGACTAGCATGGCAACCGGCTACATAAACACTCCAAATGATATCTTTTAGATTAGGATATTCCCATCTCTCTCATTCTCACTTGTCTGGGATATTCCCGTCTCACTCACTCTCACTCTAGCTCGCACTTACCGGTTGCCGTTTCTCAAACTTACCTCCTTCGGTGAAGAGCTGCGACAAAGGTGAGAGTTGCTTGATTTTTGGATGGATTAAATTCAAATTTATCAAATGGATTAAATTTGAATTGATCGAATGGATTAAATTCAAATTGATCGAATTCCAGCCGATCAGACCTATAGAAGCTTATAGAAGAAAAACTTCTTTGAATTTTTAATAAGTTTAGTTCTATTCTCTTTGACAGATTCAGATCTAGCCTATTTCACCGTGCTACTGGTTTAGTATATTTCAGTGTTGCTTATGTACTAATGGTTCCCTCAATCTCTATAGTGCTCAAATTCGTGTTTTATCTGTGTAATACTATGAAGGAGGTAGAACGTTCTTAGTAAAGCTGTTTGTAAGTTACATTTGAGAAGAAACAAAAGACGGTAATGATGAAACAATCTAATCGAATGGAATTGATAATTGAAACGTCTTGTATCGTGAATCAACTTTAAAGGATTTTGTAAGTTATTTAAAAAAAAATTAAACCATGGATTGCATGGATACAGCACTTTGAAAGAACTCTAATCTTGAATAAAACTCTTAGCAGAGGGATCTGAGAAGGGTATAATGAGGAAGCGTTGACTAGGAGAATTCTTATAGAGTGGAATATGCAAAATTCTCCAATTTTCAAAACAAGAACTGTGGAATTTCGGTGAGGTTGCAAGAAGAAGTAGTGATAACCAGTAGAGTTGGAGAGAAACTCATTGAGAGGAAGGATTCTCTAGCAGCGAGCGAGCTCGGTCACGAATTAAGGGCATCTGCTCTGCACTGCAACCTGGGTGTGGATAGATCGCAGACACTCATCTAGAAGTAGAAGTGGCCGCACGGAAGTTAATGCAAGTATCCATTACACGAGATTTCTTGTAAAAGAGTACGCGAAAGGCATCCTGCTGCGCGCATCTCAACGGGGGATGGGTGCGAGAGAGAGTGAAAGAGAGTGAGTAGGAGAGAGACAGAATGATTGAGGGAGTGAGAGAGAGTGGGTGTTGGAGAGGTTCAAGGGACGATCAGGGAGACTGTCACTCGTAAATTATGAAAGCAGCTTATCCTAGTTAACACTCATAGTTGTGTTCAGTCGGGAAAGGGTGCAGGAGTTGGTCAGAGTCAGGGTGTCAGAAGTTTTTTCTAAAAAGTGCTGGCATGCAACAAAATGCATTATTGCCGGTGCATATTCCCCCTAGAAGTGCATTGGGATCATTGCATGTAGTCACGCCCCCACCCTTGAGAGTTGTAAGGCGTAATTTACAAGGTGTTAACGTGTGTTACTGTTTGCTCAGGTTTTGTTTCGTGATGCTAAATTGCTGTTTTTATTGCATGAAATTTTGCTACACGTATGAAATTTTGTTTAAAATAAGTTGTCTTTTGTTCTAACATTGAATGTAAACTCATTGAAGTAAACTAAGCTCCCCTAGTTCCTTGACATTGAATCTGACACTCATTTGAAATGCAATATTCTACGTGAGCTCTCTTACTATCATATCTATCTTGTTCTGCTCAGCACGATGACACTAGAAAGTGGATTTGTTTTACTTGGTAGTGCATAATTTATGATAATTTTTCCACTAGTTTGAAGTTTTCTATAGATTATACTCTGTAAGTGTCCCTCTACGATCCAAGTTAAGCACCTAGAGTTATTAATAAACTCTATTGTCATTTTGCATATAGCAAAACAAAAATTAATGGGTATCTAATTGAAGGAACTCATTTGAAAAGTGAAACTTGAATTGAATCTAGAAAATAATAATCCTCAGTAAATGACATGTATCCTCTGCCATCCTCCGCATGAATATTGCGCACCATCATCTGATACTATGTACTAAAATATACTCTATATACTAATAAAATATGTATTTATATGTACTAATAAACATGTGCTACCAGTGAAACAGCATAACGGTATGCTATGAATATGAAAATTTTAAGAATGATGATGAAAGCTGTACCCATTGATTCTCACTGCAAATGAAAGAGAAAAATAGTAAAGTTGCACCCAGTGTAAGGATAGAACACAGTGAGGAGGAAATGAAAAGAGGAAGAATAGGGCAAGAAGAAGAGGGAAGGAGGAAGAGGCGAATAGTTTGAATGTTACTTTCAAGTTTATGGCTCATATTTATATGTGCATTTTGGTTTTATGACATGAAGGCAAAGTTTCGTTCCCGTTAAAGAGTTTGTCCTGCTGCATATAAGGGGACCGAAGTAGGCTATTTATGGTAGTATATACTCTATATAATGTAGCTTTCGACTTTTCACAACACGTCTGAGATAGGGAATACAATGTATTCCAAGTCGGGAGTTATATCAGAATGAAGGTATAGTGTTCCAACCTGTCGACTACTTCCTGACCCGATGTGATCGTGACGTGTCTGTGACGTTACGGAAAGTGATCGGTCTGTGACATTGTCATTGTGGGAATTTGTCAGTCTCCTACCCACTTTCGCTGGTTCCATTCATTCATTGGGATATCTTTTCAAATGGTTAAATAAGCTAAATGTCACTTTTTTCCGTAATTGATTGTTTGATCAACGTAGTACTGTATTTAAATTATTTTATTGAAGATCTTGAAGACACAATTTATTTAATATTAATACTATATCTACAAATTTCTCTTTGAATTTGTCATTCTATCACACAATTATTTTAAAAAGTATATATCAGTTGTACCATTTATTGTTTTAACATATTGTAATCACCATGGAATCATGCTAAAAACGTTTTGAACCTCCATAGTTTTATCTCTAGTCTTCCCAAAAGCTCCGTGTTTCCACTTGCTAGTTGGCCATACCATATCAGTGTTTTGTATTCATTCAATGTTTTATTTTCCATGGTCCATGCAAATAATAATCAAACATGGATAGCCCTATCTTCTATTTTGGTAAGGGTGATGCCCACATGTGCGTGGGTAATAATGATTACGTAGTGCAAGGGGGTTTAGTATTCTTCTGCTCTTATTTCTTGGTTTTGGTACCTCGTAGTAGTAAGTCGTCTAATCATTAACCGCTAGTTGATTTTTTGAGCAATTTTTGAGCTATTCGAGAAATGTTTTAATGATGCGCTAGGGTAGGTAATTATCAAGGTTATTAGAAACTTGTCTCTAATAACCTTGGGTAATTATGTATGGAGCTTTTTAGAGGGTAGTTGAATGAATGCAGACGGGTAAACGGCAAGACTACAGTTGAGCATAATACTCGCACTGATCTGGCCTCTATTGCATTTCGTAATTTCTTTAGTACGAAAGATTGTGTTGAAATTATATCAGAATAATTTAGCCACTGTTCATATCACAGAAAAGTAAATCAATTTCTAAGTCATATTACAGTAGTTTTGTGGATTAACTTATATATTTGTTCAATAAACTCTCAAATGGCTGATGACTCCCTCTCCCTCTCATGGCGTACCTTCAATTCACACAGTTTTCAAAACTTGTAGACTCGCACTGGTTGTCTCTGTAGTCCCTATAGTGCGGAGGTTGGCAGGCAGGTCAATACGAATTCCAAGGTTGGCCCCTAGCTTTGTCTTTGTCCCACTTATCACTCACCCACTCACACTCTCTCACTCACACACACACACCGTCTCACTCTCCAGACATATCTAGCAAAGGAGAGGAAAAAGAAGACGAAGAAGAAGAAGAAGAGAGAAGAAGAAGAAGATTGAAGCATACGCTATCGCAGCTTCAACACTGGATGTTCTTCCACGAGATGTTTCTTCACGCCATTTCTTACCACCTGAGAACCGTATACCAAAAATAAAATTGAAATTAAGTTTTGCTGATGGTTGCCCGATTCCATTCAATTTTTGTCTCATTAGTATTCATTCACCTTTAACTCCCCTTTTGATTCCTCCGTACTTCCTATTCTATTATTTCGTAGGCTAAATATAAAAATCGTAACATTATTTTGATAATTTTTCATGATTACTCTAGCATTTAGGAAGATATTGAATTAATAGACTAGGATATGCTGCATACTTAAATTTTTGTTCTCATGATTATGACGTGACTTCTGACTTCATGAATAATCAACATTTTAGAATAGGGGGAGGCTCATTGGATGATTACCATGACCAAATTACTATGAGATTCTCAATTTATCAACAATTGTCACTTGTGAAATTCATTACTCTTAGTTTATTACACTAGCTTTAAGAAGATTCAGATAATTAATTTGATGGTTAGTTTCAGACAATACTGGAGAATCGATTATTCTTTTTGAAAAAATGGCGTCTTTTTCATGTGAATAGAAAGATAGTTTTGTGGTGTATCAAATTCCCGTACGTTATCCGTCTTAGAGATACCTTACTCTAAATAGAAAAACCATCACTTGCTGACATCAAGATGTAACAAAGCTAGGCCTACTTACCTTATAGAGTGATGATTCTTTGTAGGTCAGAAGCCTTGTATAGGTGGATAGTTTCAATCATTCTGGACGAGTTTCAATCACTGTTAAGCCTAATGTGGGATACAATTAATTAGCTTTAATTGGTTCTTAGATCACCGGTTAATTGTTGAATACTTTCAGTCTCTTTCATCTTGATTGCGTCTTTGATAGTTGATTCATCCATTAATGTGACAACTAGTTTTTATTGTGAAAAATTTAAGAATGTTGAAAAAATTCTATTTGATAGCGTATAGACTACCAGCATATTGATTTTATTGCACCTACAGAGACTGTTGTATCACTGATATAGATAATGGTACTTATTTGTGGTTAGAATAGTAGTATAGATTTTGAGATCAATTAAAAATCACAAGAGACGTTTCATCAATGATATTTAATATGCAAGAGATTTATTATGTAATATTAGTCAAATTTTGGTCCGTATGTTAATCAACAATAATTCAGGAGTTGAACATAACATAGTATTATAATAAATTGATTTCTATGTTGTTCATGTTGTTCACGATTGAATAATGTTCCTATGGGTAAGAATTTTACAACTCATTGAACATTACGCAGCTAACAGTGAAATTACTCATTGTTGAAAATCAGAAAATAATGCAATCGATAGTAAGGCAGAGCTTTTTTATGTTTATTTTGTTTCAAGGTTTTCTTTGATTTTTTAATTTTCAATGTGCCTTTAGTTCCCCACATATTTTAACTTCGTTCTCTTGAAAATTCAATAACCTCAAAATGATGATATCAAAATTTTGTAAAAATATGTAAGAAAAAAAAAATGTTGTAATAATTTATTGAAGATGCAACATCTCCAACAATTGTTATGAATGCTGTATTCAACGCTTGCTGACTGACATTTGCTCGTGAAAAATCTCGCATAATGACCAATGCCTAATTTATTGACCGGATGTGTCAACACAATAAATAAATGGATGAAATAGTGGCTGGGGGGGACTAGGGGTGAAATCGTTTGGGCGAAAGCAAATGCAAGAGAACAGAGATTGTAAGAGAGGGCAACGAGAATGTGATGGAGGAAGATTGAGAGAGAAAGAGATTGACCGGTAAGTAAATTAGACAGGCTGTGGAGAAAGAGAGCGTTGATAGGGTGGGGGTGTGGGAGTGTTACAGGGGGGGGGGAACTGCCAACAACATTTCAAGACGGTGCAATTGAATTGATCGGGCGAACGACTTTGGCTACGTCATTATCAAGTCTATAGCTGCGGCGTCGGGGAACTTCGTTCGTCTCTTGGACTTGAACTTGCAGGCAGCGGGCACTTAATTCGAGCCGCAACTGGATGAGAGGGTCGTTTTTTGAGGAGGGGGGGGGGTGGTAAATGCAGACGGAATAAATTGGTGAAGTGAACAAGGCTGCAGCAGCTGTGTGTACCCTCATCCCTCCCCCCACTCCTGTCACATGTCCCACGGTTGACAAGTGGCCCGAATATTTTCCAAATTTGAATTTGCACCAAGCTCCCTCCGTCCGCCTCAACTGTATAGCGTTTGTTTGTCATTCCAGTTTGTTTCGAATACTTTTCTGGAGCTCAATGTTGGTGATTTCTGTTACTGCACTTCTTGTTGGACCCAACTATTACTATGCCCAACTATATGTACTCTTATAATTATATCAATTTAATTTTTTGTTCAAGTTTGTATCTATTGTTGATTAGGACAAGAAGTTAATTTACATCTGATTTCTCACTAGTCGTTTGACATTATTTCTCATTAATTGATTTACATTCACTTATTCACATCAATAATCTTATTGTAGTGTCAGTCCGGTTGCTCTAGCAAAAGAATAATTATTGAGTTTCGATTAAATAAATTTCATTTCTCACATTAAAATAAAAATATTGTTGAATATAATGATATCATTGTAATTTATTTTACGTATCGAATGATGTTCGTTAGGGAAGATCATCTTCAGTTCAATTCAATTGATAGCGGAAAAGATATGAATAAATGAATATAAATTTATTACAATTTTAAGTACCGTATATTTTTCATTATTTGTGATCCTGCAGTTTTATAGGTTTTAGGTTTTAGAAAGTACATTTATAAAAAAGTTGAATGTAGCCTTCTTCTTCTAAGATAGATTACAGCAGTAGATGAACCAGCTATTTTCTTTGAAAATGAGAAACTATCTCCATCAAATTCCAGTCCTAATTATTAATGATAACGGGAAAACTTGGTTAAAAGCAAGGTTAGCGTTAGGCTAAGACTAAGCAGCCTATTGAGACTAGTGAACTGAACATCCAACAAAAGCCATAATAAATTTTATGTTCAAAGCAGTTTATTTCTTTTGTTCGGCCATTTCTTCTTGGATACTTTTTTCAAGTTGCAGATAGCGAGATAAAAGTCACAGGGTTTAATTAGTTTGGAGTAGAAAAAGCTTCAGATAAGGAGAGAACAGACAATAGTCATGGATCAGTAGATTCAAATTAAAAATAGATTATTACTAGATTTAAAGTCCAATCAGACTTGTTAATGTTGAATCATTAAAAATGTTGAATGTCTAACTCTTTAAAGATGGGGTTTAATACATTTTTAAAGTTACAATAAAGTGGAGAAAAGTCGCAGAATTTAATTAGACAGGATTAAATAAACTGATAGATTGGGTTGTAACAGACTAAAGTCACGGATCAGTAGATTCAAATGAATAATTTAAATCAGACTTGTTAAACCATTAAAAATTTGAACTTATAACGGGAGATACCTGAACATCCAGTGCCAGGCAGTGATAATAATGTGTTTTTTTCGAGATATCTGGATAGTTTTTTACTACATTCTCTGATTCTCATCTATTTGAGTATTCACTCTGAAACACATCGGTTTTGGTTCTATGAAACTCATTGTTCAACTAGATGTGGATGTTTGTGCATTATTTGGATTTTAACTGTTTTCCCACAGTACTCTCGTTCTCACCCTCTTCTTCTGAGTTTTGCCTATATTTTGTTTCAATTTGGGATTTAATTCGAACTTTTATGATGTTTATTTTCTTGCAAGCTTACTGCCAATTTATATTTCTCTGTAGAGACTCACACACACTTTCTCTCTCACTCTCTCCTTCTCCTTCTCCACCTTTTCCTATTTCTTTCTAGTGCGGCTTGTTTCTATCGTGACTGTTTTATAGGTCAAAAAAGTAAGAGGCGAGACCAACAATATTTATTTTATATATTTTTCATTAGTAACCTAAATCCACTTCTAAATTGTGATTCGACTGTCACGATCGCCATTTCGGGTCTGAGTTTGGGCGTGTACGAATATTTTTACAATAAACAATTTGCCGATTATTCGATACAATAATAATAATTATTTTGTTGTAAGTAATCGCTAGACGAGACCTGTAAACACCCAAGTGTACACAGATAGGCTACTTCATTCTGATGTAACTATAGAATTTAAGTACATTGTATTCCCTATATTGTTTATATTATACGCAAGCCGGTATAAATATCAAATATCAAAAAGGTGTGCTTGTTATTTTCCTATAAACATTTCGGCTATCGATTGTTAAATAACTCTCAAATCCATTAACGATGTACTATCAATTACTTTTTTGAGGGCAATGAAATGAATTCTTGTATTTTATTTAGTGAAAGTTCATTTCTACACTTATTAAATGACCATGACGATACTGGTTGATCGAATCTATTTGGTTTCACTTTGTCTAAGCCTTGTTTGTCGGTAGAAATAGCTTACAAATTGGAAATTAGTTTATTGTTCCTACATAACTTGGATATTTAATGATTTTGTTGTAGGCTTATTGTCATGAAACTATTAGTAGGCTACTCTGGTTCGTTTTGTGTAGGCTGCTGCATTACGTAAATGCGATCAACATGATCTGGGCTTTGAACATGCTATTCTCATATCTTCATTTTCTTCTCTTGGGGCAATTTTCATTCAATTTACCCGTGTAGCCTATTTATGTACCAATTTATCTGTGTAGCCTATTCTATTCTATTTTATGTGATAATCTATTTCTCAGTTGAGCCACGTACTGGATGTTGGACTCTGTAGGAGAATCTACCATGCGTACGCTCAATCGGTATTGCAATATGGCATTATTGTTTGGGGAGGAGTGTCATCTGCATGCCTGGAACCTCTTGCAGTAACCCATAGAACTATTATAAAAGCTATATTAAAAAAAGAATCTAGATACCCCACATCGTTGCTGTTCATGGACTTTCCTGTGCTTAATGTCAGACAACTATAAATCAAAACACTTCTCATGCATACCAGGAAACATAAAATGGATCTATTCATCAATATTCAACATAATTAACAAACACGACATAGACACAACCATGGCTACTCTATACCTAGTCCTAGACTAATACACGGGACTGAACTCAAATCGCCATACTATCTGGCTCTGATTGTCTACAGGAATATGCCACATTGTATCAGGGAGTCCAAGAACAGCAGTGGTGTAGTGTATAAAAGCAAGTTGACAAAAAAGTTGAGGCAAGTTCTTTCTTTACAATTGCGACTTGGTTTCCAAGTATTTTAAGCAAAGGATGAATGAGTGATGATGAATGATGATGATGGAGTTTTAAGATGTAGGTTATATGTCTATCTACAATGTCCACTTTCACTTAATATTATAATTTCTCACTTCCAAAAATTTAACTTGATATTTCTTTAATTTTTCATCTTGAAAAAAGTATTATTGCCGGTCTTGGGTCCTCTTGCTCTCCTACAGCTCGGAATGTCAAAGTGAACAATAGGTACTCTAGAATCACAATTTTTTCTATTTTCACAATGTATTATCTGAATCTGCTTCTTCTATATAGAAGAAATCAGAAAATTAAACTAATAGTATTGCTTAAAGGAACTCTCCCCCATTCACAGACGCGCAGTCTTCTTGGGGGATTTCCACCCTGTCAATATTTTTCATTTCTTTTCATTTATTATTGTATGTGTTATTCTTATTTTATTTCCATGAATGAACATAATTTTGATGTATTTTTATGCCATGTGGAATAAATAAATTGATTGATATTTATTACTATACGGATATATTTGAGATAGATATGTTCTAGATTCTAGAATACATGACCCTCTACTCAATCATGATAAAATTGAATCATATCCTCCAGAATTTTTTTAGTTGAATTAAATTTCAGTTTGAGAAATTCCAGGAATTTGGGATTTTTTTTTGTCTTTCCTGGATATCAATTCTTAACAGATTGATGAACTACTGATTCATTAATTCTAAAATATCATTTATTCTATTAATACTGTAATATAATTTACCTATTTTGCAGTTATTCCCATTTGCTATTCCTGAATTCAGTAATAATTCAGTAGAGAACATCTATAGATGAAATCCGTGCCAATCCATTACTATACTCATTCATTGCTTATAATCACAAATGCCATTAAATACACTCGTGAGAACATTCCAGCCGATTGTTGAACTTGACGGCAGCTCTCGTTAAAAAATGAAGCAGTTGTTTGGAGTGGGGTGGCAGTGGCAGATCAATCTATAACCGCGTCTATCTAGGAGGCTGTGGCTGTAGAATGCTGTCGATGATCATTTGGGCCGCAAGGCTTCTGAAGGAGAGTTGCCTGCTATGCCCAGCACTGCCTGCTTGCTTCTATTTCCATAAGCCTGTAACGGGACCGCCACACAAATTACCTTTTACCATTTTATTCTTCCGAACGCTCATATCGGCTTCTGCTGGGCTCTCCACTACTGTTCTTCTTTATCATTATCTCTTCTTCCCTCCTCTCATCATCTTTCTCTCTCTGTTATTCTCTTTCCTCCACTTGGGAGGTCATTTACTCTTGCATAATAGCAAATTCATTATCACAAATTACACGTGCGTCAATCGTTTAGCAAAATTAACCGAGTCACTTCCACACAACTACGCTACTAATTAACGTTTTGGTTTATCAGTTTGTATGTTTGTGTGAATCTGCCAGCATTCCAACCAACTCATCTGTGGCATATTCGGGCACTATCTTTGTCAAAATTGAATTCTATGAAATATTAGTTGGAACTTGCAGCTCACGTAAGATATTTTGGTTTGATGAGTTTTTAGTAGGGAACAGTAACTTGTTTGAGCTAAGGGTCAACTGTTCAAATCTAGATTCAGATTTTGTTCAATTTAAACCTGAACTCAGTTAACGAATATTCTATGATTCAGTTACAGTAAAGTACAGGTTCATGTAAAGGTGAATACAGGTACTGTAGCCTACTGGTAAGGGATGTCGAATAAAAAAGCAAAATCTAGCAATTTACACTTTTCCATTCATCTTGAAAACGAGCATTAAACAGCTTGTCTCTATCTCCATTTTGCTTCGAAAAAAATTAAATTTTTGTTCATCCCCAAACAGACGGATCAAACTGTTTATATTCTTCTCCAATTTTTTTCTTCACGCAGCCCTTCAAAATTTGTCATCTTTATTTTCCTATAAACTACTATTTTTTCTCTCTTCTCCCAGTTAGTAATCATTACTGTCTTTACCTACAACTTTAATTATAATTCTACGTTTCATTATTCTTCCATTTCCAATTCTTCTTCAGTTCCACCTTTTTTTTACTGTTATTTGCTACAACTTTTTCAATTGGAACTATTCCCCATCCTCCCCCCCATTCCATCATCTACATCATCATCATCTCTCTTTCTTATTGCACACAGATTATTTTCTACACGATAACGATTGTGATGTCTAATATTACCGCGGCTCTAATGCTCTGCTGATGATGTCCGTTGATGACAATGAGTTTTAGGCATGCTACTTCTTCAAAAGTCGTTGGTTGGTCTGCAATTGCATGCTTTTCTGCGTTAACCCCAGAAGAATGCTGTGGTGCGGTAACTGACTCAACCCTCTAATCGATGTAACTTCCCAATTGGCGCAACATGTATAAGATAGGTAGTACTATGTATTCGTAGTAGGAAGTTACATAAAGTAGAAAGTAGTAACTGATGAGAACAACCAGTGGACATGTAGCCTATAATTATTCGCATGCAATTCAGAGACGCATTCCTCAATGAGTAGTAGTGCTCTCGGAGATTTCTTTTGTTGGATGTGAACTCCACCATCCCGAGCTAGTACTGAACCGGGTGATGCCGACAAGAAGTGAGAGAAAGATAGTCGAAGAGAAAGAGAGAGTGAGAGAGATAGTTGAATATGGATATAGATAGAGAGGGAGATAAAGAGAGAGTGCCAATGAAATCTATAGAGTTAGAAAGAGAGAATTATAAAGTTGGATATTCATGGCGGTAAACGAAGTGAGATCCTCAGAAGGCACCCTCAGACTCGGCCTTAGTGGTACATCAGCGTTACCATAATGACACCCTGTATGATAATTCGTGTAGAAATGAGTTGAGTATTATTGTTCCACCAATTAGCCTCTCCACCTGATCTGCACCCGGCTATTTTTATCGCATTTGGTGTGACTTTACTGCTACGAAGCAAATAATATTACTGTGCTGTGCGCTGTAAAAACTGAGATCTAGTGTACAAAACAAAACAAAAAAAAACTTTTTGTTAGTTCAGTCGAATTTGGAAAACAAAAAAGACATGGCTAGGTTGCTAAAGAATTGATACTAGATTATCACTAGAGACAACGTTTGAGATGTTGCAAAAATTTTGAAGATTTTATCATTATTCAACGATTTTGTAAAATAGTTGAACTATTACTATTTTTAGGAAAGTGAAAACAAAAATTGTCAGATCCACAAAGTTTATTTAAAGAATCATAATTAAGTTTCAATGATCTTACAACCCTTGTTTTAACTGACCTAAATTATGGATAAGTTCCACATCTCTAATAAAAATGTGAATTTTCTTACAATTTTACTGAAATAGTTGAACTCTAGTTGACAGATTGTTCAAGAATTCATTCAAGTGAATCTGATAATCAAGTGATATTTATCAAGCAATCAAGATATTCAGTTACCAGTAGATATTCAGTTGTTATAGGAGATGAATCTTCCAAAATTACTGCAACTGAGATTTTTCTGAACTTGGAACTTGCAAAAATGAAAGTTTTCTTTTCCTTTCATTTGTCTAGATTAACTATTATGGATTAATGTAGGCTCTACCCTAGTAACTAACTCCTTAATACTCTTTCTCCTCCAAAACCTAATCTCAATTACCTTACCTAGATATGACCAGTTTTTCAAACAATAAAACTATATTGGTAGTAGAAACTATTAATTGATAGTTATCCGAACATACAATAACGCCTCGTTAAGCTTCTGGAATCGCTGTTCTCATCCACAAGTTGTAAAAAGTACACATAGGAATTACCTCTATGGCTGTATGCATACCTTGACAAATTGATTTAAAGGTAATTTCCTGTCTCAATTGAAAATAATAATTATTATTTCATTGGAACTAATCCTACGGTTTACAAGAGGTTTCCTGTACTCCATAGTTATGTTGTTGATATGCGATTGCTGATTTCTGCAATCCATGATAAAATTAAATGGTAATTGTTTTTGTTTTATTGGAATGTTTTCTATTCTTGGTAAATGTATTATGTTATTACTTCACCGCTTAGTATACCTTATGATTAACTACAGTAGTTGTTACTATCGTCCGTTCACCGAGGTTTGAAGCGAATTAATTGTCTGTGTTTTTATTCAATATGTTTATTGTATTTTCTTGAATGAATAAATTAATAAATTATTCTTTGTACCCTTCTCGGATTGCTCATTTCAACCTATTCCAGGAAAAATGTGATCCAATCTTTCCTAAATTTACTGAAAATAGCAATCCAAGAAGTATCCTTAGCTTGTTTTTGTAGTTTTGTGAGCGAGCTCAGATTTGATTTGAGAAGTTATCTTCGTTGATGGATTTGAGGAGGGTTCGGCCTCTCTGCAAATGAATAATAATAGAAATAACAACGGCGCATGCGCATGTCGCCAAGTATGAATAACAGGGCGGAAATATTTCTGTAGTTGCGGGCCAAACAACCCAATATTTCACGAAAGGGAGGAACTCGAATGGATGAATGAATGAATATTCATGCGCCGTGAATGGTCGGTCATAGGACTCTTCATTGGCGGCTGCCCTGCTACAACTTCTCTATTTTCTCTGTAGTTCTAGATTTTTTCTTCTTTGCTTCTTCTGTTTCTTCTTCTCTTCCCTCATCTACATCCTCCTCTTTCTCGTCTACTGCTCCTCCTCCTTCTTCTCTCCTGCTAATCCCTCTTGTTTTACTACATTCTCACTTTGAACTTCTTATTCTCCTTTCTTACTCTTCATGTACTTTTCTACATCCTCCTTTCCTCTTCTCCTCACGTGCCTTTTTTCGCTCCTGAGTCAATGTAATCCGTCTTTTGATATATTTCCAGAACTGTTATAACTGTACTGTTATTTTCTCTGACCACTTCAAAATTTTTAATTTATTTTTTAGTCCCTGTATCCAATATGTTTTGTAATTTTCAATATGTTTCCATGAAGAAAGTTTTCATTGCATGTAAATAAGTTTATCTAAACTGATCTCTCCATGGTGATTAGATAGTTTTATCTGGAAAATAAGCACATTTACTGCGTGTTCCAGCACTTTCTTCACGCACAACATAAGTCCACATAATAGATATACTAGAATGTATGTATATTTTTATAGTAGGTGACATTATAGTGTAGTATGTGATAAGGCGTAATATAATTTGAGTTTTGTAGGTGTATGATGTCTGCAATGATATGGTCTTGGTCTATCTGCCACGGAATTAACGAAGTGAAGCAGTAGTGAGGGGTTAGTATAGTGTGCAGCAAACCTGCATTAGCCCATTACAGAGAAGGCCACCTTAGCCATTATACACACTGCTCGTTGGTTGGCTCACCAGTGTAATTCCTAAATATACGATTAAAAGTTCGCGTCGTACCGTTTCAGAATTAGTAGAACGACTTGGAAGTCGTCTGGCAGAGCTTATTTCATACAGCGGAACCCTTTATGAAGAGAGTATCCGATCCCGTGTGGACTGTACAGCAGTTATTTATAATGAACGTTTCCCTTCATCACCCCTCCACCCCAAACCATCACTCGCGCAAAAGAATAATCGTTACCGAGTCAGCTCGCAACTTGCTATAATCGCTGGAAAATTTTAGATTGCAGACAGGAATGTGACCGGACGGGGCCCTATCTTGCGCTGTACTAGTGGTCTCAATGATACTACGTATATATTTCTTGTATTTCAACTTTTGGCAACCACCCTTCAATAATTGCCCCGCTTCCCGCTATCAGGCCCATTACTCATTTGTTTCACTTGCCCGTAAACAATGTTTGTTGAATTTTGTTATCAACAACCATGTTTATGGGATGTCTTATTCTCGACTCGACTAGTTAGTGAAGCACGATTATGGATGAAGAATGTATGAATAATTTCAACCAATTCTTGCATCTATCGTTTCAGTTTTTTCTATCTGAGACTTTTGATTGCGAATACAGTTACCATGTCTAGCAGGTTACCTTTTTCAAAGCTTAGTTCCAAGTCTGCGGTTAGTATCAAATCGTTCTATATTCCATTTATATTGTATGAGAAACTCAAAATCATTTGGAGTGGAAATTAGCAATTTCGTTTCATGGTCTGATATAACCTGGTTTTAAACTGTCTAGCATAAATTGATAGATGAACAGTTTTGAGCATTAGTTCAGCCTATTTTACTCACCTATAAGTAAAATTGAATAAATTAAGATTGAACCGCCTTATAGATGAAACTATTGAAAAAATTAAAACATCCAATGGCTTGGGAATTATTACTCTGTATGTTTGTATTAATTTATAGGTCTTGAAAGCTATGTTAGGTGTTAAATAAAATGTAGTTTATTCTCTAATATTATAAATTTCGAAGAAAGTACCTTTAAGATATTAATTGAATGCTGAAATTTCCTTTTTACTGGAGATATAAGCTACCTTGTTTTCATTTTCATCTCTAACTGATAGTAGTACTTGCAAGAGATGGTTCAGCTTTCATACGTATGAACTGAGCTAACTTTTTTCACAGATCCAACTGATAATGTTGTTGAAAACTCTCACTATCACTCGTCTGTTTGTCTCAAATGAATTTCTACTCAGAGTCGTTAGAATTAATGAAGAAACGAAATCGTAATGTGGGAAACTTCATTGTACCAAGATAAAACCTTGGTAATTGTATTGACAAGCTCCAAGTAGCATGCTAAAGTCAGTTCAGCAAGTGTGCCATTATACATGTGCATGTTAATCTCGTTTTGCTAAATCTCCATTCAATTTTGCTTGCGAAAAACGTTCCCATGGCAAGTGGTCAGAAAATAATCTGGATTTTCAGGAAGTTATTTATTTTTCTTCTTGATTCTATAATACAAGATCAAAAATTTACTCTTTATGTGTGACATTATACTGTACTTTCTAACGGCAAGGCTTTGCTTTTTCACTAATTGTAGGTGATGCAGAGATGCTCTGGGAAACTCCATTGACAATTCCATCGATTAAAAATGACGAAGCATTCCTTAAAGGTGATTTATTGTCAAGCTGTACTTTCAACATCACTTTCGGAAGTGTCTGATAGGCACGCAAGAGTAATGAAAGAATTTATCGAACTTTCGCTCGTATTGCTTGAAAATACTTTCACCAATGTAACTAATAACCAAACGATGGAGAGGTATTTTTATTGGTTTTAGATACCGATGGGAGCTGGGAGCACCTAGCAAATGACCTCTCGACGTGACGTCATGCGATCACGTGATTTAATTAGCGGCCAGTGATTTACAAGCGCTGTTTTCAAAATATATTGAAAGCCCCTCCCAAATTCTGTTCCACTAAATGTTCAATTTCGGGCTATCGGCTTTCTGCTCCGAACAAGTAGCGTTATAAAAGTCGCTTCAACCTTTGACTTTTGAGAGTTGGGAATTTATTTAGGTGTTGTATTAAAGAAAGTTGCGGAATTACTGAGGGTGTACTCGCGAAACAAGACACGAGCGGCGTGTAGCAATTTTGAAAAGTGCTCAGTATTGATTGAAAGTTTTCACAAAGTAGATCTCGGTTGGAATGGTACCAAATTATTGAGAAGCAGTTATTTTTATCTGTTTCAAGTTTCTATTTCTAAATCACACCTTTTTCGTGTTGAAGAATGTATCTTGCGTCTTTTCCGAATCAACCAATCATAATAACTTTCAAGTGTTTTGTACTGGTTGATCTATCCCAGAGTACAGATGGAATGTTTGACTCCAAATGCCTCCAAACTTTTCAGCATTATAAAATCATACTGATTAGATCCTATGAATATTACCATAACTATAAAAATTATATTACCTCTAGTAGCACCTTATAACCTTTATTCATACAGAAACAATACATTTAACTGATCCCACTCAACATGATACTTTTGGAAATTGTATTTGTCGCTAATTGGACAAAAAATAAAATAATCTATAGCCTCTTATATTGACGTAATGTTTTTGATAGATGAATGTTTCTTTATGTATTTAAGTGTAATCATGTACATAAGCATGATATACGGCAAAGAAAATAAATTAATTGAAAAAGAAGTTGAACGAACGTCTTCGTTAAGATTCTGCCCTGAATGTGTGGGATACGTTTAGCGCGCGCTGGTATAATTATTTATATCTAGTTGATGAACTCTAGCCGCTGAGAAACGATAACTTGAAATGTATTCAAGGTTTGACAAGCGATTTTATTTGTCAATAACAATCGTAACGCAGAAACAGTCGGCCTAAATGAGACATTAGAGTCTAGATGCGCGCGCTTGAATTTGAAATGCGATACGAAGCAGCGGGAGGCCGCATTAGCAGAATAATAAAAATGAGTTGAGTTACCTATGAATAATAATAATTTAATAAATAATGAAACTCGGCTGCGTACGATTTTATTCGTTTAATAGTCGGTTGAAAAAGGCGATAATTCACACGACGAATGTGTATTGGACGAAAGCGAAATAGAATTATTGCAAGTTGCTGTAATAATATAAAAGGTGGAGTACATCACACAAACCGGCTGGTTTCACTCTACTATACTGACTAGCAGACTGGAATCTGGTTTACTCTCATCTCGTTCTAATTCTTGCCTCATCTACAAATACAACCACTCTCTATCTCTATCTCTTTTCTCACATATTTTAAAAATACATTCCTCTTCCTCCTCTCGCCATTTCTTCCTATATTAGGCCTTCTCAAGACCAGCCGCATTCTATCATCACAGTCACACTGACTACAGAATTACATTTTCACCCCCTTGTTTTCAATTTTCATTCTTCAAATCTCCCCATCTAGTTGAAAAGGCTGGTAGAATAGTGATGTTATGCATACGTTGTACTATGTTGTGTGATGGATGAGTTATATTTTCATCTCAATATTTGTTGGGACTATTTGAATTTTAAGACTGAAATCACGAGTAATGAAGTCCAGTTGAATTCTAATTGATGCAGTGCAGTATTGGTGATAGCTGCCTTATAATCAATATGCATTGATTAATGATTAGGCATATTCAATATAAGGTTCTGTCTTTTTGATAACATAGCTATTTCCATTGATATTCAAATTAAGTTGTGAATACTGGATGAGTTCAATCCCAAGTAAGTAGTTGAATTTTATTTATGTATCGCATATTGGAATAATCTAATTAGTATATAGAAGTCCTAAGTAGTCCTAAGTAGTGAGGACTCCTAACTTAGTACAATGGTCCAATTATAAGTTGGAAATGAATTGCTTATAAGCCTCTTATAACTAATAACTCTTAACTAACTTATAACTCTTATTGAGACTAGATCGCAATAGTAGAAGGAAAGCAAAAAATCCCAAGTAATAGTGGGATTGAAGAGTGATTGAATTATGTGAGAAGAATTCGAACAGTTCGTACTGAGTAGAAAAATGATTCTACTTCCAAATAATAGTGTGATTGATGAATTAATTTTTTCAATATTATAGTCAATCAAAATTGACTATAAAATTACAGCAGTAGGCCTATTATTATTGTATATTTGATTTTTTTACTACTCCTATTACGAAAAAAGGTTCACATTTTGCTCGATAACACCATTCTTGGCCCCTGCTATAGGGTGATAAACCTTCACTGTGGATACCTGGGTAGTTTAAGGATAGTAAACCGGGTAGTCTAACCGAAGAGACTAATTGATTCCTGACAACTGATTTATGTACACGCTTGAACATTATAGGGACGACGATTTTGTTCTTGTTGCTATATTATATATTTTCTGTTTAAAGCTCCTTTCCCTGTATATAGAGATCTTTGATTACCATTGTTGGGGCGATCGGGAAGTAGGTAATCTATACATGGGATGAATAATAGAGTTGAAGTATAAGAAGAAAAATAATAAAGGAGATGGAGAAAAAGAAGAAGAAGAAGAAGAAAGAGAACCGAAAAATAATAAGAAGAAGGTAGTTGAGGAGAACTTGGTGAAGGTGATATGTGAAAGAAGGTTGAACGAAAGAGGGAGTGACCCTGGTATAGTCTGTCCAAGCAAAGAAGACATTCTGGCAAGATGGGAGAATGACTCAAGCTCGCTCAATATGGGTTCAAAAATTCTAAGGTGGTCTCAAATTGTAGATCAGAATGTTTCCTACAATTTGATACCAAATTTGTAATTTGTGAACCAATATTGACCGGGCTGGAGTCATTTTCCCATCTTACCAGAATGTCTCCTCTGTGTGGACAGACTGTATCTTTCTTTTCTTCTCCTCCACTCTCATCTTGTGGGAGATGAGCCCCTGTACCAAAAACCCAGACATTTCTAGCAATATTTTTCCGCATTGAAAAGAATTCCCGTCCCGGCTTATCCTACTCAGTGGTTGTTTACGAGACAATTGCTTTGAATATACTTGACAAATAATTTATCCATTGTGACGGTGCGCTGCTAAGCTGTATCAGGTAGTGGATGCTCGTCTCCATCTCTTTCCGACTGTAAAAAGATTTATGCTTCATTCAACAACTATCTATCCTAGCCTAGCCGACAAGAAATTCCTTTTTCGTGTGTGTTATCTGTTCACCGCCTTCTATTCTCGAATAATAGGACTACATTGCTGCTCTCTTTTGTGTCTGGCCTCTTCACTTCAAAATAGGCCACTTGAAAACTCCGGCCCAACTTGTGGGGGTCGTGTAGATGCAACAAAGCGCTTTCCAAAGAGTTGGGTGGTTCATTATGTGTTTTCGATAGTGTATAAAATGCATATAAATTAAGCTATTAGACAACCTTGAAAGGGAACCTCCAACAATATTTTGGGAATCTCGAACTATATCGACATTTAGCTGTTGAAAAGTATTCATTCAGTTTCAATTCATTCCCATTCTGCTTATCCTATTTCAATTTTAGATTCAATTTATTCCCAATAATAATATTGTTGAAGTGATTTGGAGATTCAATTGAGATGACTCTGGGCTGGAAAATTGAAGTAGGCTATTATTTATTATTTGGCGATATAAAAGGTTTAAAATTCAGTTGAGTAAATCCTACGTTCATTCAAAATATTAGTTCAAAATAAAATAATATGTTATCATTTAAAAATGTATGGTGAGAAATGCAAGGCAATCAAATCCTCCATTACTATAGTTTGCATTGACTTATCATTGTAATCATCAGCATTATCAATAATTGTTTCCTAGGTTTACTTAGACTCAATTCCAATGAAGAGGAATTTATTTTGTCCTCAAAAATATACCTGTTTTATTGAATGTGGCGAAATGTATGACTTCAATAGTATCGTCCAGTTGGTTCCTTATAGTTTTCACTTATAATTTATCATGTTCCTTATAAAGAGAAAATTCCAATATTGAAGTTTCATGTCAGTTGTCGATATGTCATTGAGTTGACGTTATCTCACCAAAAATTTTCTAACAAATCTGTTCCATATCATTTAGCATACAATTCGAGTTTCATTTTGAGAGAAAATGCCAGCATATTTTTATCGGAAGGCCCTCACTTCCTGCTGGCCGAACATTTAGTTCTCAGGCTGTTGAGGGACTTGGAAGCAACTCACCAACACCTTTAAAACAGACATGCTCTATTCTGGCTGTCTTCAAACGCAGAATTTTCCTGTCCAATGTCCAGAGAAAAAAATGCTAAAAAGAGGTTTTTCTGTTTCGTTCCAATCTGCGAGGAAGCGGACAGTAGAGAAGGCTACTATTTAGTTTATAATGACTGATAATTTCATAGTATTAGGAGATAACTCTGGATGCTGAGTTGGGAAGACGAAACGAGATGCACGAGAGAGAGAGAGAGAGAGTGAGTGAGTAAGAGAAAGAGAGGTATCAGGATAAGTTGGCCAACAAAGGGTCTAGGTTTTCGGCAGGGTGTCATTCTGTTGGTGTTAATTTCCACAGTCATCTACTTTTCGATTTCTTTCGATGAATATTAAAAACATAACTGTGGAGAGCCAACAACCGACTCTCTCTCCGTGCATCGCTCCTCTACTAAACCTATCAATCCTTCAAACCAGAGAGTCAGTCTTTCTTCCTTCCTTCCTTGTTCCTCTTGTACACGAACACACACACAACTCGATTATTCATTCGATCCATCTCCATTCTTCATCCATGTTGCTATCCAGTGGTCATCAGGTAGTGTTGGAGGGGGGGGGGGTTGTAGAGGGGTGACTTGTAACATCAAAACTAGCAACAGCAGCGGTGGAAAACGACCGCAGAGTGAGTAGTAGACTAGTGAAGGCAAAATTCATCAAAACATCGATGTTACGGTTGCTCAACGTCGATGGTTGAAAAACATCGGACATGAAACTTCTGTATTTTTTGAACCAAAAAATCGATAATCTTTTGCTGTACAGTATTTATATGACAAAATTTTTCTAAACATTGATGTTTTGATATATCGATGTATCGGTCGCTGAAGATCGATGATGGAAAAACATCGATGTTTTTCTCTGCCATCACTAGTGAGTAGAGAGAGACCCGACCGTGGTGTGTTGCCGTGGCGGTCCCGTAGCCCTGGGGCTACCCCGGCTGCTCCTATTACGGTAGCTCGGACCTTGGATTAAACTGCTCACCCCACTCCACTCCCCATCATCATCCCTCCACAACATTATTATAACAACAACATCTTCCTAAAATACAATTGTTTAAAAGCATCCATTCACTCTACTCAAAAACATTCTTCGACCACCACCTTACACATACTCCTCTTTTTCTCTCTCTCTCTCTCTCCCTGTCTCTTTCGTTCTATCATTCTTCTCTCTCTCGTACTCTACTCTCTCTTTCTCTTAGCAATGTCTGACCAGCTAATTAGCCTACTACTGAGTCAGTTCTCTCCGAATAAGACGGTAGTTTTACTACGGCTGATACCGATGCTGCTGCCCCCACTCAGCCTGCTGCCATTTCCATGTAATACCTTCCTCCTTCACGCTGATTCTAATCTCACTGCTGCTGCATTGTTGTCATGTATATTATTATATGGACTGCAGCATCAACTCTACTTTATTGCTCGATTGATAAGTCCAATCGTTGATGTTTATGTGATTTACTTTATCTTGGTGATATGAGAATAAGGTACAGTAGCTAAATGAACCTGCTACAGACTGGAGTTTTCATGATTTATGGATATTAGTCTGAGAGAGATTTCACATTTCGTTAATTATTAACACAATTGTCATGAACCATAAGGTTCGACAGATCCCCAGATTTTCAAGCATTAATTTAATCAATTATTTTATTAATTTTTTCCTTTCAATTAAAATTCGAAAATTGATAGCCTCTTTAACAACTTTTAATAAGAAAGTAAGCTCTCAGAGTTTTGCTGACGAAATTATCAAAATACGTTGTGCTGTGAGAGCAATGAACTCCTTTCATTAGATCAATTCCTACATATTTTTGCATGTTTAACGTCTTGTTATATAATAATCTATCATCATTATTAAAATATCTCCCCCTCCCTCACTTTATTCAATAAGAGTGTTGTTCGATAAATCTCATTAATGAATAATTGGTTGATTAATAAGCTTCAACAATTATTGATCATCATTCATCAAAACAATTTCAAATTTGTTCCAATGCAGTGAAAGGTTTTTGAGTTATTAGAGAGAATTTCATCCAATGCCTTATTTAAGGAACTTTAAATTTGAAGTACACAAATTTCTTATCTCTTCCCTTCTCATCTACGTCTTCATCACTCCTTCTCATTCTCAGCCTCTGTGTGTTTGAATGCTCATTCTGGCTGTTTTATAGTTTGGAGTTGAATCAGATGCGAGTGAAATAGTGCATAAGAAGAAGAAACGAATGAAGGGACAGAGTGAGGAGGTTGTGAGGAGTGGCGGGGGAGGTACACCCGAGTAATGCCGAGTTTGCTTGCTCCTTCTATCCGCGTTGCCAATGAATTAACCGACCAGTTTATTTATGTTCCCATCTTCATGTTTCGTTTCTTCTTCTCCTTCTTCTTCCCTGCTGCTATTTTTCTCTCCTCCTTTCTGTTCGATGCCGCTGTCTGTCTTACTGTCTTCTGTTCGTTTGGTTTGGAAGACGAAAAAGAACAAGATGAAAAAGGGGAAGAAGAAGTAGAAGAAGCGGCCTTCATTACTAATGATAGAGAACGTATCGTCGCCCCCCGATTGAATATTCTATTCAAATAATTATTACACCGTGCAACTACTGTAAATACAAGGGATCACTGTTTTTCCGAAATTCCTATTTTATCATCATTACTGACAACCATGTTTCTCCAATATCATTATTCAGTTTCATCAAATATATTGTGAAACGTGAAAGTATTGATGGGTGATACTCATGTTTGAGATACTTGCTTGTTTGTACTCAACTATTTTATAAAATATTCAATATTCATATAATTAAAGATACAATGAACTCTTTTCCTCAGATCAATTTCTGCAGATTTCATGCAGGTTTGACTCTCAGCTTATTCCCAATTTTCAGACTCTCATACATATATTATTATTTGTTATCATGGTTTGTTACTTGATATATTTGAATTTAAACTGTGACTGCCGAGTTTTACAAGCATAACCCATCTTATGAAGTATGCTTTAAGGAATTTATTTCTATTTTATTGCATTATATTTTCTGAAAGAAATTACTAACGTTATGTGTTGTGTTTGTTTCAGGGCAGAGAGTATAGTTAGCAGTGAGGTGTGATGCAGTGGCGAGGTCGGGTGACGAGGAGAGGAGAGGAGCATGAGAGCCGCCGCGAAGGCTGAAGGAGGAGGAGGAGGAGGAGGGGGCGGAATGTGGCTGGTGTGCTGGCTGGCGGTGTGCTGGTGCTTGGGGGCGGGTGCAGGGGTGGGGGCGGAACAGGTGCGCGACCTCGAGGTGTCGGAGGGTGCGCCGGTCGGCACCAGGGTCGGATTCATCGGGGATGGCGGCCAAGGCGACAGTGGACCTCCCTACCTCATCGTCCCAGTTCCCGGTAGTGCCGTCGACAGTGAGCTAGCCATCGAGCAAGCGACTGGAGAGATTCGTACCCGGGTACCCCTCGACCGCGAAACACGCTCCTCCTATTCTCTAGTCGCCATCCCCAACAGCGGACAGAACATCCGTGTTGTCGTACGTGTGCTTGACGAAAACGATAATGCTCCCACCTTCCCCAGTCCCCTCATGCACATCGAGTTCCCCGAGAACACGCCGCGCGACGTTAAACGCACCCTGGACCCCGCCCGCGACCTCGATCTCGGCGTCTACAACACCCAACGCTACAACATTGTCTCCGGTAACCTCAACAACGCTTTCCGACTCTCCTCGCACCGCGAGCGCGACGGTGTGCTCTATCTCGACCTCCAGATCAACGGCTTCCTTGACCGCGAGACCACCTCTGCCTACAGCCTAGTCATTGAAGCTCTCGATGGAGGCAATCCCCCGCTACGCGGCTCCATGACAGTCAATATCACCATCCAGGACGTTAATGACAACCAGCCCATCTTCAACCAGAGCCGATACTTTGCGTCCATACCCGAAAACACAACGGTTGGCACCAGTGTGTTGCAGGTGTTCGCAACCGACACCGATGCTAACGAAAATGGAGAAGTCGAGTACTCCATCAATAGACGTCAATCAGACAAAGAGGGCTTTTTTAGAATCGACGCCAAAACAGGACTGATTGCCGTGAATAGAGCTCTGGACTTTGAAACAAAAGAAGTGCACGAACTAGTGGTTGTTGCTAAAGACCGTGGTGCTCAACCCCTTGAAACCACCGCGTTTGTTAGTATACGTGTGACTGATGTTAACGACAACCGTCCAACCATTAATGTGATATTTTTGAGTGATGATGCCACGCCGAAAATCTCTGAACGCGCCAAACAGGGTGAGTTTGTGGCGAGGATATCGGTGGACGACCCCGACTCCAAGACTGAGTACTCCAACGTGAACGTGACGCTGGAGGGAGGCGAGGGTCACTTTGGCTTGACCACGCAGGATAATATAATTTACTTGGTGATTGTGAGACAGCCGATCGATAGGGAAGAGACGCCAAATTATACGTTGAGTGTGATAGCAACAGATCAGGGCACGCCACCGCTGCATGCGTCACGGACGTTTCAGTTGCGTGTGATCGATGTGAACGATAATCCTCCTGTGTTTAGTGAAACTGAGTACCATGCTGATGTGCTGGAGGTGGCCGAACCAGGAACTAGTGTTCTGCAGGTTTCGGCTTCGGACCGCGATGAAGGTGCCAACTCGGAATTGACGTTCTCTCTACGAGACTCATCTCAGTCGCATTCCGACTGGTTTCAGATTGACTCGAGGACAGGGCTGATCACCACAAAGGCGCATATCGACTGCGAGACTGATCCAGTGCCCAGGTTGACGGTTGTGGCGACAGATAGCGGCTCGCCTCCGCTGTCGTCGACGGCTGTTGTGCTGGTCACCATCCACGATGTCAATGACAACGAGCCCATCTTCGATCAGAGCTTCTACAATGTTACCGTGCCGGAGAACGAACCTAAAGGACGCTGCATTCTAAAGGTAGGACAACAATTTCATTTTTTTAGGATATTCAGTATGAAAAAACGTTTGTGAATGAATAATTTATCATAAGTAGCCTACTTACTTTAAATATAGTCTATAGGAAAACACTCTTTTTGAAAATTTTTCATGAAGTAGGTAATTTGAATAGATAGAAAATAGTTGAAGTAGCCACTGACTTACAACCCAAATTGGTAAACAGTATGAAATTTCAATCCTCACTTGAGAAACTAATATAATTCACTTCTACGAGTATCACGGTATTTACGTAAGATCCCGTTTTTGCCCCCCATTTAAATATTGGACGTTTGTAATGTTTGTATCGGATGATTGATTTAAAGCAAACATCTTCTTCAATATATTTAGAAAAGTCAGGAAAATATTTTATTGGGCGTAGAAAAACACATTCATAAAAGATGTCAGCAGGATTGAATAGTTAGCAAAACAATTGCTGTCACTATTACAAACGTAATATTTTTGCTTTCTTTGAGTTCTGAGTTCTCACATTCTCTCAATTCATCTGTCCTCAAATATCCTGTTATTCATGTTTGGATACGATTTTAAGTCATGACTAAGTTTAATTAACAATGTTCTTGAATAATCTATTTAAGAATCCCTCCTTATTCATCAATGGAAAAAACTTGGATTCAGTCTTGACAAGCTTTAATTGAAAATTCACCGGGGAATAAATTTTTCTGATTGCAATACGAACAGGACCTGCACTTATCTCATACATTATTGTAAAGCAAGATTGTAATTACCAGTGCTCTGCATTGCACGTACTCATAAACTCGTAACTACAATCACAGTTTATAATCTCCAGCTTTGTAATTACAATATTTGAACCTCAGATAGAGACAGCAAGATACGCCTCAATATTTCTACCAAGTTGAAGCTCAATTATTATTAGAAACAACTAATCCTTGGCGATAACCATTGTTATACTGTACTACACTAGTAGAAACTTATTGAATACGTTGTAAAAACCATAAAGCATCGGTGAGATAACAGTAATGCAAAAATTAGCGTAGCGTGAAATTAGGGTTTGATAATTACAAGAAGAAAAAATGGATAAAACCAATCATGGGAGGATGGACTTATCGGTTATTTTTTGTTAAATATTATTTTGAAGGCTGATACGTCGTTCAGCCTAGGTAGCAGCATCATCCACTGGTTAACCAATTAACTGCAGCAGGCTATCTAGTAATATTGATCAAGCCGAACCTTTTACATCACCTTCTACCTTCCCTCCCGCCCCTCCTCCTACTCGCTCATTCATTTCATTACAGCCACCTCACATTCTTCCGACCTCTCCTCCTTCTGATCACCTATCCTCCCCACAAATCACATTTTTACCTTTCGTGTTTTCATCTTAGATTAATATTATTACTGACGGTTGATAATAAAAATATTTTATTTAGATTGACTCACTCGTTAATAGGATGCTGGCTTGCTGCTGCCTTTTCAAGCAATCCGTTCCTCCTCTCTCGCTCTTCAACTTCTTTCCTGTGTTTTGTACCCTCCTTCCGACTGATTTATGCTTTCCAAGGCTTTATATTCTGCTGGAATAAATTCACTGCTACCGCTTTTACAATAACTACCTAACAAAAAGTGTCTTGAGAGGTAGCCTCTAACAGCAACATCACCCATCATCCCCCGTGACTACTCATAACCAATAAATCTCGCCATGTTCACATGGATCGTAATCTCTTCTATTAGCAATCGGTAGTGGCTATTCTTTCAGCAAGCATTTGCTGGCTAGCAGAAGGATTAACTGTTATTTTGATATTGAAAAGTAGTGTTGTGTGCTACTCTTCATAGCTACACTGTTGTGGCCTACTCTGTATGTACACTTCAGTACAATTGAATATTTATGTTCAGTACACTAGTATTGTATGTTCACTTCAGTAATGTACATTGCTGCAAATCTCTCCAAGTCAATAATAATAATAATCTATCAAATTGGCTGGTGTAACAGTCATATTTTTGTCATTTATATTTACAATTTATAAAAGAGTGTATAGAAATATCAAATTGAATCATTTTTACTGATGAAAAAGTAGAAATATAATTAACACTAGCCGGCAGGCTCGCTTCGCTCGCCTTCTCCGCCTCGACCCCCGACAGTATAGTCAGTGTAAGTGAGTCAAACAGGCTCGCTTCGCTCGCCTGCAAAACCTCTGCCAGTGTCAGCTGAGACAAACAGGCTCGCTTCGCTCGCCTGCAAATTCCGTTCAGTAGGGGTTTGAAATTTATTGAGCACAGCATTTCTACACCTAATCTGGACCTGTTAACCAACATAATTTGCAACATTTTTAATTGTTTAATTGCAACATTTTCTGCCAATTTGTTCTAGAAAAACTCCGAAAATTCAAAAAATAGTAAAACGCTGATATTAAGCGTAACCTTGGGAAGAATATCGGACATAGTTTGAAACTTGATTCAATATCTACAAAATTAGTTTATCTATAATCTCGCTGAACCATTGAATTTATAGTAAGGATTGGTCGTATCAAGGCGGAAGATATGCAACCCGCAAAACATCTACAATTTTGAAAAACCTGATTACTGGCGTAATCTCGAACGGATTACAAAAATATCTTAACACAACATTTCAATACCTTATCTGAACCTACATACCAAATATCAACATTTTCTACCTATAGGTTCTCGAAAAAATTGAGAAAACGCCGAAAAAGTATAGAAAAACTTAAATGTTTGGCGTATCCTTGAAAAGTTCTTAAAATCCGTTCTTAGCGCGCGTCTAAACGTCCAACTGAACATGCCTGCCAAATTTGAATGCATTCGGTTCAGTGGATTTTTAGTTCTGGTGATGAATGAATGAATGAATGAATCAGTGCCATTTCGCTTTTATATATAGAGATATAATAATATAATATTTTTTATAAATTGATCTTCACAAACTCCAATGCAACTGAGAATCAGTCAGTCAGTCAGTGCCATTTCGCTTTTATAGATATAGATAGATTGTGGATTGAAATTAAATAAAAATATTATTTATCAGGCGGAGTTAGGACTAGGAAGTCATTTATACCACCCAACCTTTAATCGACTGAGTTATTAATCAATCAACCAAATGAAATTTGAAGATATCAGCTTCAACAATACTACATTGAAATGACACTGAATACAGTGTAGTACTTTTGGCTGGAGGAAATCTAGTTGGTAATTTTTTCCAACTATTCTTTCCAACTCGCATTTTTTGTGTAGAATAGCCTCACCTTCCCAAACCTTCCTCCACAATGTTAAGTGAGTGACTTGTGCTCAGGGTTGTCCTCTAATTCAACACGACTATCCGTAGAGGATGTAGATAACGATAAATTATGATGAGTAGTTTATAAATGATTGCCAAGGGTACTAGCAGACATTATTCAGTGGTCATTGGCTGAGAGCCCGGAGCGTATTACGGTGTGTGCCCGGCTTGTGAGTTTGATCATCCATTGAAAAAAAAACGCCTTTTATCGTCCATTCCGTGATCCAGATAACAGCGATGTATTGCTTATTATTTGTTGAGTATTGAGTAGCGGCCAGCATCCCAACTCTATTCACAAATCTAAAACCTAATCTAATCTTGTAGCTTTGAGATTCGGCGCTCAGATTAGGAACCGATTACGAGGTCCGTCCCCTACCACATGCAATAAAGTACTGTAAGAACTAAATTAATAAGACGATCAACTATTATTTCATCTCACGAAATGGAGCGTAGGTAAGAATAATCGAGGTACAGTTCGCACCAAGTGAGAAGACCCTCATTTACAATCCATTTCACATTGTAACGGCGTACCTTCCCAGCTTCCACGAACTATAGCATTGTAATACATAAACATTCCTTGAGATACCGTATTGCGTTGTTAATACTTCTGATTTAAGCCCGGATTCAAGATTGGATGGATTAAACTGCTTGCAATCATTTTTACTTCGTCTCTACCGGAACTAGAATGGCTGCCTTTTTAAGCGATCATACACGATTTTCATAATTGAATAATGATCAATTATTACCATGGAACTTTCCCACATATCTCGTTTAGATACTTAATTTACAGTACTGTCTTTCGATCATTTTCGCTATGACGGATGTTTATTATGCTTCAATTTTATTTGAATTCAATAATTTAAATTTTATTAAATTCTAAATTGCTCTAAATTTCATGAAATGTGAAGGAGAATTTACTTAAATATGCCCATCTACAAATCTTAGGTTGCTAGATCATTTGCAATCCAGGATTATCACAATGTCTAGGTATTGATCAGCTGATTTGTAAGACAGTAGTTGATCCTGGTCGGTGTAACCCAGAATAAGGGGTTCAAAAGAAGTAGGAAACAGCTACCAACAAAAAATAGACGATCTGAATTGTTGGTGAAAAGAGATTCATCTGGATTTGAGACGTGCTGACACTTACTGATCTGAATAAGGGGCTAGCTAGCTGGTGTGTTGTGCGCTTCTTTTTCCTTATTTTCTTCCGTGTTTCTTTCTTTCCGAGATCTAGAACCAGCTATCATTTAGTCCATTCATGTCGGATTGGATACACTCTGTCGGCATGTTCTTTTTGCATTTCCCACTTGTCAATTCCTGCTTTTCCCTTATTGACTCAAACAAATGAACAAATTGCCATTGAATGGCTACTAACAGCTTTCTCACCAAAGAGAGCAGCCTGAATAACGTAATTAGTGACGCTAGTTACTGGTATCAATGTAATGGTTTCAATACATATAACGAATCCTGAATATATTACAAAATGTATGGTTCTAGGTTCCTATAAGTTTGAAGTTTCCATATTCTTATCGTTATCTATTCAACGAAATGATTCATTATATCTATTCTTTGTATTATTTGTATGAATTTGATTTTAGATTGATGCCTGCTTCCCCCCCTTGATATTTTGTTTTCATGTGATAAATCAACGATAATTTAATAATTATATTTACAAATAAGTTTCCATTAAATTAAATAATTAAGTACCCTGTAGTTTTCTCACTTGAATATTGAATAATTTTAAAACTCAACACTTTGACTGTGTGCATCATGAAATAAAAATTCAATACATTCAGAGTTGATTAGTACTGAAGAAGATTCTAACATACTACATTAATGTTATATTTTTAAACCTATAATAAACAAAATATTCCCATACACTCAGGCTACACGTTTCATCTCTAGTAACATCTCGTTACAGTACAATATAGTTCAAGAGATTATAAAGTTGAAATAGCCTAAGTATTAAAATATTTTTCATTCAAATTTCTTAATACTATTTACTATGCATATTAACAGTTTCCCACGTTTTAAGATTACCTAGAAATGAGTAGAACACACATTTAGACAGTTAGATGTCTCAAGTTATCAAGAGACAAAATCCTAATTGTTTTAAAATGAATATGATATTAAAATGAATAGAATGTGATTCAAATATTGATACAAATTAAGAGTTCCAAGATAGATGACTTTGGTTATCTCATTAAAAGCAAAATTCTAATTATTGTACTTATGTGGTGTATAGTGGAGTTGGTGACAAGTTGAAGGAATGTCATTGGCACCAAGACCCACACTGACTGTCACCTGGGCGACAAATTATAATCATGAGCGCAGTCCTATGTCATCTCTGCAGTGACGGCCCTTCATTCAATGACCACCCCTCGACCCCTAAATCACACTCAAAACAAAAAATCTCCAGACACTAAAAAAGTAAAACGTTGACAAGAAGTATCAGTCTGGTTAATGTCGTCTGTCCAGCGACCACATAATACAAGTAATATTGTATTAACACAGTTATAGCATTGGTTGTATTCTGTGGTTATAGTCGTCTGCCACACCCATTACAAAATGTCCTAATTGTCACTGCCAGTGTCATTAGTTATTTTAATTAGAATACAAACAATGGCTTGGTTCCCTTTGTATGCATAGCTACATGGATACATTTCCCCTTCAATAACTGTCATTAATACCACGCTCCGATTTTCTTTCGGCCGGACTTTTTTCCTTTCGTTTCATTGTTGAGTGCGTTTGTCTCCAACTAGTATAATTTCGGGGTAATTAACTTCAACGGCTCACAAAACTAGATGCAATGTTTGAATATCTTACCTTGCTCTAACGATGACAAAATTTGGAAATGTCAGTCTCCTTATTTCAACACTCTTGAATGATGTAATTTAAATTATCGATAATTTACTTGTATACTTTCTTGAAATTAATTTGTTGAGTTAATTCATCCCAATCTGTGGTAAAGTGAGAAATATTTTCATCATAGTTTAGAATTGTAGGTATATTTCCAATTTCAATAATCTTTGTGAAAAAATAATTAACAATTGATCTGTTTCATAATCCACCCTAACTGTGTTTAAGTTTGCATCAAACGTTTAAGTCTAACTGTGTATCAAGTATTGAAAGTTTTCTAATATTATTAGCCAACCAAATGATCATGAGGCCTTCGAGACTCTTATTATCAGGTCTTGGCGGCTCTTATAGTTTTATCTTAATTTCTCAATAATTTCATCTTAGGCCAATTTCTAATAATTATTACAATATCATTGGAAAACCATTTGATTGAAAGAAATCATAGTCTCCGAAGTCCATGAGGTCATATTGCTCAATTTTGGCCGTATTTAACATCGTAAATTATGGTTTATGGTTCTTGTTCGTAGTTCGTACAATATTCAAGGAAGTTACTGTCATTACAAAATGGCCGACATATTCTATATGCATATCCAAATGACGACAGAACTCAATGTTTGTTCCATAGCTTTTGACAAAAATAGGGAAGTGAATGAGCCAAAATGTCAACCAAAGCAAGCATTTGCTTGCAACCAAAGCATCTTGTTGGATTTTGTCTGAGCTTATGCAATGTTTGATGTAGTCCTGACAACTTTTGACGTGAATAGGGAAATGAATTGAACCTGAATAAGCATGTAGCTGTATCGGAAGAATGCAGTGCTTGCAGGTGATAAACCCAAGCATCTCCTTAGGTTGGATGTTGTCCGATCTTATGCAATGTTTGAAAGAAGTCAGAAGCAGGAGCAGCAGGCAGCATCAAGTGTCCAAGTGAGGCACTATTTTAAAGATCACAGCCACTGATAAGCTTGCCAATCCTATCTCTGACCTGCCTCTCGTAACTCCAGCTTTCACTGGAGAGTTAGTTGTGGTGAAAAATAACCAGAATGTGAAGATACACATCAGCCGGTCAAGAATAGGCCTGGATTCACACCTTTCTGTCATTTTAGCCTAGTTTTTGGCCGCCTTCAGTCTGTCACTGAGTTACAACGCCCACATTACATTAAAACGGGATAAGCCTTTCACATTCAGACTTTTTCTAATACGGAATAGTAATAGGCCAATTTTAAAGGAATAGATTGCACAACCTTTCAGAATTCACCGTAAGCTGTGAGACAAGGTTGGATAAATTATTTGGATTCATGTTGATAACAAATACTGGGATGCAATGATTAGTTGAAACCTATAGATTTGAGAGAGTATGATATTGGATTGAATCAATCTTTAGTGTCAAGGAGGGGAATTTTCTTCAGAATTAAGAATATAGGTAGGTACCCAAAAACTCCAGTAAATAGAATGCCAGGATGGGGTAGTTATAGCCCCAAAACTATGGTTGTGTTGTTAATAGTATGAAATAAAAAATAGTGGTATTGACATCATCAGTGTCTTATTAGTTTTCAAAAAAATTATAGAATATCCGTTTTCAGAGTTATTATTAGTTTAATCTGATTGTAACGCTTCAAACTTCCTTCTTTGAGTAATGGACGTTTGCATTTGATCCTTTTTGATCCACACACACGTGAACCACTGTCCAGTGTGTATGAAAGATCACAACAACTGATTCAAGTATACTGTATCTTCGTATTCATCTCCCAACCCACAACTTTCGTTTTTCGCTTCCTAAATATCCAGTAAAAATCACTTGGTTCCAGTGGACAAACACGCGTAAATCATTCCTGACGAGGTTATCAGTGAGTGATAACCTGATTTTACATTGTTTTCCTGGTCAAGTGATGCGTAAATGCTCAGGTTAATAGTATAAGAGAAAGGCTTTTTCGAGCTTGCAGGCAGACTTATACCTTGCAAAGGTCACACCAGCGACCAGAAAATAGAAGTATATTATGTGGTCGATATGCAACTTAGACTATTCTGGCTGTGTGTGAATAGTCCGTGTCCAGGATTGGAGGGAATAGTTCTGACATAATCTATTCTCCTTGTCTCACCAGCAAATAAAATAAAGTTCGCTAAAAGTACGCTTTGAATTACCGGCAGTGATTTCGAAATTTTTCGCCGTAGAAAAGGCCTTGTGAAGCACTTTCTACGTTCAAATGTTAAACGCGTGTCCCAGCCAAGATGACGAGATAACTAGCTGGAGAAACTCTCTAATTTTGTTTGCTCTCTGTGTGCACTTCTCAACGTCATATTTTCAACTGTAGGAGAATTTTAATTATATCATTGAGGAGACGTGTAGAGCTTAGATCAATCACCAGGAAATAACATTTAGAAATTGATGAATCGAGTATAAGCTTTTGGAAAGTCTATTTACTTGAAATCAATTGTTGAAATTGATATTTAGTTGGAGGCTGTTGTTCCTTTTCCAAATTATTTCTTGTTTATCAATAATAGATGATAGATATTTCTAAAATCCAATATGTACACAACTTGTGAATTAGAATTTTATGTGCCTATTCCATATTCAAAATGTGTGTAAATTTCACGTCAATTCTCTGGTAGCTCATGAAGTCATAGATTTTCTTGATCCATCTTTGTAAACTTCTCAATACTGAGATAAGCTACAATCTTGAAGCGTCTCTGTAGTTGATAGGTGAAATACGAATAAAGAAATTATAGCCTACATTCGCAAGAAAACTTTGATTTTCATGTGCTATTTCAAAAAGATATTATACAATCTGACTTGTTCAATATGATTAAATACGATTTTAAGATGTGAAGATGAGGCTCGTATCGTTGTGATCAATCACAAGCAAATTAATGTAATTTTGAAAATGGATTCAAACTTGGTTCCTCATTAGTATAAAATAAGGATTTTAAATGTTTTAGAATTTCTTATTTATTCATGAATAAGCTCATCTCAAATTCTTGTTTGAATTTCAATTTTATGATCTAGAAAACTACCTCGCAAACTATTATTATTTCAAATAGAATTTTTGGCTTTTTCTCATATTTTATTGAAAAGAATCACTAGAAAAAAAGATAATAAAAAGTGATCAAACTTACATTCTGCATGGATTGGCCGTCCAGAGAATGATTATTTTTGAGGCCGGTGTTTGATCATCTTGTTTTTGAGGCCGATATTTGGTCATCCTATGTTTTCTTTATGTTTTCATTGTGGAGTCGCTGCTAGATGAATTACAGCGTGTTGGGATGTTTCTGTGGATGTTACAATTACAGTCAATATCAATCGAATGATACATTCTCGGTCCGGTTTTTTCACAGGCGTGCGTTTATAGCTTCTTTTCAGGCGTTGGGTCTGTCCAGAAACCAGTTCCCTTCCCGTTACGGTAAATATAGTTTTTACTAATGAACGAAGAAGGCTTCTCTCCTCACTCACCAGATATCATCTGAAATTAAAATACCTGGTATTGCTTTTGAATTCCCAGGGCAGCAGGTACACATTCAAATTTCGGAAATAAGCCGATTATTTTTTATAGCGCTGCCCCGATAATATCAGCTCACCTAATAACACGAGTAGGAGATGTATTTCATCCAATTTGTTGTTCATATCGTCGGTTGATGTTATCTCGACTTGTAAGCACACAACTCGATACGTGTAATGAAACTGAATCGAGCCACACTCGAAATCAGTTTTTTTCCAGGAGTCCTCTTGTTTTCAGATTACTGTTGGTAATTGGTCGAAATATCTGGAAACCATATTAATATTAATTATGGAAAAGAATAAATTAAAATTGAATGTATAAATAATTGAACGAAATTGATGAATAACGTAATAGAATTTATTAGAATTGAATAATCCATTGTAGAGAGAGTAACATATGAGGACCATCAAACCTGTTATGCTCTTAGAGTACATGCTCAGCCTAGTTTCTCTCTTTTAAATTATTTAATCTATTAATGTTTGTAATGATAATTTATGGATAAATTGAATGAATAATTGTTATAATACATGTCCAAACTATCTTATCATGGAAGCTCTGGAGTTTATCTCATCCTCCTTAAAAATGTTTGAAAAAATAAGTGAGGACATCGAACTACTGTACTATGAAGTCACAATTTTGCTGCATAATTGTATAGATATACTAAAGTGAGTGATAGACCTGCAATATTTTTATTGATCAGGTGGAAAAATCCCTCCAGCGTTACTTATAACTTGGATAAATTAGTTGTTCTCCTACTTCGAGTGAATTGTGTTGTGAATTATTAATTATTGTGACCATGGGTCAATCCCGTGGATCACAGATGAAAAGGTTGATTCTTTTCTACAGACCTATCTTGATCAGACCACAAACGAACAAAGGTAGTGTAGTTAGCATATCCGTTATCCTTTGCAAATCTCGTTGCAATGCAATCTGCAGGTAATTCTGAGATGGTTCAATGTTGTTTATATCAACTTTTGCATAAACTCGTAATGTACAGTTCTGAAGAGAAATACTTGACTGTACAATATTTGAAATCACTGTATACGAACAAAAGCGCTGCAAACGAATTGTCGATTAATGAAAGTTGTTAGAATTTGTCGCGGACTTGTACAAAGTCGGTACAAGTCTCTAATTTCAGCGGAATAAAAAATAACGGGTCGCAATGTTGAGTGCTTCAGCCGGTTTTGTTTGGATGTCATTTATTGTGGGAATGCCTTCTCGCGTTTCTTAGGCTACATAGTTGAGCTGCAGTTTGATTGGTCTTATTGATTAATTCTTGCATCTGTTTTAAAGTTCCCTCGCGAATTAACCAAATGCTTGTGCTGTACTCCATTTTTGGCTAAGTTTAGAATCTAAATAGAAAATGCAAATCCTGTGTGTCATCTTTATTTTTGAAAATCAACCATAGGTTTTTTTAAATAGTGGATTATCAGGTTCCAAACAGTGTTCAACCAAGCTGCAAGCTCAACTATTGAATGCACAGTTTAACATAAGTAAAAATGTAAACTCAGTTTTAATAAAAAAAGTTGCATACAAACCTGAAAAGTACTGTCAAAATTACATGAATTTGATTTGAAAATTTATCGTTTGAATTTAAATTGAAGGAAATTTTTAAATTTAATAATTATCTTGTAGTTGAACTATTAAGCCAAATGGATAAAATCATATTTACAATTTCAGCATCTATTCATATTATTCTAGTAAAATTCATGCAACTCAATTTCAAAAGGACAATATGACTAAAGCTCTCCTCTTATTGGTATTTCAAGATGATTATGTGATTATGAAACTCCATCTCCCAGAAAACATATAAATTTAGCCTTCTGTATATAATTCTGATAAAATTAGCCTTCTGTATATATCACTTCTACAGTTCTGTACAGGGGGGTGGCGTAGCTGAGTGGGTAGAGCGCTGGCGTTGCAACCCAAAGGTCCCGGGTTCAAACCCAGGTCAGACCAGGAATTCTTCTCAGGCCACTTTCCCGTGTTTCGGATGGACACGTTAAGCCGTCGGTCCCGGCTGCCTAAAACAGTCGTTAAGTCATGTCAGAGGCCCTGAAATTGATCAGGAGCGACCTGAAAACTCTGACACCAGACCTGAGCCAGCCAGGTCACACGAATATTATTATTATTAGTTCTGTACAAAATGACTCGAAATGGGCAAATGGAAGCATAGGATTGATAGATGTTAGGAACATGTTGTTGGACTCCAATCTGATTTAAAATCGTTTTTAAATTGAAATACAGCAGATAACAGAGGCTGACATTTAATGTTGTCGAGTGATAGGAAACATGTTGAATGCTATGTTGGAAAGTGACACACTAATGTCGAACATGTCAGTGTAAGCGAACACAAACGGTAGAGTGCTCAAGATGGCAATGATGAGTGACGTCACGGCATCTAAAGAAACTCCAATTAACAAATTCCAGTTGGCTTTCTTCAGTTTTGTCGGCTAATGTGTAGAAGAAACATCTTAATTCCATGTTGTCGCAATTAAAAGTGGGTTATTGTGGCCTGTTATGGAGCATGGAGAGAGCATTTCTCGCTCTCTGAGAGACAGTCGCGCTCTAGCTGAGATCAGTGAAGCCACTATTAATTCCATTACATGCTTCACGCGTAATGGGCCCACATACAAACCAGCCCATACCATCCGTGAAATCACTTGCTATTCTTTCCGCAGTCTTATCAGTGTGGCGGCGAGGCGAGTCACCGTGTTAACCGACCGATTGATTGGCCGTTTCCGTATCAGGTTACATTTTTATCCTGGTTAAACTATCGGGAAATTGAGTGTTTTCCACTTGTGCAGTTGTACTGTTTATTTTTACACTAAATCAATTAGATATGTATACATCTTTTATATTAAATCAATTAGTGTAGTTGAGTGAGAACAATTTTGTCCTAGTTGACTTAGGCTATCAGACTCGCTGAGATGATTCTCCCTGTGTAAAGTGCTCATTTGAGTCAATTTTACAATGACTCAAAAATGGCTCATTTGAGTTGAAATTCTCAATTTTAGAAAAATTTTAGATGTATCCCTTTTTCCTTGCAACAAAACTCTTTTACAGACGAATTCTTGGTGAATTAGTGTTGTGAATACTCGCCTCTGACTGGCCAGTCGGTGAGTGGTCTGCGAGAACGGATCGAGTCGAGAGCTATCAAATGAAAGACATTCGCCTATCGCCAGTAATGTTGGCTTTTATTCTAACCAAACTGATCAATCGTACACATTTTACTATGATCTGGACTAGGATTGTGGACATAACCTTGATTTGAAATATTACGAATATTAAAATCTTGAAATTAGACGATTTGGACAATTTCCATTTCCAACGATGTGTTTTATCCATTGATTAATTAATGTATTCCATCAAATGAATAAAAGTGCTGCAGCACATTTTGCTGTAAGTCTTGAATATTTCACTAACGTAATTAACTGAATATTTAAATTATTTTTATTATTATAAAGGAGCGTCAGGTGGATCTCTTCAAGGTGAATTATCAAGAACCGTGAAGAAATATTCTGCATTTTATGAGCATTGTTCGAAATGAAGCTGAACGTTCAAGAACAACAGAGCCACAAAGACATCAGACGCGGGTAAGAGATGGCTCTTATGCAGATCAGCTGCAGAAAGAGTACCAAGATGCAAGTTCAGGTTGTTATTCTTGTGTCTCGGGTTGTGGGGAGGGGGTGAGTGGAATTGGACAAGCCAAGAAGAACCGGGTTAATAAAGCCTTTAATGATTTCACCTCTTCTTGTGCAGTCTCTGAGGTCTATTGTCTTTCACTCTACTGTATTAATCACAGACTGGAACCAGCAGAAGCAGAAGCAGAATAAGATTGAGGATAACATGCAAGGGCGGATCAATAAGTCCAGTGTCTCTGTACACCCCCTCTACCCCTCGCACTGCCATAACAGACATAAAGACATTGCACTGCCACTGCATGCGTTTTCATTTGAAATAATTCCAGACTATAAAATCCATTTAGCATACTTTTTGCATGCACCTAGTCGTAGTTTCAAGGTTGGAGAAGCTCGCCTTGCAGAAATCGCATTCCGAACTCACCAATTATTATTATTCTGCTTTGGATTCCTGAAGTTTTGCTGCTTAGATTCTCCAAAGACTTCAATTAATATTCTTTTCCACTAAAATATTATTGTTGTCAGGCCCGGTCTGGCAGGGGTGGCAACCTGGCGATCGCCAGGGGACCCGAGCTAGGAGGCCCCCAAATTGGAAAAATAATTTGGTATTCATGTTTTTATTCAAATGAACCCCATGACTTGTATTTCACAATAGACGTTGTTTAAATATATAATTTTCATTTATTTAAAACAATTTAATTAAATAAATATATATATTCCTGTTAATAAGTGATTGATGAATTATTATGTTCACTGAATAATTATTACACTCAATGAAGTGTGGATTATAGCAGGTTTTTGAGTCAAATAACACATGACAATGCGGGTTTTCTGAATAATAAATAATTTAAAAAAATTCCGGGGCAGGACTCCTGGACTGGACCCTTTTTTGGTAGGGGGGTAGGGGGGATATTCAATACAACCAAACCCCCCCTCCCCGTGTGGGGCCCCAATTTATCAATCCCCAGGGGCCCCCAACCTCCCCAGACCGGCCCTGATTGTTGTGTCATTTTTGCTCATTCATTATGATTTGTAAGATAGGTTAGTCTCAAGACTAGATAGCAAATATAGTACTTGCACATATTTAAGCGAAAATTTTGCACATTAAATTTGTTTCGAAATAAAAATAAGCCTGTAATAGATTCCCTCTCTTTATCAATATAATGGATGAAAAAATGAAATTATAATATTTCATGAATAGTATATAAAATAATAAAGGTTCCTCTAGATTTCATTATTCACATATAGATTCTTAGACGCCGCTGGAAAACATCTCTTGACATAAGTTCATATGAAGTGAATGTCTTCACACTAAGTGGCGATACTGAAACTTATGATCGAGAACGAGAAGTATATTCAAATGTATTCTATTTCATGAAGTAATATATACCCAATATTTTATACCTCAAATCCATGGGACAGATCAGAGCCTATAAAATTTAAACGTTTATTTTATAGGCTGTATTGAAACGAATACAGCATAAGGTTTATGGCAATTTTGATTTTATTACATTCTTTTCAAAAGCTGCACATGCATTTTCATTTCATGATCAGGTTTCATGTTGAGGTAATTCGGTTAGTAAGTGGCCATTAAATTCTACTTAGAAATGCACATAAGACATTGTCTCTTTTTGGCATGAATGTTTCGCTGAATTCATAAGAATCAAGCAGATAAACTAGCAGGGGGTCCTCTAGGTAGATGAAACATCCCAATAGGGGAGAATGGCGTTTGGTTTGATCGTTAATGTGAGAGCTTACTTGTGGATTCATCCCATTCGTGATATTATGAGAGCAGAGTGTAAAAAAGTTGCATTATGTACATGAAGGTCAATGAACATTGTCATAATTGGCAAGTGAATGACAAATTTCGGTTCCCTTGAAAAGTATGTGGTAATCTAGACAATAGAAAAGCTTGATACAAGATACTTCATAATAAAACTTGATACATTTAATTGACTGTAATGAATATATTTCCTCCCATAAAGAAAACAAACAAAATTTATTTGATTTTTACTTATTTACATTCTGTAGAATTATTTATTATTTTGTCAGTGGGTAGCCTATCTAATTACTCATAATCTAATCCTAAAATCGATTCGTTCTGTTTATTTTGAACCGTTGAAATTGATGTTCCTGCAGGGTGCTATACCATAGGGCAGAGGCATGTTACTGAACATGGTTTATATCGATCCACCTACTCTTGTGTGCAGTGCAGCTATCACGATAGCGACTTTCACGACACTCTTGTAACTCATTTACTCGGTGAAATATTGAAATCTCGAACGGAATATACGAGATTGAAAGTGGATTCAGCTGAAAGTAAAACCGAGAAAAAAGAGGTGATAATCTTGAGGGCGTGCAGTCGATATTGGCACGAAGGATAAAGATAAAAGATAAAGATTGCCACATAGCGTGATGAGCGTAAACGACGTTATATATTTCAACACTGACAACAGGTGTCTGGGTGTGTGAGTGTGTGGGTGAGCCCAATCGTGAAGCAAAGTGATGTATATGATGTACTCTATACACAATCTCAATGTTCGCTCCGGTATATAATGGTGAGAAGTGTTTACCAAGCATTATAAGTGTGCCACAAGATGCCAGTGTTGGTGTGAGTATACCGCCTTTGGCTGGTGCTTGAAGAGCTGGCTCCATCACACACATTTGGAAAGGTACGTCGTTTCAACGTAAAGTATATTGTAACGGAGTGTCTTCTCAGCTTGCGCGAACTGTACCACCTTGTTTTCTTTGAAAAGATACGTCGTTACAATGTGAAGAATATTTAAACGACATTTCTTCTCAGCTTGCGTGAGCTGCACTACCACCTTGTCTACTGTTCTATTTTCTTACAGTTCTAGGACCGGACGGGTATATTGAGCACCACGATTTTTAGTTCTACTTTCAAACGTCACAATTTCTAGTGCTACCTATTCGTTAATACAGGATTGAATTCATACCGGTACTACAAGGGCTTGTTAATAAATTCGGAGTAAAATCACAGGATCCTGCATATTATCCAAAACAATAAGATTAGTAATAACTGTATAATGTAATCATGTGCAGAGGCTTGATGTACGGTTCAGTATAATAATAGTGTGAAGTTTAAACTGATGTGATGTAGCATTCTTTGAGTGCAACAATGTGACTTCATATTTTCCTATTGTAAGTCATACATTTGAATTTACTTGGATTTATTAATTGAATGAATTCAAGTTTTTTGTATAAGCTTTAGCATGTCTACCGGCTAAAAAAAGTAATTCTCGTATTGAATTAGAGTAATAATAATTTAAAAAATCAATTAAACTAATCCAAGATCCAAAATCTCAATTTGAAGATTGCCATCTCCATGTCAGTTCTTGCTTGGCAGATATCAAAATATGCATGGAATTTTAAATTAATTAATTAATCAATTCATTAACAATTAACGATACTCAAATCAACAAAATTATTGAAGAAGAAACAAAACACTTTCAGTCGAATATGAGTTTTCAGTAGATGAAATATCACTGATATTCGATTGACAGAGAATTAAGTTCAATCTATGAGTTATATAAAAAATCTATATTAGAAAAAGTCATAGAAAATGCCGTGGGAAATTATTGAAACATACAAAATACAAGTACTGTATCTGTATATAGTGGCTCCAATATTTTTTCTCATGACATTCTTTTTTCTTTGATTGATTACTATCAATCCTTTTTATTACTCTTTTACGCAATAGTATTTCTAGTTCACCTATCAATTAATCTCAATTCAGTTGACAACTTATGATTCGGTAGAGCAACGATCTATGTTCTCGTATCATCTGTACCCGAAGCAATACACTTGGAGAAAGTCGATTGGCTTTCAACCAGTGATGATAAAGTGCCCTGAAGTTACTTACCAGTTACCATTACCCAGTTGCTGATCGGTTACTTAGGTTTATGGTCCGTCCAAGCAAAGAGGACATTCTGGCAAGATGGGAAAATGTCTTCAGTTCAGTAAATATTGGTTCTAAACCTTTTAATTTGGTATCAAATTGTAGATCAGAATGTTTCATATAATTTGGGACCAAATTTATTTTTTCAAGCCAATATTGACCGAGTGGGAGTCATTTTCCCCATCTTACCAGAATGTCTTCTTTGCTTGGACAGGCTATAGCCTACTTGCCATCGAGTGTAACCGCAGCTTGAAGTTTGTGAAAGCTTCGATGAAATTAATTGGATGTACTAGATCTGTTGAAGGCATCGATGGCTTCCATTTGAGGTTCCGATATTAGACGAAATATGGCGGTAACTAGCCTTCGAGATAAGCTAACAGATTCGATATAGCTATGTAGTTGATAGCTATTTACGGATTTCGATTCTGGTTATGACAGTATTTATGTGATTGGTTCTCGTCACTATTTGATCCGGGAAACGTGATATTTTGGTAACTGTGCTAGAATTCATCCAATTTTCAAAGTTTTAAATTATAATGTGCATAATAACATGTTAATTCTATATTTTATTCTCTCTGCATAGCTCCTTCATGGGATGTTACATAGAATCGCATCTTAATCATAGTTCATCTACCAACAGTTACTTGTTTAAATCAAATAAAACATCAATTTATCCCCAAAATCTTACATTCATGCTTAATATTCAAGGAATCTTCTATAAGACTATTCGTCTGTGTGTAGAGGGAAAATTTATACATCCTGTAAAATAAGTATAGAGACTGTTTACTCTGATTACACATAAGTCTCTATAGATTGAAGGTAATACTGTATTTCATTCAACAATCGACCAATCAATCATGATTTGAGGTTTAACGTCCACATTGAAAAAACGTAGTGAATTGACGTGGCCTGAAAGTCAGATGGATTTCCTTGATCGCATCACCTCAATCAACTTTCTAATTCAATTAAACGATTTTACGAATGATTGCTATTAATTGCTTCTCTATCAATCATTCTTCCGTACAAGTAATTCGACATAAAAAGGCATTATTGATCATTAGAAAAATCACAAACAAGTTGTATGTTTCTATTCTGCAATCATTCATGAATTTTCATTCAATTTCAGGAAGCTGTTGTAAATTGAATTATTCATTTTAAACTCACTTCACCTTCTATTATGACGTATTGTGTGATTAATTTTTCTAGATTGAGCTATTCCTTTTAGAAATTATTTCTCATTATTGTTGGCTATTATACAGACTGAACTATCCCTGATTCCAATTGATAAAAAAAACGAGAAGCAAGAATATAGTAATTACATTATTATTGAACGAAACAACTCCTATTTCCAATGCCTAAAGACGTTCTCAATTAGCTCATTTAGGTTGATACTACCTTATCATTTCAGCACTATAATTATTTGAAAGTTGAAGGTAATGTAATTAGAAAATCCTGGAACAACTTGTTTCTAAGGAGGTAAAACACAAGTTCATGAAATGTAAACCGTGCACAACCTACTTTACCAATTTACGCCTTGTATTAAACCAAGTTGTGATATCACTTTGATATCAATATTATTATCTACTTGGAGAGCTGTAGTTTGCTATTAAATAATTAGCATAACATTAAAATATCAATAACTTCGGCTATGTAAGGAAATTCTCATTGAGTTATACTAATTATTATACTGGCAATATCACTCTAGAACAATTTGAATGTACATTCTGCTACTAAAAGCTTATCTCGTAACCTTCTATGTTTAAAGTTGCCCTATTCTCAATTATAATCACACCACACCTTGTTCATAATAATGTTTGACTTGTCAGCAGCAAGTGATCCAATTTACATTTTCATCAGATCAATTTGTGTTCAATTTTATGATTTCTAGTAGACATTCATGTAAATATGAATATGTTGACTGGTCTAAATAATTCACTATTTATGGTTGTTGTATCAATTAATAACTTGAGCCTATTATGAATTACCATACTGATTGACAACCAATGACTCAACTTTCATGAGTTTTCAATAACAATGAATTATTGAAAGAAATGTTAAAGTGGTTTCATATATGGGCATTTAAAGGAAGATATTCTAAACTTGTAAAGATGAAATTCAATATTGTTGAGACAAATGAGGATAAAGCAATTGAGAGATTTTTACTACTAATTGAAATTGATGAGCATTAGCCTACACCTATCAATTTTGAGCAGATTTTGCATCTCATCATATGTTTTACATAACAATAATTATCAATATGACAGGAAAGAAGCGTTTGTTTTTATCTATTTGAATGTATTCCAACCAATTGTGAACTAATCAGGTAATTTATGTTGATAGTATGTTATGAAGAAGTGGAAGTAATCTGTGATTTGGAGTTTTGGACGTCAGAAGATATCATGATCCTTGAAGATATTAACGTCGATACAGAATGAGTAGAAGAAGATGATGGAGAAGAAAAGATCTTTAGGAAAGATCCTAAAGGAAGAAGATCACTGACAATTGAGCCAGTAACAGCGACCACAGAATACGGAAAATATTTGATTTATGCAGTCGCTGTATAGCAATGATATTTTGTGGAAGACAAAATATTGGATTCCGAAGAAGAAAACCATGAAGAGGAAGAGGGCGAAGAAATAAATTGATAAAGAGGAGAAGACAGGATAGCGCATCTAGTAGCTGCATCCAGCGGTCTATCAGATCTATGACGGGTGGTTAGAAGGTTCTCTTATTGGTTGGTGGGGGGTTTAAGTAACTTAGAGGGGGTTCAGAAGGGGCGCCCTTCCCACATCGCAACTAATTCATTGTGGTGCCCCTTTGCCTACTCGTTAATTCCATTTTATCTTATTCCATTACATTGCCCGTTGCTATGCCTTGGTGCCATGAATTACTGCCACATTATATGCGCGCCGTTACAACTATTATCCTAGATTAGTCGTTTTCTATTATTCTTCGGTGTGTAGTGTGCAGCCGCAGCCTTTCTTCCGCGGCGAGCGGTGGTTGTTGAACCTAGTCCTATGGCACAGAGAAGAAGTACCACCCTGGCAGAGTTTGTGTTCTAACTTCTGCCGCGCTGAAATACTGTACCATCCTCCACCCGCAGATTGCCAACACAACCATTCCCCCCACACACACTCATACTCTCTCTCTCTTTCCTTCTGCTGTTCCTATTCACCTCCCCGCAATAAGTTATTACAAACAAACACGGCTCCACGGACTTTAATCGAACTACACGGATTGTTATTTATATATTAGCCGTTTTATTTATACCGGACCGGCTCGGCCCGATGTGTTATTCTGCCTAACTGATGCAGAAATAATACAGATGCCTATTAAGTGTTTTTTTAGCTTGTTGCTGTTAACAACTATACGGATCTCAGCTCTAACCGACAGAGACAGTTGAAGTAGTCGCGCTTCCCTCGCACAGGTTTGCATTGTTCGCGTCCGATCAAAATTATTGCATCTGATTGTTGGCGGCAAAAAATTAATTGAAAATGGACGGTGTACTGTGCAAGGCAGCTCGCTGCGACTGTATTACCTACCCGACCCATCATGAGTATCTAGGTTTTCTTACTTGAAACATTATTGAGTTCAATAAATACTAGAACTAGAAGTCGAGATCTAGAAGATACTTGAAATGTTACAGGACGTTCTAGTACAGTGGCAGGATTGTTTTGACGATGTTTCACGATCGATTATTTCATAGGATACATGGAATCATGCAATAGAACGGATCCTATTGCATACCAGAGAAAGACATACCACTAAATTTCGAATAATTTTACTACCAGCAATATCAATGATATAGACTTGCAATTTTTCGAATTGTTATTTCAAGATTTCAAGACCCTCGAAAACTTATCATGTACCCTCTCCTGGGTATGTTCCTTGCTAATTTACATGTGCGTATAATAATCTCTATAGAAATTTACTCCATTTATGGCAAATTGAAATGTGAATTCTTGGGTTTTCTTCATGTATATGAAATTTATTCTAATATGCACAAAAAATTTAAACACTGGGTGTTTAATGTTGAGGCGTTATTAAGCTTTATATCAAGACAGCATAAAATTCTCAACCCAGTGAAATTCCCTAGCTTTCGCTAAAATCTTGTGCTGTAATCAAAGAGACTTCGTACTCTTCGAAAAGGTTTCGAACAATTTGAAAATTTCTGTTGAAAGAGTGTAAGAAAATAGAGAAAGTGCACTGTTTATTGCGTTCCATAAACTGTTGAACCTTTTTAAACCAAAATAACTCATCAGTAATACCTTCAACATACTCTTCAACATCTGTGCATTTTCGAGAAAAGACACCATCGTGGGTCATAGATGCCATAACGCCTCACACCGGAATATTACCGATATGGGAAAAATAGTCGTTGGAAAAAGCATGGAGAGTTGCTGCCAACCAGCCCTACGGCTGTTAACCCAAGAGAGAGAGAGAGTCGTTGGAAAACTGCAGAAAGTACGTGAGATTGTCAAGAAGAACGTTGAGAAATAAAAAAAGTAGTTGAGTAACAAAACGGTACCGCATTTTCGCAGTTGTCTCCTTGTGGGGAACGACAGAAAGTATCAATGAAAGTAATCGCCATCAATATGTTGTTACCTTAGCTGGACAAAATACGTTCATTGATAAGCTTAGATCGTAGGCTATCAGTGCGCTTTATAAGGTCATTGTTGGTTGCAACGCGTGAAAGTAGTCACATTATGTACTTTGGACCTATTTACTTTTACCTTACAAAGAGTTTACTTTTAGACGTATTTAGACGAAACTTATCAATACTAATCTTGTAGTTGTTTGTCAACCTGTTTCTAGGGTGGCTTTTAACGTTTGAGGGAGATCTAACAAATTAATTGCAGTAGATGTTCAATTGTTCCAAGAACTTAGTAGAACGTAGTAGTTCTGTTTTGCTTTTGAAAATATCCCTATGTTTTGTGAATAGGCCTACTTGCTTGGTTCAATTCTGATATACTAGGATGATGTTCAAACGAATGGATAGACTGGAAATAATCATGTGCTCTGTACTGACAATAATAGGCTGCAGTATCATTTGTAGAAATTTATGTTTCTAATTTCACATTTCTATGTTTTATTAGTTTGTTAAGAAATGAGTGATAAATACACATCATTTGAGTTTAAAAATTATATATTCCAACAGAAATCAATTATTGAAAGAATTCAGACTGACTGTTATTTAAATTAGTTTATTTTACATCCAATAACAAACGTTCGAATGATAGTAAACACGATTTATTCTATTATGTAAACATTGGCTCACCAAGGGCATGAACGTGGAGTGACCATGAGGGCACACGTTCTAGCCTAGACTAATCCATTTATAAACTCCAAATTTTTGGGAGGTTAGTCTTCTGTTAGTGTTCGTCTTGTTAGTGATTCCGTTCAAAGAGACACAGTAACGTCTCCCTGTCTGATTTAGGTTACTTTCTGGACAGTTGTATTTCTTGATATCATAGGAATGATACCTACAGTCCGGGTAGGATAACTCTGTGTGTCAAGGGAACAACTCGAAAGAGACTACCCTTCATCGGACAGGTATTTGTATTTCAACTTAATTATTAAAATCGCGGAAAAATGTTATCAACATGGAGAGCAAGTTGAGTCAATGTATCCTATAAATCCACAAAATGTTCCTGTGCAGCCAAGCGAGTACCCCTGAAATAATATTATAATTAATTACATTTTCAAACGTTCCCTTATATAATCAAATATTCTTATATGTAAAATGAATGTCTTGTATTATTACTAAAATATATATTTATTAGTCAACATTGATTATTTTTAATTATATAAGTATATTCTACTCAAACCCCCTTACAAATGTCATCTGTTCTTTTCAAAGTTGATTCTATATTTCCTGATTATCGATTATATCTGTATTACCTATTCTAATTACATAATAATAATAATAATTTTTTGCAATTTATTGAAAAATATCCGCCACGCCTACGTATTTAAAAAACCCCAACAAATTTGAACTTCGAAGAGGTGATGTAAGTTCCGTAAGTAGCAAGTAAAGTCAACCACTCATCACGTTATTTATGGATTTTGCGTACACTGTATAGTTGGTTAATTATTGAAAGCAAATTGCTTCAAAAATTAATTAAAGACTATGTACTAATTGAATTTTGTTGGGTAAAAATAGCAGACAATTTGAACTTTGCTGTCTATTTTTTCCTTTTCAAGCTTATTCGGTGGTAATTGACATGATCTCAGAGCTTGATTGTCAGGCTTATAATGTATTCAGCGTCTATTAGATTTTAATGGATTTTCTGTTGATAAGACTAGTTGGGATACTTCGCGATTCGCCTGTATGTGTTCAACATAGAAATATTCTAAGTAACCTTCCCTCATACCTGAGTAATCATCTGGTGATTATAATTATCAATCAATCAATCACTAGAGATTTAAATTCCTAGTTTTAATTATTGATAGACAAGTGGGAAAGGTAAGTCCATAGATGAGCAGGTAGAGAGGTATTTTTAGGTAGAAGATTCGTCTAGCTCTGGACTAACATTAACTTTCTTGTATATCACAGGATCACAGCGTTTATCGCTGGTAGTTTTTCACAGTGCTTTGTTGAGAAATAGTTCTCCATTAAAAAGTATTTTACTTGAGGAAATATATGTTGACCGGTATGTACCGGCCAACCATCTATAATATAACCGGCTGTATTCCATCTAGTTACATCTTCATTTCATTCTTTCCCCATCTCAATAATTCTTAGAGATAACTATATAGAGAATTATTTTTATTGTGTTGTGTGGATAGATTTCACTAATGGCTTATTAATTAGACAAAAAGAAATAATGAGGTGTACATGTGTACTTTATTTTCCATGATTTTCTTAATCATATATTCAGTGCTTGTCATGGAATTAGTGGCCAAAAATCTTTAAAGTAAAAATTGGAAAATACAGGAAACATTATAGTTTTTGCCCAAATTTACAAAGTTGATCAAACCTATCAAAATTCAACAAAAGGAATTAAATAGATTATACAGTTTCTTCAGAATGTTGTGGCATTCCTCCATAAGAAGGTGAAAAAACACAAATGTTGCCAATTCCACTGAATTAATTCTATTTAAAGGGAACAGAGATGCAAATAAATCTCATTCCTAGAAAAAAGGAGCAATCTCGAGCAAATATGTCGCTAACCTCTTTTTAAACACATGTGTGTGTGCGCATGTGACCGGCAAGCTTATCACTACTTGTAGAATGTGTAGTAGTGGCGATCACTTGCGCTTTCCGCGTGTCTATGCGAGTGAGCGACAAAGAAGAAAGCTGGAAGAGTGCGTGCGCTGAGAAAGAGTGGACAGTGGTATTTAGTGAGAGGCTTGGCAACGTCGCAGCCGGCTCTCCTCGCTGTTTCGATGCTCAGCTCGCCTCTACATCTTTCCATGCCATCAGCAGCAGCAGCTGATAGAGAGAGAGGGCGGCAGCATCTTCAGCGCGCACGCTCTCTCTCTGCTCGGGTTCCTGATCCTTGAAGGAACTCTCGGTGACTCTGACTACCAAACATACCAACGCTCCACAGCAGGCACTAAGCACTCACCAGCCACCAAAACAGTTCAACCTAACCTAAACCTATCAGGTGAAGTGGCATGGCAAGGCATGAAGGAAGAAGACTGTGCAAGCCGCGCGCGTTAATGATGGAATTGTATCGCCTTTCTCTCAGTCTCTTTTTCTCATTCCACCCTTTTTCTTCCCTCTTCCTTCCTCTCACACTGATTTTCATCTTTCTCTCTCTGGAAACAACTCGGCGTAATTGTCGAACGCACCCAGGTCTTTTTTCTTGATCATCTCAGTGCTTATTGCTTGTATGTGTGCACGGATGCGTGTTTTTCTTTTCTAGTTTCCTTCGACGGAGCACAATGAGCCAATGAATGAAGTCTACACAAAAAACCTGCGGGCTGTTTGTTTTGCTAAATGTGTGTGTTCTAGTTGGCAATGTGTGAATCATAATCGCTTTTCTGTTCTAGTGAAGAATGTCGGTTTTATTTTGTCTTGTATGTTACTCTTGTAGCCTGATGGTTAATGAATCTTGAATCTTAAGAGTATGAAAAATAAATCAATTTATTCAAAGTTTGATCACAAACTGATGAGGGAATTCCTGGAGAGTAAATCTTAGTTGACATTAAGATCAGAAAAGTTCAAACTCGTATTAGCAACCTTATGATACAATATTAAACATGGTTTTGTCATATACTAACCAAATAGAGATGGGGAGTCTCAGGTCTTATCCAGTAATGATTAAAACATGAACAATCTAATTTAGGAGAACCAAAAATTTGGCCGACGTTCGATGGCATTTGTCAGAACTGTCACAACTATCTGAAAGCTATCTACAAGAAGGGAACGGTTTGCTGAAGTCACTCACGTCTTGACATGCTATGGCAGACCACTCGTTGACTGTCCTGATAGAGCTGATCATTCGCCAACTGCATGTTCGTTGCAGTGAAATGCTTCTATGAAATTTGATATTTTTTTATACTCTCATAAATTTCTAGTTAGAAACCTACTACACGATTCTAGAACAAACTATCATAAGTCTTAAGATTATCATAAGTGGGTAAACTGGTGTGAGCCAGAGGGGTCATGATTGCTTTATCAACCACATTACTTGTAACTTGTAAGTCAACGAACGGTCTATTAAAATACAAATATATAGGTAATGCTTGTAATAGATAGACTGCTAAAGCAAGGATCGATAAAAATACAAATATACTATAATATCCCTATAGCCTGCTGTAGAAGAAACACAGGATATGATGTGTGCTCAACCAAGCGTTTTAAAGTTACGTGCTTGTGCGCAAGCGCATAAAATCAGCGCTGTTTACACGCTTTCTTCATTTCTTGCACATTGATAATGTACATAATTATTATTTGAGGCGCTGAAATGCTGCTGCTCGGCAGCCAATGGCATGCAAGCAATGCGGGGCGCCGTAATTGATTACACTTCACTGCTTTTTTAGTCGGTCGTCGACGAGATTCAAGAGATCCCTGTCTGTCGCACACTACACGGAAAGTTGAAGGATTAAACATCCATGAATAATTGCAGTGAATCAACCCGCAATATTTGTTTAATCAAATCAAATTTAATAATCAGACATGGATAGGAAGTTTATCCTATTGATTCTATTCTCCCTGGTACAATTCTCTCTTTGATACAGTAGTGTACCGCATTCTCTTGACGTGGTCACCTACCAACATCCAACACCAAAATGGAATATACTGTTACAATATTGACTTGAAAAATCAACTATAAAATCAGTTACTTATTCCAGACTTATGATATTGAAATTAACGTATACCCAAATAAAATATTCACATCCTCTACTCTACGATATATTGAATGAATATTGATCGTGACCAATATTAAGTGTACTTGACCATATTTTTTATAAAAATTTACTTAATGAGTATTTATAATGTATGCATAATGTATTATACAGTATGTATAATTTGGAATATTAATGTCAAACTATTTGTAGAAAGATTATAAATTGAGTTAATAAATTTTTCATTCATGAAACTTTTAAAAACGAATGTAGACAACAAATAACTATTATATTATTGGAAAATATATTGGAATCTATGCAATTCCTTCACCCAAAAGTCAAGTCATGAATAATTTCTCTAATAGTCCTCTTTCCTTCATTTTCGTGAAGAATTGAATTTGGAAGATTATATTATTGTAATAATTATGTATTGAGACTAAATTAAAAATTTATTTGTTCCAGGTACGTGATCGATCTAAATTATCCATTATCCACTGTATGAGCTTATTTCATGGTGAGTTCAGCATGGTATATTTTAACTAAACTGTAGTTGAATATCTCGTGAAATTTACCTTTAAAAATGATGAAATTCATCTAAATTCGTACCAAGCATCCAGTAACTCCTCATGTGTCAGTTCCTATAGAATATGTACCGTATTAAATATAATTTAATATAAACATATAGTAAAATTTAATATTAATTTCTTAACTTATGGAAAATCCTAGCCCCAGAACACCCACTGCAGTATTTTTTCCTCATTTTTCTTCGTACTAGATGCAAGAGATATTAGACATTCATCAACATTGCATCTCCAGTCACCATCTCTGTAACAACCTTCCTTTTTCTTATCTTTGGAAGCCAAGTATGTACAAATAATTTGAAGCGCGCTGATTGGTTGGCGAGGCGGCGTTCATTAGGATTCAGCCGGCGTGCCCTGGCTGCGAGATTAGGCGAAACCTTATTTGGTGTATCCGTCGCATCTCGATTATTATTAATCGAAATATTGACCAGTGGCCGCAATGCTGCTGGAATATGAGTCAGTCCAGTGGTGGTAATAGGTTTCGAAGCTTTTCAATTTCATCCCAGTGTGTGTCGGTGCGTGTGTGTGTTATGTGTTGTGTTTTTTTTATTTTATTTCTCGGTTGCTTTCAGTTTATGCATGGAAATTAATAGCTAAACACCGGCCAATGGTCGTCGACTGCCTCCATAAAGGTGCCTCCCTTCCCCAACTATTATATATATTTATTTATTTTAATATTATGAATAGATGCGCAGTTGTTATCCTTGAAAGCGCACAATCACCTGAAAAAAGGACAATAACTGGTGGGGCAATCAAGCCAATTTCAACGTCTTATCTAATTCACTCCTAATTGACTTCTTTTACTCCATTCGTCTGGTTTTCACTTAAAATCGCCAATCAAATTTGAGATATGTGGATAACGTTGCGGATTTACCAAATTGATACCCTGTCACGATCCAGAATAAAGTTCCTCAAGTATAAATAATTGATACCCTGTTCTGATCGAATTCTTATCTACTTGAATAAAACATGTAGTATAATAAAATTAGAATACTAATAGAGGAAAAAATCAAAAGAATGTTGATTCAGTATTTAATTTCTGAAATCGAAAGCTATTTGAGCACTTAGCTGGAATATCGAAATTTGTAAATGGGATCTGATATGTTTATGCGATAAAAATTGTTGGGTTTTGATACGTCTCCCTCCATATACATTATTGATATCACTACTATACATCTTCAAGAATACATAAAATATTTTGATTCGAAAACATGCAGGCTAATTACTGTTTTTTTTAATTATTGCTTTTTGTCGCACAAAAGAATCGTCGATTGATCAAAAGCATTATTCATCAGAGATCTTCCTTTCAAAAAGTTTTTTGAAACTAGTATTCAATTTTTAAAGTTATTTTATCGACAGTCAGATATTTATTTATTTATTCATTTGATTATAATTATACAATTTATTATTATTGTTTTGTTTGGAAAAATTATCCCTATGACTGACGTGAATTTCTGGAGAATTTTAAAACGAAATTGCTTCAAATTTCTTGAATAATTTCTTGAAATCAAATCAAATTTGATTTCAATTTCTTGAAATCAAATCAAATTTGAATTTCTTGAATTACGAGAATGAAGGAAAGAGGACTATTAGAGAAATTATTCATGACTTTTGACTGGAAAAAAGGATTTCATTACACCTCGCCTTGCCCGCTCGCTCACAACACAGCCTTCAATTTAACAGACCATAAATTGCACGGAATAGAGCATTATCATCACATCGGTCCCTACATACGAAAGTTGGACTACTCACGCACTCTCACACGCACACAGCCATAAATACACCTTCTTGGATGTACCTCAAACAATTAATTAGACAGTAAAGCTTGAAGCTGCTGAGTACTTGAATCTTTATGTGCCGTTTTTAACCACCTTACCTGACTTACATCAAAATGTTTTATGCATCATTCTTCATGTTACTTGAATACTCAACTTGAGTCGAGAGTCGAAGCAACCGCATTCTCGATCTGGATAATGATTTACAGTGAATCAATTCAGCAATTCATCTTCTAGATATCAATGATAAAACTTGAGTAGATAAAATAAATGAATATTACTTGTATTCATGTTTCACGAAATGATTTGTAATGTTGGGAAATAAATTGATTTAATTTGAATCTGTGAAGCTCGATTTGAAGATAGATCGCTGCGTTCTGTTATAGATTCCGACATGATTTACTATTCATATTCAAAGACTTGTTTGTTAGTTATTTTTCATTTTAATTCGATGGACGAGGAAGTGAAAATATGGAGTAATTGTAGATAAGAGAGTAAACGTATACGATGCTAGAAAATAGTTAAGTTCGTGAGTAGAAGAGATTAGGGTTAGTTTACTGCAGCAGAAGACATAAAACTGAGAAATGAGAGAATAATTGTTTTTCAAAAGGAATAGATTCAGAGCGAGCTAGATACTTGTAGGAGAGGAGAAGCTGTCTGAAGTATTAGAATAGTGAGTGTCCATTCTTGGGACATTGAGACATAGAAAGGGAGAGACAGAGGATCTACCGCTTGCTGGATTTATATGCATATGATAATATAGTATATTACGATGCATATTAGATAAAATTATCAACTCAAATCATAAAGATTGGAAAATAAAGTTTAGAGATTAGAGAATGAATTTTTCAGAATGGAAAATGAATTTTAAAGATTATGAAATACATTTTACAGATTATCAAATGAATATATCCACTTGAATTATTCTAGATGACATAGATGTCAATAACGTATTTTAGTTGGAATTTACTTTAAATCATAGATAGCATTCTACTGAATCGTCGACTTCAGAAGAATTTGAATTTGAGAGATTGCGCAGTAAGCATATGGTGATAATATTTACAAACTATGGTTGAAATTTCTATGGAAATAAAAAGTATAGTATAGTAATGTTATAGAAAGGGAAGAGTTTGGTGTTGTAGAAGAGAGTTGAGGGTATAGTGATATAAGCAAAAGCGTTGCTGGCTGATACCACGAAGCGGTCAGCGGTTATCCCTTTGGATGCATTCTGCCAAAATCTTGAGTGCGCCTCTGGGAGGATCAGCCGACCGACCCGTAGTGGGCCACATGTGCAAGCGAGACACACATAGGAAAGAGTGCGTGTGCGACTCACTGCACCAACAACCTATCTCTTCTCCTCACTGTTGCTCTTACGCACTCTCCCATCTACTTTTTCTCTGAGTTGCTTTTTGACCAAGGGAATGCGGGGTAGGTAATTGGCCGCTCTTCTGTGCGGCGTTGCCACTTCTCCACTAATGATAATACACCTTTGAGCTCTTGTGGTCCTTCCTTGCACCACTACACGTCTCCTCAACTAGTGTTTTCTTTCTCGTACCGATTGTTTCTCCTACTCATACACATTTCCTAGGAATTCCTTATCACTCTCTCTTTCTCTCTTCTGAATCTCACCCGGTTCTCTTATCGGTTCACGTTCTGTTTCTCTAGTTCCTCCTTCGTTTCCTTCCACTGTTTATTTCTCGTAATCTGTTAAACTGCCTCCAGTGAATAAAACATAATTATATGAAATAATTGAGAATTATTGGGGTATTAATAAATGTCCCTCCAAAATATAAAAGGTTGATCTTAACGTGAATTGGAATTTTGAATAGGATAAAAATAAAATAAGATAATAAATTGAAGGGAATCAGTAAGAATATGGCTTTATAAATTATAAATGATTGTATGATAATAGATTTAAAGTCTCTGCAACTAAGTACAGTGAGCTGTACAAAATTGATTGAAACATAACCATCTATTATTCTAGAATGTGATATGAATTACCTATTGCATGATTGATAGGTTAGAGGTCGAGATTCCAGGTTTCATGTTTAATTTCCAAATGGGCCATAATATCGCTAAATTTATATGGTATCCTTCTTCTAAAGTAAAAAGCTTAAAAATAGTCCAATGCACTGGCGGCTCGTGCCCTCGAAACAGGTGAAGTGCTGTACAGTAAAAGATACGACCACTTCGCCTGTTTCGTGGGCACGAGCCCACGACCAAGTGGTCGTATCTTTTACTGTACAGCACTTCACCTGTTTCGAGGGCACGAGCCGCCAGTGGTCCAATGTAATTGGAACAGAAAAGTCACCCCTCACCAACAAACCACCCCCCCCCCACCATCACAAACGCACCCGCAGACATTACCATTTATTCATAATCAGCTAAAATGGCAACGTTGTATCAAGTCTTAATGGACTATCTCCATGCATTTTACACCAGTATAAGGTTGTTGAGCATTGAACGCAAACCCTTTTAAATAAAAGAAATTTAATGTTCCACAAGTAGAAATGTAGTATGAGGAGAAAGATATCAGGTTGACTAGTCTGGTTTATAAAAAAAAATATCATTTAATGACTGGGTAATAGTTGTTTCAAATCATTTAGTGAAACAGGAATGCTGAAAGGAATGACAGTTATGAACTATTGAACCACCTTTTAGATCCGGATGCAATCACGATAATAACATTATTATAACTGTACTCCACTATCATTGATTTTTTTTACTGCTCAATAATTACACAAATTCAGAAATTTCATCTTTTTTTCCCCCGTCTTAATATTTTCTCCATGCTAAATCATTTAAACTTGAGGAGAGCTGATCTCTTCAAATGTTTCAACAATGATATAAAAAATGTTGTAAAGACTATAGGTTTGTATAAAATTGATGAATACAGTACATTCGTGATAAAACTGTATTGAAGTCATCCAAGGGTCAATAGAAGATCATAAATAAAAATAATGAAAAGTATCAAAGACAATCAATAGGCATATTCATATCTTCTCTCAGCATTGATTGAGAACACACGACTCAAACTTTAAAATATTTGCTGTTCAAAAATTATTATATTAACTCATCATGCTTTTCGTTGATTTTTAATTGTCTATCTTTATTTCTCTCCCATTCATTATATTTTTATCCTCTCTCACCCTTATCTCTCAATCCCAATTGCTAAAAACACTCATATCACTTATTGTTCACTCAAAAATCTTCCTCACTGCCACCTTTTTTCTCTCTCGCTCGTTCTTTCTCCCTCCTTCACTCTGTCTCTATTCTTTTTCTCTCACAAACTTACCTCTTCCTTTACTGGCTGATTTTCTACATCTCTTACTTCCGTCTTATGATTTACGACGCATTAGATATTATATTCCTCTGTAATTTATAGGATGATAAATTATGCAAAGAAGCTGGCCGGACTTTGGGCTTTGAACCTATCTCTCTCTCTTTCTTTCTCTCTCACTCTCTCTTGAGCATGCTCTGCTCTCTTCTCTAGGCTACAAAGCACGACCTAATGGGAAATTAACATGTTACTAAAACTCTACCCATAAGCGTCCATACGTTCGTTCACTTGCTAGGCTTGCTCTACTGCCCACAACTTCGCCATATTCATTCATTTTTCAATCAGCTTGCTTAAATTGTTGTTCTATCAGATTTTGATTTTTATTAACGGAGACAAGCTTCTACTTTTCGTTTTTTTTGTTTTTGCAAAATGGTTTGTGAACTTGGAATCCGAATTTTAATGTCTGTTTTTTAGTTCCTTTAATTGTATTTTTTCAATGAAATAAATAAATAAATAATAGAAGCTGTGCTGATGAGAGGAGCAGACCAAAGTGAGAGGTCAGTGTAGAACTGTTAACTCCACTAGAAATTGTTATCATTATATGTCTTATTATGTCAATGTGAATAAATGAATCAATAAATTCATGACTTATGTGTCCAAGAATGGAAATCTCCAATAACTACTCCTTGAATAGATTTATCAGATTTTTCCAAAGTAAAAGTTAATAGAGCTAAATGAATAAGTGAATACTGAATTTAGATTTGTACAAAACACAAAAATTGACCAGGTTTTGAGAGGTTCATCTTTCATAAACAATTAAACATATTATATTTGTAGGGAATTCGCTGCTTGATTGATTTTTTCCAAGTCAATTCTTAAAAGCAAGTTCTGTCTTTTCAAATTTCCCATATTAATTGCACATAAGTGACATAAGTAATCACCACATTGTATATTGGTGACCTCCTTACTACTTATTCCGTGTGATCGTGTTGGTTCAACCTCCATGTCGTTAAATGATTTCAAGACTTTCTCAATTTCAACCTTTCTTTTGACATCTTTCATCATTTACCACTACAATATATCCATGAATATCATAAACACAACCTAAGTAGCCAAAGCTAAACCACTTGTTGAATTACTGAACTGGCACCAAGTATTATTATTAGAATTGATCCCAAGTATTATAGGAGAATTGAACATAATTGAACATCACTTGATGTAATAAAATTGTCATTCCATCTTCCACCATTTATAATTTTCGCTTGGAACCATTCTGAGTGTGCTGCCTAAAGAGTTTGGTGGTGGGGGAGGGGAATCCCATGAATCAGTTGAACTATGATTTTCGCTTCAAGCAAAAAGTTACTAAGCTACCTCAAGTAACTTTCGCAGTTACTTGAAGGGTGATAAATGAAAAAAGAGTTTGATTTATCGGGAATGATTCGAACTTGTTTTAGAGTTGGATGAAATGAATTCTTAATAGCTCTGACAAAGACTGCTGTTGGCTATGCTTGCAGTGTTTTGAATAGTCTTCAATTGTCTTTTTTTAGTTGCGGCTTCAAATATCGATTTCACTTTCTCCTAATGTTCTTTTCCTCAGACTATTGACCATTGGCAGCTTAATAAAAGGCTGCATTCTAGTCAATTAATCATTCTTGAACATTCCAGCGCTCAGACCCCTGCTGGGTGTAGATCTCAGCTCTGTGTTGTTGCTATGCTATGGCTGTAGCCCGGCAACTTACTGCCTTTTTTCTAGACAGTCGGCTAGCGTTGATAAGTTTCAAGCATATCATTTCAAGGGCCGCGGCGAAAATCTGCAGTAGAATTAGTTCCTAGTGGGGAATGGTCTCAGTGGGATCGAGGAATAGCGAGTCTCTATCCACTTCTCTCACAAACCTCAATTTTTCTCTCGTGAAAAATGATTCAAAATTGATCGTGAAACACCTTGTCACCCCACGCTTCAATCTTAGAAACCCCTCATGTTCTTATAAAATCTTTTACAATTCTCCTTTCAACTTTATTTCCATGGTTTCTTAATCTTTCACACTTCGCTTTTTTCAACCTTCAATTTTGTTAATGATTGATTGATCACAGATAATTAATATAAGAAGAATGTTGTCCGTTGAATAATTATTTCCATGTTTCCATTCCAAATAGGAAATTAATTAATTAATGAATGGAAAAATAAATTATTGAATCGAAAACTTGAATTTTATTATCAATTTGAGAAATTTTATGGCTGAATTACTTTTTGAGTAAAAAAATGAGGTTGAGCTTCACATAAAATACATAATAAAGTAGTCACAATTAGAGTTTTGATTCCTTTTTATATCGTGGCTAATGCAGTTCTGCATGATTTTATTGGCAAGTGAGCTAAAAAAATTAAGCAACAATATTTGACCCGAAAATACTGGAATCTTTGAAAGAATCAACCACTGATTTAAAAGGTTTGAGATTTTTTAGGTTTGTTTTGACTTTTCTGGTTTGTGGATGGATGAGGCTCAGTTTCATTGAATTCCATGAGTGAATGTGGGGATCATCATCATCATCATGTGAGGATCTGTTGTCGCCCTGGCCTGTTGCTAGTTTAGGCGACCACAGAGAGAAAACTTGTTATTAATTTCTGGGTCCATCTCATGAATAATAAGGACACTGGTGGTGAAGGCATCTGAGGCTTCCGTTCAGTCATTCACACATCTGATCTTTGTCTTCTTCTTCTTTCGATCATTGAAAATTCCTTTGAATTTATTATTAATAATAATTGATCGTGATATAAACCCGCTAGATATAGATGGATGAAATACAATTTCTATGATAATCTGCCGTTCTTAATATCAGTGGACGTTGAACGATGCGGGTACGTGACGCCTCTACGTTTTCCAATTGAATAAATATCTACAATTTCTGTCATCGATACTTCTTCAAATGAATATTTTTGTTCAAAATAAATATTACAAATGATCTCAGTACTAAATTTAGTACTATCTGAGAAAGATTTCTTTTTCCAAATTCATAACTCCTCTTCATAGGCAAGTGATAAGAAGATTATTACTGGCAAAAGAGATTTCAAATTTTGACAACTCTGTTGTTGTTAAACAGAGGATGTGGAGTCTCTATTTTTCCAGGCCTAATCACCTACCATTTTGGCTTACTCTGATTCTTTATGTGAACGTTACTTTTTGCCTGTCACAATAGCTTATCCCTTGTCAAAAAACGGGCAGGCCTTCCACTAGGGCCATGAACTTGACTACTAAACGGCGAAAAACCCAGGAAATACGAGGTGACTTGAATTTTTCGAGAGTAATAAAGATGGTGAGTTATTGGTGATAGATATAATCCTACAGACATTTTGAAAGCGATCCTAAAACACTATTCGAGCTCTGAGCCTTCGAGCAGACAAAAGGGCCTCACTATGCCTCAGGTCAGTTTCATCTTTTTTCGATTTTACGGCCTATAAATGCTCACTGTCGAAATTTCAGCAAGAAAGTATAGCTTTATAGCCTTCTTTGCCCTTTGTCTGATTTTCAGAAAGATAAGTGCACACAATGTGTTCATTACTGAGCGCACTCCATGTGTAAACTCTCCAAATTTATCTGATAATATTTTTCGCTGTCAAGCGGATGTTACTGATGGATTTTTACAATCTCTGCTCTCAAAAATCTCATCTTTGATTATCGAACTTTTCGGAGCGAAATGCCTGAAGCTATTTGATAGGATATTCCTGTTGTTTATAGGATTTCTACTCTACATCTACAATCTTCAGTATTCAATATTCACCCCAAAACTCCTGTAATTTAGCAGGCCTTGTTCCAAATGTTGTACAGTATTTTTTACATACTTTTCCAATGTTAAGATCGGATACACATAAAAAATTGAAAAGTAATTCCGGTCTCAGACTTCCAGAACCCATTTCATTTTAATCCATGGCACTAAAGTACCTGGTGGTTATTGTTGGTTACGCTTTATTTAGAGAATTTCATATTTTCAATTTGGATTTGAATCATCTGTAGGACGAATACATCGCTCGGCACGTTTATTACAGTGGGTATGATATGATTGTACTGTGAATGAAATTATACGAACCCCAGAAACGTCTAGGAAGTCATGAAGGGGAGTGACTTCAACGTAACCCAGCGTCAATGTTTTCTTTCTTTTTATTAGCGGGATGTCATTGACAGTGAAGAGAAATGCTGGCACGGTGATGACTGTTGCAGCCTTGCACGAAGAGCAGTCATTCGTGGTCGGGTCCAACGGAAGGAAAATAATAGGTGGGGGACCATCAAAAGATACAGTGGCTGTGTGTTTGTGAAGGTCGAATTAATGATTAGGCGTTATTAAAGACGGATTAAATATAACTTAGGAATCCGGCAGACGGATATTTATACGTATTTACGGCATTAGCGCGCGGTTGAAGGGTTGGGGGGGGGGGTTTAGAGATGGCCTGATGGTTTGTGTCGTGTAGAAGAAAACTAAGAAGAAGAAGAAAAAGAGGGAAGAAGATAGTGAGGAAGTTACCGCGCCGCAGACGAAACCCCACCCTTAGAGACCTGGGATGTACTGCTCCAGGCAACTCTGCTACTGTTCACCGAATACATTACGATGTATATACATATACACAAATACATACATTGCACCACATTCCCCACAGACTCCTACTTTCAACGTGTGCTTTCCTCTTTGCATTGTTCTCTATCCTCTACTCTTTCCTAATCTTCACAGATCTCTGGCTCACTCGCTCTACAACCTCTCTGTCGTTTCTCCACCATTAAACCATATACGACTCCCTAGATATCTAGATCATCATTATCATCTCGCCCCATGCTAGATACTACAGGGGCTGTCTCGACTGCTTTTTGTAATCATCTGGGGAGATTTGGCTGTGCATTCTGACGGCTTTTGAATTACTTACTGTCTGAATAGAGCGTGTGCGGTGGAAGAATGTATGGAAAATTCTCTATTGAATTACAGAACTTGAAAAACTTGAGCTTCTGGCAGCTTGTAAATATCAAAAGGTCATATTACATAATTGTTTTTTTTTGTTTGTTTTTTTTTTGGGAGGGGATGTCAAATAACAATTTAGTAATAGCCTACATATTAATTTTTGTAATTGGTATTATACAAGAACGCGATGTCACCTCCCTATTTCAGTCTCCTTCCCACCATGTAGTTGGGATGGGAGAAATTTTAAATTTATGTAATGTTCAGTTTCAGTTCTCTCTGCTGTCGTCATTTGTTTCCATTCTTCCTAAAGTTTTCAAGTCATTTCCAATGTAGTTTCTAATCAATTCTCATTTTTCGTTTAATTAGCATAATATGTAACAATATTGTTAAAAGCATTTATTTCATCTTACAGTACTTTGCCAGTGCATAATATAGCTCTATTTAAACAAATACTGTGTCCTGTGTAGCCTGCATTTTTGATCCTAATTGTGTGTATATAAATTGTAGCTTTATTGTTGCACCATTCAACAATAAGTGCAATCACAAATTTTCCCATGCAAATACTGTTGAAATTTACATCTCAATAATATTTCAGAGCTCACTTCCACCAATAGCAGCGTATGTTGGCGTTCATTGTTGTTTATTCTATCATTGTTGTCTGGTAATGTTGAGGCCGAGTGCAACATGTTGCCAGCTTGCTTAAGAGATGCGGATTAAAGTTTTCCAGAAACGACAAAGCACCAGCGAAGCACGCACCAAGTGCTAAGCACCAAAGTGTTGTCAGGGAAGGTGTTTAGCGCTGCCACTCTCTTACTCATTCTCTCTCTCTCGCCTTTTCTCTCTTTCACCCCTTTAGCGGCCTCCTTTTCTTTTTATTCTGGAAAAAATAGTGACGCCCACAGCTCGGATGGAATGTAAAACTATTTAGATAAAGGCAGGCAGGCAACGGAATTCTTTGGCAGTTGGCAAAATAGAGAGGACTCTCTTGTCACAGAGGCTTAAACACACTTGATACGGGACTGGTTTCTGTAACGACGACTATAAGCTAGAGTTTAAGGAGGATGGAGTGAAACCGAGGTAGAGATTGAGAGAGAGGAATAGAGGGTTTGAGAAAGTGTGTGAGAGATAGAGAAAGAAGGGGAGGAAGTGAGAGAGATTGACTTGTAGGACGACACTTTAAGTGATTGAGAAGGGGGGGATTTGTAGAAAATTGAAAACACGAATTTGGAAACGAACTGTCTGTTGACAATACTTGTATTGGCCAAGATGTTGAATCTTCTCCAAGCTATATTGGATATGAACCTGCATCAAAAGTGATATTTCATGTAATAGGCTCATTGTCTGGGAAAATTTATCTGTTGAATTGAAATGTGGGGAATGGAATCCATCAACATCATCTCATGACAAGTTACATACAACTTCGTTATTTAATTGTGGAGTTGAGAGGTCGAAGTAAAAGTTACAAATATGCACTAATAAATGAAGTACTAAGTAAAGAACGATAAGACTAAATTATGAAAGGACTGTGATGTTCTTGTCTTTTTGAATAATACTAATAATCCATGTATGTTATGGCACACAACGATTAGACCAAAATAAATGTTAATTTGCTTGAATTATTATTATTATTATTCAGAGCTTGGAAATATTTACAGTAGTAAAGTTTTTGGTCTGAAAAATATAGTCGAGTCAATAGTATTTGGGTCTTTTGAATATTATTTTTTATGTAATTGATAGGCTTTATTTTGTTTTGAAACAAAATAGGCTTTAATTAAAATTTGTTGAAAATTATAATGAAAAATATATTAATTCCAAAAAAACATCGAAAGACCGATTTCTAGGTAGATACATCGTCAAGTGAGAAACATCTAACCATCGATGGGAAAAACATGGATGTTTTTGAACATGGTTGTATCGATGACATTCCTAGTGGTGATCAGAGTGAAGCTGTCACATACATGGCAGCGGTTATTGTCAAGAGGCGAGAAAATTATTGTCGAAATGGTGGTTTTGACGCGTCCCCTGAAACGGGGAGACGTTGAATTTTAATCGTCTCATAATACAGTCGGTAGCCGGGGATTAGATAGCTGATATTTCTTCTGACGCGAACTTCACTCGCTAATATATTCTGCGTGCTTTTGACGTTGAGGAAGAATTATTGCTATATTTTTTCGCAGTTGAGTTGCAAAAAATTATTGATCGACGGAAGACAGTGAATGGATAACAGCTACCGGTCTCCTGAGAAAGGAATTCAGCCAGATAATTATCATTTCACGCGTCCCAGGTGGTGCTGCTACCTAGTGCCGCATCTGCGTACTAATGCCATTCCTACTTGTTTATCATCTAGCTATATTCTGTCTGAGCTGTAATACCTCTTATTATTACGATGTGAGCACATGACATAAGAAATTTCATGAATTCGATAATTCTTGTTCATTCTTTCCACAAAATTGACGTGAGTGTTTTTTTTCTGCTATTATCAGTTGATAAGAAACAGGTAACTCACCCTGAACACTGAAACACTTGAAGCCTTACATGTTTGTCTTTGGAAAACCGCTTATATTTGAGATAAACAATTCTTTTAATAAGAGATTAATTTTAAAAAAGGATCACTCCCGTGGCAGTGGTAAAATTTGTTTCATATTATTTTTTTCTATTGTTTTTATTGTAAATTCTAACTTGTGTAGCTTTCATTCGACAGCATTCCAGCAAACGCATTATCTGTAAGTTGACATTCCGCCAAAAACGTTGGTAACATAATTTATTCAGTGTCTTGATTATGAACAACTGTAACTCTGTGTATAAGCTAGAGTTCCCTGTTTCCTACTTTCCTAGGTGTATTCATGAGCAGGGAAGGATTTTGACTGCCGCCCCCTAAAGCATCAGGACCGGATTTAGGATCGGTGGGCCCCTAGGCTCAGCTTGTGGTGCGGGCTCCTATGGGGGGATGTGGAGAGTATACCCTCTCAGCTAAGCGGGGGGTCCGCGGGCCCTCCCCCGGGAAATTTTGTAAAGAATTTGCTTCAAAATTGCGCTTTAGAAGGCCTTTTCGTGGTCTATTACATGAAGAAATTCCTATTTTTTGAGCATAATATTGATAATGATAGCCTATAGGCCTTTAAGACCAATTCTATACTGAGTTTAAGATCCAAAAACAAATCACAAATTCAAGAAAGATTCATGATGAGTTATTGAAAACTCGTTCACTTTGAGACTGGGATAGAATTTAAAATTATACAACTCATTCTTTCAATGTTGCAGTCTTTATTACTAGCTTACTTTGCAAAATTAATCCTGATAGAACCACTGTTTCAATTTTCAAGCTGAAGTTTTCATAAAGTCCTCATTTTATTCATTCAAAGTTGAATTTAACTTTCATTAAATCAGTAAGTGACAAAGTGCAAATTTTGGTAGTTTGGTAGTGCCAAAGCATATAAGTTATGTCAATGATTTATTATTCACTATCAGATTCTGAACAGCTTAGCAATATCTATAATTTCATACTTCCTACCACGATCATAAACAAGAGATAATCATCAATTATGGTAAACTGAAAAAGGATTTCACCCGCCAGAAAGAAAATTTTTTTCCGAGAAAGTTTACTCTAAAACTATATTTTCCAAGAGTTTTGAGCCTTATTATTAGTTTCATTATTATTTGTAAACATAATTTTAATTATTTTTAAACATACTGTAGGCCTAATTATATATCACTTATTAAGTATGCTGTATGTATAATATGTGATTGTAATTAATTGTAAGCTTAAATCCGCATTTTTAAGAAGTTCTTATCCCTCCCCATCAATATTCCCAGACTTAGAATTAGAATAACAGCAATAGATGAAAAAATATGTTTAGGCTGTTGATATCAGTTGCAATATATTTGAAAAATCAATTATGTTACAAAACCGTCCAAAGCAGTAAAGCCGTCAAGCTGTGCCGCCCCTGAGACGTGCCGCCCCTAGCCTAGTGTGCCTAGTGGGAAATCCGTCACTGTTCATGGGTCACGCTGAATAAAATTTGCCTCCAAAATTGAATAAAAATACTAGAAATGATCAACTGCACTCGATGGATATTCTATTTACTTATCCGTTGATAAGCATGCATGGTGGAAAAAATTACAGGCTAAGTTATTATTTACCGGAGTACCATTACCGACAAGTGCATATTTAAATTACTCCAGTGAATTTTTTCACTTCAGCAGCTCGTCATGGATCAAGAAACCACCTTCTTAGGCTTAGTTATGTTAATTTTTAATTTATTAATGAAAAACTTTTAATTGAATGAATACTAAGGCTATTTCTAATATAATCATCATTAAAATATAGTCCAAATTTTTAGGTTATGACAAAAACAGTATTTTTTCTTAATTTTTAGTGGCACATTTCTTTCAGTGTCTTGATTTTGAAATTTGGTGACCTATGAATAGTGGTGCAACCTTTGACCCTATCAAATTAATAATGGTTTAACTGTTGACTCTACAAAAGTAGTGGTGCAAAACGTTATCGTTGGTGGGTGAAAAGCGGTAGCTGAGGACACCCGGAGCCGTCCGTCCCGTCCCGACTGACCAAGGTCCATGCGGAGTCGCTCCTTCTCCTTCTGCTCTGCCCTGCGTGTGTACAATTGCCGGCAGGTAGACGCGCGGCTCGCCGCACCATTTGGCAACAGCGCAGCAGACGACATGAATTATGGCGGTGGCTCCGAACAAACCCCCTCCCCTCCACACCGCCCATCCATTCCCCCCAACTACCCTCCGCCTATCTCGACCGCCTAGCTGTGAAATGCTGTAGCATCTCTTATTTGCATCTCGGTCCTGCAGCCCTTTATCGGTGTCCTTTTATAGTGTGTTCCCACATTAGGATAGTTCCGGAAAATCTAGTAAATTGATGTAGGATATAATCAATGATTAAATAGATTAATGTAGGATGAAATTAATGAATTTATGCAGTTAAAAAAGGGAACCTGAAATGGAGAAAACTTTGAACAAGGAAGGACGGGAATGAAGTAGGGTAAGAATTTTGCTCATAAATTTATGATAAAATAATGAATCAATTGGAATTATTGGTGCTAATCGAATACAGTGACGACGATTTTTTTTGTTATTTTATTGATGAAAAAGAAAAATGTTAAAAAAGTTAAAAATGTGACATTCAAAAATTCTCCAAGGGAAAATCCTTAATACATTCAATTCTACATTCCTGTTTTGCAACTACCCCATTTTTGAATTTCATCCTCACTATGTTGATACCAGTGATGTATGCTGATTTTTGTCATTCATTCTTTTGTTAGATTTTTTACTATTTCATGAAGCATTCTTATAATTCGTCCATAACAAACGTCCCTGCCCTCTCACATTCCTATCTGCATTATGTTCATCTCTCCTATTTCTTTCCTATTAGCTTGACCCCCCACAACCCTCAATGGGACATAGAAAACCCTTATCATAATACCCAAACTCCAACCCTTCTTCGTTTCTGTTCCACCTTAAATGTCTCCTCAGTTGCATCCTTTTTCAGTCTCATGGCTTTCCATCTCTCTCAAACATGAATTCTGTCTCTGTTTTGTTGTTACCTTGCGTAGCTGCTGCACCTCTTCCTCTTCCTGATCTTCATCGGTCTTCTTCTCTTACTTTTATTTCATCTTTCTCACCCTCTCTCTCTCTTTCTTTTTCTTTCACAGTACTTTTCTGTTTTTCTCCACAACATAGTCTCTCTTATCTGTGGGATCAGCAAGCCCTCCTCTGATGCATATCTCTGCCCCATTCTGCGTGTAGTTTGTATTTATGTCATTTGCAGACTCCTTGCATAGCTCTCAGCCATCCTCCAACTCTCTCGCACCTCACATTCTCCCTATCTTCCCTCTCACCCATCGGTTTGTTTCTCCCTGTTAACGTCACTCTTCGCATCCGTCGAACGAAGATCGAACCAGTCAATTAGCAATAAGATCGATCCCTATCTATCGAGCCCTATCGTATCGAATGCAAAGATGGCGACGCGCAGTGAGAATCATGCAACTTGTAACGATGAGCTACAGCTGAAAGGGTTGGAAAAGCAGAGGGAATGTGGTAGAAAGAGAAAGTAACGTTGAAAATTAAAGGGTACACAGGGGAAGCGTCGTATGCAATACATTTCTAATGTCGACAATTGGGATGTGCAAAACATGTTGATGTTGGATGTGCTTAGCATTAGCAGCATGCTGTGCAGCACAAAAATCGACTAGCAAAAGTAGGGATTCTTTTGTCGCAAGAGCGATTAGAACCTCATCTCACCAACATCCCTTAAAAAGTGCTGTCTTCAGACGAAAGCCGCTCTGTACCTATTACAGCTCTAATTTAATCTGATCTGCTTGATCATATATTGATGAGATATGTATTTTTTTATACTTTTTCACTTAGATTTCCTGCTCGATATTTTCCAATGCAATGTGATGTTGATGTTGCGTTAAAGATGAGTTGAATTCACTTAAGGCGTTGAAGTCACTAGAAGAGACGGCTTGTTAAAGTCTCTACTTGTATAACAGTAGGATGTTTTTTATCTCTTTTTCCTATCTACGTGTGTATCGTATTAGTTCAATTGAAGCTATAGGCTGAAACAGTTATTTTAGTACTCCATCATCATAGAGCAATTTTTTCGAAAGCGATTTGGAAATAGAATTTTATATAATTAGATGTTCAATTGGATTTTTTCCAAATATTGATGGTTTTCTCTTTTTCAGGTATGTCCATCTCACAAACTTTTTTGGCTATAAACTATTGGCCATCATGAGGTAAATATAATTTTCTCTGAATTTTATTATCTATTCAATACTAGCATTATTAAGGCTTTGAAATAAGATCTGTAAAATCCAATATTATTATTTCTTCAAACTTCAAACCAATTTTTACCACCGAAATAAAAGAAAAACAATTTTAAATTTAGAAATAGGTTACATCAAAGTTCCAAGAAAAAAATCAATAACTGTTAACGTATTTCGAATCCTGTTCACTTTGAAATTTTGAGCAAAATTAAAAACACATCCACTCAGGATGAATAACAAACACTACATCTTGTGAAGATTGTTCACAAAACTATTCTGCTATTTGAAAATCATTCAAAACCTACAGTATTTCAACGGTACAATCGTTGTAGTATTGACTATATTTACCTGTATCTCCAGCTTTTTTGGAAAGAATTTTGTTTTTTGTGCGAACTCGATTCCCACATATAGAGTCTGAAGGGAAAGTAGGTATAGAAACCCAAAAAGACGGCACGACATACTATTTATCATGTACACCCTGTTTCTTTGTTCCCTTTGTCAAATAGCGATACCGCCTAGCCGACAGTCCTTATCAGTCAAGAAGCTTTTGCCCTTGAACCTTTGAAGTATAGGGTCGGGTCGAAAAAACATGTGTTTTGGCTAACTATTTTGTAGCATTGTCGCCTTGTGTGTTGTCTCAGGTTGATTCGGAGTGATCTATCATTTTGTGTGGTCTTTGATCTTCCAAGGGACTGCAATTAGTTTCAGATGGTTAGTTGTCTTATTTCTTTGATCATCCAAATTGATTAGTTGATTGGTCTAGGTGTCCCATCCCCTTGACCATTTCGTGAAAGGACCTTGATTATACGAGAGTTTTGAGATTGCTAAAAAAAAAATTAGTAGAGAACCGATAATGTCTCTAATATTATTCACCTCATAACAGTCTGTATTTTCGAGGAATTATTTTTCTATTATCATTTTTCCCTCATTTTATAAAATTTTATCTATTCTTTATAACCTCCACGTATATTGATCTGAATAAAATGGAATTCTTCTTCTATTCATCAATTACCTTCTGTGATACAAGTTCTTATTTCAATTTTAGTGGTCTCATGGCATGAGTTGAGTTAGTTGTCCAATTTTATCCCTTCCATCAGTTTTACCAACTTCTTAATAAATCTAATTTTTCTCATTCTATGACTAGAATCAGTTATTCCGTTCCAATTATTATTTTTTCTATTTTCAGAAAATTGCTTTCTCATATTTTCCTTCAGCTTTCTTCTAATCCATCCATCAATTCCAAATTTCTGATTCAAATTTTCATTCTAACTCATTTATGAATCGAGTTGGTTTTCCAAAATCATCACTCCTTTTTGTTTCATAAAAGTTTCTTCTAGTTGTTGTTGTTTCTCGTACTTCTTCCAGTTCCTTCAATTATTCAGTTAGAATTCCTACAGCAGGTGATGTCAGAGTCGTAATGCTAGCAACAGCAGCTTTGTGTCCTATGAAAAAAAGCAAGCACCGCTTTCGAGCCGTGTTTATGAAATGAAGAAACACATTACGATGCCTAATGCAATACCTCATCTGGCCTTTTTCCACCTGACCGTAATAATAGTCTACGGTCTACGCTACGCACCTATAGTGGAGTTGAGCTGAATTCCTGGCTCCTACCTGACTGCTTCTCCTCACCTTTTTGTCTCTCCTCTTCAGTCCTCCGTAAGCCGTCAATCTTTTCGTCTTCTGGTTGATCTAGAAGAAGAAGAAGAAGAGGTGGAGAGAGATGAAGAAGAAGAAAAGGAGGAGGAGGAAGAAGAAGAAGAAGAAGAAGAAGAAGATAGAGAGAGAAGGATGAATATTGAATAAGAAGAAGCATGTAAAGGAAGAAGATATAGTAGGAGAGTAAGAGGTAGAGAAGAGAAAGAGGAGGAAGATACAGAAGGATAGGAAGGATTAGGAGACTAGGACGAGTAGGCTAGAAGGAGCAGAAGATAGATGTGAAGAAGGGAAAGAAGTTGGTGAAGAAGAAGATTATGTTGAAGATAATCAAGAAGAAGAAAAGTAATTAGAAACAGGATAAGAATGAGGAAGGAAATAGGAGATGAAGGAAAAGAAGGAGGAGAAGAAAAGACTAAGAGTGGTGAGAAAGAAGGTGAAATAAATGAAAATATATCCTTTATTAGGCGGAGTTAGGACTAGGAAGTCCTTTCTACCATTCAACCTTAAGGTGGAGGTGAAACAGAAAAAGAAGAAGTGAATAAAGATCAAGGAAGGGTAAAAAGGTAATAAGAATGGTGGGAGAAGAATAAGAATATAAAATGAGGATGAGAAGAAGAAATAAAAAATTAGAAGGAGGAGTTGGAGGACAACCACCCCTCATAGTCTCTCAGCCTCGTCGGAATTAACAAACTTAACATCATGTTCATAACCACCACCATCATCATCATCATCATTATCATCATCATCGTTTCAGTCGTCGCCATATCTATCTCTTAATGATGATAATGACTGTGCTGATGATGATTACGATGATTAGCACCGGTGAAAACCATAATAATGTCTCTCATTAACTTCATTATAGCCGTTGGTAGCCGTCATTGATGATAATTCCGAGTATAGTTTCAGAATTTAATGTTTGTGTAAATAGAATTGGAGTAGAAACCACATCCACTATTATTTGAATAATAAGTTTATGAATAATTTAGCTCTAGAAGCTTCTTAATAACGAATGAAGTGAGTGTCATGAGGAGTGACTCTTCTTGAAAAATAGTTACCTTTGATTGATTTCAAGTTTCAATGGAGCCAGTGACCACTTGATATCAATATCATGGATCATGATTTGTTCAACTCACCAAATGGTGGCTACATCTTATTTCCAGAATAGACCATATTTCAGTATCAAAATTATGATTATTTTCTAAAGCCTTCTAACTTCAAGCCTTCATGTAATTCTCGTACTGAGGAATTGCTGTGGATTCACTCCGATTATGAAAATGTCCTGTTTATTAGACACATTTTGAAAGATTGAGAGAGAGAGAAAAAAGTCAGATAAGACTTTTTGCTTGATATTCAATACAACCAAACCTCCCCTTCCCCCCAGTGTGGGGCCCCAGTTGATCAATCCCCAGGGGCCCCAAACCACCCCAGACCGGCCCTGTGGTAGTGATCCAAATTGATCAAACGCCTTCTTATCCAACTAATTGAAGTAAAGATATAGAGATGATCTAACTACAAAATATCTTCATAAACGCTTGTGTTGAACGCCAAGTTTTAACACATAAAATGACAATTCCTGTTAAGGATGTAAAATTATTTCGTTTTCAGTACCTAACTAAGAGAAATATAGAGTGTGTGATAGAATATAGAGAGAGAATAGAATCGCTGTTTTCATATCAACCTTTACAGTATTTTAGAAAGAAAGAGAGGGAGTGAGAGAGAGTGAGAAAGAGAGTGATCTCCGACGTCACCAGATGACTGACTGAGCGACTGAGTCAGTCAGTGAGTAAGTAGACGATTAATTGAGCGAGAGTGAGTGAGTGAATGAATAAGTGAGTGATAGTGTGAGAGTGAGTGACCACCCTCACCCTCACCGGGTCACCTGCCTCGGGCGACGCTTATTGAATTCGCACGACGTATCATCGTCTCGCATCAGGCCACTGAAGTTGCTATCTCTCCACTAACCACTAATCAGTTGAATGCAATCACCTACGTTGTTGGCTAATGGTGGCTGTGTTGTTGATGTCCAGCAATGTTCAAGTGATATGTAGGGAAAACGAAAAAGTAAAGGGAATATTCATTACAGATATGCAAGGGCAGTATCTATTTAATGTAATATTCGATTAAAAATTTGTATTGTAAAGCAACATCATTGAACTGTTGCTTCCATATAACAAAGATTGCCGAGTTTTCCAGGGTGAACTGATTTGAGATTACAGTTGATTCAGTTTGATGAGAAAGGCACCTAAATTAGGAATGTTTTCAAAAGTTATCACTACTTATGATGATGTGTTCCATAATTTTTCTTTAAAATTGAGAAGTAATTCACTTGGAAGTTGGCAATTATTATCAGCTTGCACTATTTTTATAGACTTCTCACTTCACTTTTTCAACGAAACTCTCAATATGTGTGTTTCTGTGGAAGAACTTCTACCCTTTCTCTAGCTCATTATGATAGAATTATAAGGGTTGATATACTTGATGAAAATTGTATTTTAAAGAGTGCAATTCATAAATTTTCACTGTAATATATGGCTAATTAAATCTATTTGATTTGAGTAGAGAATACTCGAACAAGGTTTATCATTGTGTGGAGGCATGGCTTCTCTTAATGTTCACCTAGTGTTCCTTGGTAGGGGATATCTAATAGGTATTGCTAATAAGCATATGGATATGGAAGCTGAGAAGACTCGCCGCTCGCCGTCCCCAATTCATTGTTACTTTGTGGTTTCTCAACTTTCGTGAATCTACGGTTACTACGGTATTGTCTAGTAGGGCATGTTGCACTAATCTAATATTTTATTTTCAAGAGAATCAACAAAGAAGATTGAAGACTTTAAGCTGAGCCAGAAACCTCTGTGCAACCGGCAACTATAATGTAGCATTGGTAAAGTTTTTGACCAACTGAAACGAGCGTGGAATGCGTTGAAGCTCATGACTTTGAATGACGAATGAGGAGTGAAGCAGGGCAGCGCACATCAGTAGTTGTAAAGTAGTGATTGAAGTGGAGAAATAGAAGATAGAAGAGGGAAGATGGTAGGAAGGAAAGAGACAAAACGTAATTTGGAATGACGGCGATGTTAGTGCAGCGGCTAGCCTATCATTAGGTGAGCCGGTCGGAACAAATAACACAGGAGCATGTGCGTGCGGGTGTACACACACATGCAGCCAGCCAGAGGAATGACAGCGAATCATAATAAAGCAAATTACACACCCCACTTATAATATAGAGAAAAAAACCACAGCAGTTCCATTTCAGAAAGTCGGCCAGTCATTATTCCCGTGGAAAATACAACTCGGTGGTGGTGAAATTACTACGGCGCAGCGCAGAGCAGCGGTTATCTTCTTCTACTTTTACTTCTTTTTCATTTTCATGTTTCTTCTCTTGTAAGAGTTCATATTCCTTCTCCTAATTCATCTACTCTCTTCCACTCTATTTTTCTTCCCCTTTTCCGTTTTAAAAACCTTCTTATACACCTTCATCCTCTTAGTTGTTTTTCTGTTTTTCCCTCACCTTTTTCTAAGCCGTTGTTCCTTGTTCCTCTTCATCAAATTCTTCTTTCTTCAATCACTCTTATCACCTACTTCCTCTCCTGGTACTCATTCCACTCATTGTATTGTCCTCTATGTAATCTTTTCCTTATCCTACATCCTCTTCTCGTTGCGTCCACTAACTTTCACAGTTCTTTTTCCGCTGTCTTCGTTAATAATTCCCTTTTTTCATCAACCTCAGTCCTTTATTCTTCCTCCTGCTCCATCTTTCTCTCTTCAATTTCTTTGGTCATTTAATTACTTTCTTGTTTACTGATGGAAACAATTAAATAAAAAAGGTATCGTTCAAAACCTTAATTAATTTGAACACGTCAATTCTAAATCTAGTTAATGCGCAGTAAATACAATGTTTTCAGCAAAAGAGAAAATACAATAGTGAAATATGTATAATTTCAAACTTCATCTGATTGGACCTAATTCATTATTCTAAACAATGCAGCCTTCTCAAATTTTAGACTTTTGTTGGATCTTATTTTTAGAATTTGCTGAATTAGTTACACAATCTCATTTTACATTATTGATGATTAAGCAATGTTTAACAATGTTTGGTAATTTGTTTATAACTAACTTCTTTAATAAAACATTTATTTCATTCAACTTTCATAATTACTCCACATTCAAACATCATTTGTCTTCTAAAAAATATTGTTCAGCTTCCCTACAATAGATCAGCAGTAGAAAGTTACATCCTTCTGCAGATAAATGAGTATTAGATTGAATTATTAATAAAAACAATGCTCTTTTCATGCGCTGAACATATAAGGGCTGATACATATTGTCTCACAAGATCGTCTAATAAGTATACCAGCCTTTTATAGCCCACAAAATACTAATTAGCATTCCACTTGCCTCATGATAAATAGTGAATTGCATGTGCAGTACTACTTTCACGAAGCCTTGGGCTTTCAGGATACATGAAGTGGTACACTATACCGTGATCATTTGAGCACTTTGATATTCACAATGCATTCATCATAAAGTGCATCGGCTAGAAATGCACTGAACATGCAATGAACACAGTAATTCTAATTTAATAATTATATAGAATTAGCTTCCTTCTTCGATGTAATCTTCTTTCTGTAACCATGCTGAAACACGTTTCGTCTATGTAATTGCAGTTATGTAAGCCACCTTACATAGGCTACCGCTCGCGATATATTAGCTGATATTTCAGGTGAAACTTTCAAACTGCCAACGTTAACGTATTCACTGTCCACGTTAAGTGTAAGATGTAAATGCACTGTGGTTATTACACCAATTTGACCTTATTTCAGCTAAATTCTGCCAATGAAAGTTGGACGACTTTTGAAGTTAATGACTGCAGTTGATTCCAATCTTAGCCTGGTTTGATATTTTTGAGTTCGGGTAGTATCGAATTGGAAAAGTTCTATTGGGACGTGATGGAAGACTTCTAGTGGGCTGGAATGTTATTTAAAACGTGATAAATTCATGGAACCATGTAGAATGTACCAAACAAACATAATCATGAAGATCTTCCAAGGAAACGAGTAGAAAATTCTTTCTCGCACATTGATTCTTCAAATTATTCAGTTTTTTAGAATTACAGTATATTAAATAAGTAGAGGAAGATACCATATACATATTCTTAGTTGAATTTAGAGGAAGATAGTCAGAAAAATTAAGTTCATCATTCATCATTACCTTCATCCAGATTTTCTAACATCCATTCTAATTCAAGTAACGAATAATCAATTGAAGTACGCAATTGGAGATCAGAAGATTGTCTCTATTATCATCTGCTGAATTACCTTCTCCTCTGGTAGTTCAATAATCCAACTCAGTTTGAAATAAGGATCACGGAATGTTAATGGAATTTCTTTGAGATTTATTTTATTTCTCATTTGACGCAAATTTCCTGAACTGTTGTTTTGATTTCAGGGATTACAATAATAACTTGCATGATGTGAAAAAACATTGGTTGTCACTCTGCTCAACAAACTCTCTAATATATATTCAATCTAGTATTAGAAATAACCGTGTGTCCTTTTCATTGCGTTGTACTGTATTTCCAAGTTATTCACATTGCCGCAGAGTGAAATCAGATTTGAAATTTATCTGTGAAATACGTTATTTATGACTTAGTACGTTGCCAAGGCCATGATATTTCACATTTTGATCTTGTCACCTTGATTTTAATCCGTCACTACGAGTATAGGCTGCTTGCCTCGAAAAATCATGAGCTGCATCACTAATATGTATGGAAATTATGTATATCAACCCAAAGAAATTGCATTGATTACGAAAATTGTAATAATATTCAAGTTTCTACTCTACAAGTAGATTATGCAGTGCGCATTACGCAAATCTTACATTTGTCAGTTAGTTTTGATCTTTATATCGGTCCAGGTATACTACTGAAAAAATAACATGTAAAAGTAATGATGTTTGAGTAAAACTAGGTTTGTTTTCCATATAAATTTCTCAATTGATGAAAATATCAAGATATAATGTTGAATATTCATAGAAGTGACATTTTACACTTTCCCCCTCAAATAGCAAATGTAGGAATTCATCCTGTTCATGTTTCTTACTCAATCCATTTTCTAGTTTTCTGAATAATATAATCATTCAGTTATCAAAGAAATCTGTTCAACTCAATGTTGTTTTAGATTAAATCAAATGTCATATCCGACGACTAAAATCACCGATGTAGCCATAACCATGTTACTTTCTCATTAAACAGTATTGTCCACTTAAAGACAAAGGTCTCCCTTATCTGTGATTTACTCTTGTTTTGAACTGCAACTCCTTTAGTTAGATGTTAGAATATGCAATCCGTTTATTCTGTCTCACCAGGACTCCTCAGTTTGTAGGTTAAAATATTGTGAGTCTGAAAAGTTGCCTTTCTACCTCGAAGTTATGGATATCGCTTTATTTTCCTATTGAGATTTTTCCCAGTATGCGCTTTTGAAATACTGCATTACAATAATGATTGACATTTTTTTCAACCTCAATAAGTTACTTGCAGCTTGCAGGCATCAGCTAATAATATCATTGATAAATATAATTCGATCTACCAGTTAGTTACAAATTTGTATGAGTGGCATCATATTTCAACGTGTGTGTTGATGCTGGAAGAGTTGTTGTATACACATGAAACTTACTCGAATATTACCATAATATTGATGAAATAAATATAGACAATCAGCCAAATTTTGTAAGAAATGAAGTAGTCCATTGTATCTTCGAGTATATTCTAAATAATTTGAACAATTTGAAACTATTGTTTTTTAAACTTTACTTTTATTTTGAAGAACAAACCTTTAAAATCCCAACAATGCAAATCAAATTTAAGAGAATCTCGAATGATCAACTTCACCCCCGGATTAAAATCACCTGTAAACAATCCGAATGTAATTGGATATGCAGTGGTTTCACATAGCGTTGACGTTGTTATGCAAGCATTCCTTTTGCCAGGATTTCGCAGAATTTGGGCACTTGGTGTTTGCTGGTAGGTAATTATTGGGAGATTGGAGGACGTAACTGGCAATGATTTGCGGTCTCGGGCTAGAGCTGCCACCAGTTTAGGTGAAAATCTCCTTCTGGAAGAACACTGTAATTGCACTGCCGGTTGCGCTTTGGCGAGCGGAGAGAAGCCTCTCGAGAGTTACCTCTCAAGAGGAGGAAAGAGAGTTAGTTACCTCTCCAATTGTGCTCTCATATCGGCACAAACCGGATTCAGTTTCCGAATCCCTGGTTTCCGATTTTTCTCCTACGTTTTTTCTCCAACTTCTGAAATCTGTTGTACCTTTTTTGTTTTGTTTCTCGCTGGGGCTCAACTTATTACAACCGACGACTATTCTTGCTCACTTGTATTTTATTTTATTCCGAATTCCACTTGAAAACAGGCGAGAAATGGCCAGCCAACAACAGTCTGCATTGTTAATTGGCTATTATGTGGGTGTTTTAGTTTTAATTGTGTGCCTCACTGGACGGTCTCATGTGCAGTGCAGCAGCTGGCTTCGAAATCTCAAGTACCTTATGCTCCTTAGAAACTGCCAAATTCTTGTCTGGATATTGATTTCTTCATGTTGAATTTCAAATGAAACTGCGTGCAATCATTACTTACACAAGCACAAAAAATATGCTTTTAGTGTTCATTGAAGAGGCACTCATAGATGGGTTTCACCCCCCAAATACATTTGATTAAATACTGGTCACCCATCCAAGACCAGTTCATCGTATTCTTGAATTAACCTTACCATCAACGATTGTTCTATACAGCGTGAGATTCTGCTGTTTTTCTTGAAATATTATTGAGTACTGTATGCTTCCTAGTAACCTCCAGAATTATATAATATAGATTATTGATTTCGTCATGATTGACGAAAATAAATGATTTTGAATTGAGTTGAATTGATTTATAATGAAACCAGACAAAATCTTTATGTACCTCTAATCTACTTAGATAATCTAATATTTTCAATCTCTCATCTATTAGAATTAGACTATCGACTTTTTCATGATGATTCCTTATTGTGGGACTCGGAACAATCACAATGCATAAATGAATCTAGTTCGATTCGGACTAATTGCAAACTTGAAATTATTATCAAGTACGAATGCGGGATGCCTACGCAATTCATCAAACACGAAAATGTGAATTATTATTTCCTACATTATGAATTTCAAATTGGAGATACAAAAGAAATCCACTACTAAGAGCACAAGGACATATTCATTCTGGGTGTGACTTCTAGTGACTTTTTTGGCAGTAACTGGTAGACATATCAAATCTGGCAGTAATTTGTATTCGAATTATTGATTTTGAATTATTAATTTCATCAATCAATTCTTGAAACACAGACATATGACCGTATTAAAAAGCACTCTACCCAAAATGATAGTATACTCGATAGTCGACCAATATAATAGTGGAGTTGGAGAGGTACCGAGCGATAAGATCTAGTTGTGAGTAGTTTTCGTAGTGAATTTCGAACATGAGGGAGAGAATGGAATGGTGCGGAGTGCGGATGGGAGCAGCGTGTGTCAAAACAGAGGATCAGATTCAATGTGAACGTGGCTCAAAACGGATAACAAGAATATTTCGGAACTGCTTTTCGAGTGTGTTGATAAAGGGCTGCCTGTGTGTGGGTGATCTTCTTTCCTCTCTCACTCGCTTCATCCAATTCCTTCTTCTTTCTTCCGATGTGTCTTCAAACTCCGAATATATTTATGTCTTTATCAGACGACTGAAGTCTCATCTACATATATGCAAAAAGCTATAATTCGACGAAGCTCACAACAAGCGACTTCTTTTTCTATCTAACCGAAAATCTACTACATCGACATCTTTTTCTTCTCGCTATTGTTTTGCTTCTTTCTCCTATCCTCCACCCACTCTTCTTCTTTCCACACAGATTCCTTTCACTCGGGGACGAAAGAAGAATGTATTCGTGTTTAATAATCCCTCGACAAAAAGCGTATACAGTTGAGGATAGGCCCTCAATAAATTGAGCTTAGTTATGGTGGATGTTATTGAGCCGTGTGACCGGGTAGGTGGGCTGCCCCCCTTCCCCCTCCACAAACATCCTCCTATATTCAGCTTAGCAACACTAGATTTCCTTTTATGAATAGACTTTGGAAATATTGAAATATTCTTTTCAGATTTGTGCTATACGCATTTGAATGCTCTAGAAGCTTGACTGTTGAAAAAGGCTTTCGAAGGTTGGAATTCTCTGGTGAGGAGTTTGATCTTTTGTAAATCACCTTTGACATTTTAATTTTCGGATTGCAAGTATAAATTAGATTATTTATATTTAATTTTCTGAATTTTTTTGAAGTAGAGTGAAAAAGTAGAGTTCATATGCTTCTAGTGACAAAATGTTTGTACCAACAAGATGATCGATGAGATGGCCTTTTCCCCCTCCACAGTTACTGGATGCTACCACCGTTGCCACCAACGTCCAGTACCGGAAAAGTAGGAATCATCTCGTCAGTCCAAAACTATACAAGTATAGGCTCAATTGTATTAAGGATTGATATACGGTATTATTATTATTATTATTATTATTATTATTATTATTATTATTATTATTATTATTATTATTATTATGTCATTCTTATTATTATCATAATAATAATAATAATAATGGTATATTAATGGAAATGCACTGAATTATTTTGCAAATATGACGATGTGGCTATGGACTTTTTTGGTAAGCCATGGAAACATCTAAATAACAAAAGAACTAGACTATTTGAATATCTGAGTTCAATTTGAAAATATTCAAATTATAGGAGTATATTTTAGTATAGTATATCAATTCATATTCAACTCGTGTAGACCTATTGAATTGCCATTCGACTTGACTCGGTGCTAGGTAACGTCGCACTTATCCATTCATTTATCGGAGAGAATACATTATACTCAAAACACAATTGGATCAAAACACAGAAAACACGTCCAAAAAGTCTTTTCTTAAATTTCGATAAATATAAATTTTAAATAAAGGTGCTTTTCAAAATCTTGGCTGCGTTATGCACTTTCAATTAGATAATAGGCCTACAATATTATTCCATTGTAAATTTTTTGTAAAAATATTTGAAGACTGTACTCACTGTTGACCAATCCAAGTTATGTTCTGTTGGAAGATCATCAATATTTTAGTAATTGCTGGCTTCCTTAAGGAACATTATTTTGTTTTCGGGCTGTTTTATTCTCAATTTTTACCTCGGCCACTAGTTTTTTGCCGTTAAAAACATCCAGATAAACGCGGCCTGATAAGATTCGAAACCAGATTAGCGTTATTCTCACGCTGATGTGAACTCGCTCGTGACCCGAGAGGCGCGCGGCGCGGTGCAACTTGAGTTGTTTTCAACCTGAAATTAATGACCACGGCGTCTTTAATTACAGTTTTAGATCTTCAACTTGTTACGTAACATTATGTTGTGTATGCAATCGAAGAGAAAGTTGAAGGTGTACAGTACATTATCACCAGAAACGAAATATGGAACGTGTTCTCTTAATAATATTCGCTGCTCAATTAATTGACTGGCTGACAATTGACGGTTCTATTTGACCCACTGATTACATTTGATATTCTTATAACTGTAATTTATGTTCAATTTTTGGCTGCGTTGTACCCAAATTATTATGAAATTTGTTATTGAGATGCAGGCCAGAACGGAATGTATGTAGGCTACATATACGATCCCATAATAAAATTAAATATGTTGTTATAAAAAACCATTTATATAAGGCCTATAGTAAATTTACTCCAAGAGATCGTTACATTTACATTTGTATTAACGTCTAATTATTAGAAATCATACATGAAAAAGTATTGAATACTTTGAAGACCAAGACTAATGTTTGTTTCTTGTATAAAAACAAAAAAACTATTTATGAAGTAAAAATATAATTATTACAAATTTAATTTTTGAAGGATTTTTTTTTAATGGTTATAACGAAAATATGAAGGTCTAATTGTGATTGATTAAATTATTTTTAGGAAACTTGTTCTCTCCCAAACGGTACTTTTGAAAACTTTGAAATATTGATGTTTGTCAGTATGAAAATTTCGAATTATATGTATATTTTTCAACTTGAATGCCTGCAATGAAAATAGTTATTTGTGCATCTAGGGACTAAAGTGTAACTTTTTCTCCCTGAGGGGAAACTGTTGTTACCCGAGGCGTAGCCGAAGGCGACAATTTCCCTGTGGGAGAAAAAGTACTCTAGGCCCGTGATGCACACAACATTTTTCCTCCACCTACACCAATTAATACTATAAAAATGAAATTAATATTTGTAATCTATTATCTGTCGTAGAGATGACATAATATCAAAATCGAAAAGCTGCAGCTATTATTACTGTTTCTGGTCCTGAAAATACAGTTTAGTTGGAAGAAGAAGAAGAAGAAGAAGAAGAAGAAGGAAAAGATAGATGAAAAAAGAGAAAAGAGAGGAAAAAGAAGAAGAGGAAGAAGTGATGAAGAAAGTTGAAAGAAAGAGAAGAATATAATGAAGAAAGAAAAAAAAGAAGAGAAAAAAAGAAGAAGAAGAAGGATAAGAAGAGCGAGAAAAAATCGGAGAAGAAGAAGAAGAAGAAGAAAAATGAAAAAGAAGAAGGAGAAGGAGAGGGAGAAAATAAAAAGAAAGAAAAAGAAGGAAAAAAGAAGAAGAGAAAGAGAAAGAGGATGAAGAAGAAAAATAAGGAAAAGAAAAAGAAGACAAAAAACAAGAAGTAGAGAAGAAGAAAAATAAGAAGAAAAAGGAGAAGAAGAAGAAGAAGAAGAAGGAAAAGAAAAGGGAGAAAAAGAAGAAGAAAGAGAAAGAAGAAGAAGAAGAAGAAGAAGAAGAAGAAGAAGGAAGAAAAATAAGGAGAAAAAGTAGAAAGAAAAAAGAAGAAGAAGAAGAAAGATAAAAAAAAGAAGTAGAAGAAGAAGATGAAGAAGAATAAGGAAAAGAGGAAGAGAAAGGAGAATAAAAAAAGAAAGATAAAAAGAAGAAGAAGATGGAGAAGAAGAAGAAGGAAAAAAGAAGAAGAACAGCAAGAACATGGAGAAGAGATGATCAGATAAATATGCACATTTTCATATGCTGTATTGATGGAAGACGGTCACCCATGTTATTCTTATGGGTTTACTTTACTCCCTAGGGAAATTTCATTTACTTTTTCTCCCTAGGGAGAGAATCTGAAGCTTTATCATTCGATTCCGGGGAGTGAAATGCGACTTTAAATAGTAGGTGGAGGAAAAAAAAGAATCGGCGTTATTTGAGATGAATCGCTCCCCTTGCAAGTCCTTTGCTACCCTTCAACGAAAATAAATTACCGACTCGAATTCGAAATGGTTGCAAAGCGGAAAACTGTGACTGTCGGCGAACACTAAGAAGAAACGCCGTTATTATACTCTTTATAATATGACGACGTCTCTTTTCAGCTTCCACGGACTATAGTATTCCTGCCATCCGTGAACCAAGCAGTAAACTCTGTGATTCGTGATTAACTAACATTACTCAATTACTGTGCGTTCATAAAAACGTTCATTTCGAAAACACCTTTACAAAGCTTGCACTGAGTTGCCAGTACAGTATTATATTTCATCACTCACTTTTTCAATTTGATTCGCCATTGAAATGTGAGAACTGCTGAAAGCCAGCTAATTGCGCAACCATGAGTCAAAATAACCGATTTTATCGGTATAAATAGAAGTAATAGGAAAGTTCAGTGATTTGATCTGGCAGCTCAAATTGGCATGAAAATACGGCATATTACTTGCTATGTAATCGAGTAGGCCTACTGTAGCTCCACACATTTTTGAAGCATTCAATATTATTTCAATTTGCGAGTACTTAGCCTATATGAGTTGAAAACTAGTTATCACTAAAAAACGTTTTCTAGTCTGAAATTTCCTTTCAGATCAAGATGGAGCTGAATTGTTCATTAGGCCAGATAACAATAAGATTCCATTGAAAATAAATGTTTTCTGTTTGAATAATTTATTCTCACGTATTGTACAGGTTCTACTTGAATACAACCATAATATCAAAATGTCTTGTAATAGTAGAAAGTATAGAGTAAGATGGGTAGAAACAATAATACAGTTCCATTTTCTATGGTTGATAGGGATAGTTGATTTTTATTAGCGAGAAATTCTTGTTCATTAATTATTTCCAATGTTGTGTAGTGTACAGTAGATCTTTGACATAATATGTGTGGATGTGAGAACTCCGTCGGAATTTTCTCTATTATTAATACTGAGGAATTTATTCGGAACGAGAAGTGGAAGATGAATGATCTGGTGGGGACAGAAAAGCGTTGGAATATTGTATTCCGATGAGAAATGCATTGGATAAATAAATAATGAGAGATGGACGCTCGTTGGTGGCGTAATACATTTGCATTGGATGTCTAATTAGCTCTGTGGCATATCTGAGGATATGTGTACGTTTCTTTTAGATAAAGGACTGAGAAGAGTGACAATGTAGAAAATGATTCTTGTTCTCGTGAATCGTCTCTCACCATCAATCTCCTTATCTTCCTCTCTCTTTGTCTGGTATGTAGTCACGTGACCTTCCTTATGATAACAGCGACTATTTTATGCACCTGTTCTGGCCTGCAAATCTCCCCTCGTTCTATTGTAATTAATTTATCAGTTTCCTACAGATACACTCACACATGCCAAGTATGGAAATTAACTGGACTGTCCAACAATGTTCACACTCTCTATTCGAATAATTTCTCGAGTTTTTTAGTGAAAAAAGCCACCAACATTCAGACACCCTGTAGAAGTTTAATTGGTATAAATTACTGCATTATCTGGTTGGCTGAGTCGTTTTTGTTTCATTGCATAGAGTCGTTTGATTTCTTTGGAATCGATCTCCGTGGAAACTGGAAGTTTCATCTTCAACTTGGAAAATTTATATTTCAATGACGATATCAATGTGACCCATGATTATTATTCGCGTAGATTAATAATTTCAATGTAGTAGAGGTGAAAATTGAGTGTAATTTGTTGTCTATGCAACTATCAGTTTGCATTAAGTGATTCAAATCCTCTCATCTCTCAATCAAATCTTGCTGGAGACCTCTCATTTGTTTTGAAATAGAGTTAGAAATAGTTTAAATATTGTAGCTCATGTTTCTCATCATTAAGCTCATTTATACTTCCATTCGTTTGGTTTTTCTTCTTCAATGCTTAGAAAATTACTGTCTTAGTCAGTGTAATTTGATTTAAAAATAGAAAAAATCATATTCGATTGGTTTTTCTTTGTCTAGTTTATCTCATTAAATCACTAATTTTTACTCAAAGTACAAACGTGTTATTTTTGAAATATCAAATTAATCAATATGGTGAACCGCAGTCCAAATTCTCCAACTATAGTCACAAAGTACGAACTCTTGTGTTATGAGTTATCACTTTATTTCTGTGTTTTTTCTGGTGCTTAGTATCTGTGGTTTCAGCAATCATCAGCAGGCTATAGATAGCCCAGTGGCCGTATCAGGATGGTAGAAGCAGCACTGCTGAGGAAAAGAGAGACAACGAGAGGGCTGTTCGAGACAAAGAATGCTGAAGTTTTAATTAGTATTCGTAAATTAATGCCTCCTCGCCCTCCTCTTTTCTTTTCTTTCAACTCCTCCCTCTTCGGCTAATCCTCAGATTGTGCTCGTTCCCCGTATATCGATACTATTATCGATACATATATACGTATAATCGATGTTGAACTATCGATCTATCTCTGGGTTGTAGTAGAGGGCTCACCGCTTATGAATCTACGTGCTGTGAAGACTTCTTTCGTCATCAGCCTTTGCCCTTTTTATTGGCTTCTCTCTCCTCCTCCTCCTCCTCCTCCTCCTCCTCCTCCTCCTTCTTCTTCTTCTTTTTCTTCTTCTTTTTCCTCTTCTTCTTCTTCTTCTTCTTCTTCTTCTTCTTCTTCTTCTTCTTCTTCTTCTTCTTCTTCTTCTTCCTTCTTCTTCTTCTTCTCCTTCTTCTTCTTCTTTTTTTTAATTTTTCTTCTTCATAGTCTTCCTCTTCTCCCCATCATCCTTTTTGGAGACCAAAACTCATCACACACAACTCCTCCCCTCTACCGCCTTTTGGACTACCCGGCCTTGGACAGTGTAATTTAATTTAAAACAAGAAAACAAAATCATTTTTGGATTTGAAAACAACAAACAAACCACAACGAAACGTATTGTGGTTCAAAGTGTGGCAGGCGACTTCAAATGGAGATTTTTCAATAAAGATGTGTAAATATTCTCTGCATATTCTAAATCCAGGAATTGTAAAACCTTTGGGCAATTGCCTGTTTTTTATTCCTTATTGTTGTATTATTTGTACTCACTTGAATAAAGAAATACATATTCTCTCTACTTGTTCATGAAGTAATTCAATTCAAGCTAGTTCATACTAGTTGAAAAAAATAATAATAATATTTGTGTAACCTGGCTGGCTCAGGTCTGGTGTCAGAGTTTTCAGGTCGCTCTTGATCAATCTCATGGCCTCTGACATGACTTAACGACTGTTTTTAGGCAGCCGGGACTGACGGCTTAACGCGTCCATCCGAAACACGGGAAAGTGGCCTGAGTAAAATTTCTGGTCTGACCTGGGTTTGAACCCGGGACCTTTGGGGTTGCAAAGCCAACGCTTCACCCACTCAGCTACGCCACCCCCTCGTCCTATACTAGTTACCTCCATATACTAGTTGATAAGAAGAATGGAAAATCAACCATTCCCTTCCAGTTCTTTTTCCTTGCATGAGAACTAATATCGCAAGCTACTTCATACTCGTCAATAGACTAGTATAATCCACAATAAGCAAAGATTATACTTATTTTCTCAATTCTTGTAAATCTCGACTTGATTTCAATATATATTTGTTGACACACCCTCTCTTGATGTATTCGCTAATTAGTATATGCCTCGACCAATTCCAACATTATTGTTTTCCCATGTCCCAGTTTTAATTGAAGTTGAAACGAATACTCGGATTTTTCGTTTTACCGGTTTTTCTAAGTGAGAATGCCAACTAATCTTGTCGACAAGAGTGAAGCCGAGAAAGAGAGATGTATAACGAGAATAAATGTTGGGAGGGAATAAGTAGTAATGGAAAACATCGATTTTTACAAAATTAATTCGATATACTGGCACCTTTCGGTATAGTAATCGATTCATTCCAGATTTCTCGCGGCGCTGTGATTGGCCCGTGCAACATTTCTGAGGCTTCACTTTTAAAAAGAAGTTGGCCCACGTACGCGCATGCGCTAGTGTCGAACTTCGATAATAAAGTACGGTGACACTTAGCATGGTGCTGTGCTTAAGATAAGGCTGCCTGTTCTCTATCCCCAATGAAAGCCCGCTTGTAACCTTGTGATGCCGTATTATTGCGTCTGAAAGCATTCTGATGGAATTTAGACTTCTAGAAGCGAAGCAATTTCAAGCATTCACTCATACCAATTGGTTGGGTGTGGTTGATCTGATAAATTTGTAAATATCAGAATAGAACGGATGAATGATGATAAAATAGTAAATAGAATGGTAGATGTTGATTGTCGATAGTCGATGTATACTATAGTCGATGGTAAATCGATCTTGTCCTACGTAACATACTTGGAAAATTTGTGTTGATAGATTATAGGATGGTGATTCGATTATTGAAAAAATAACTGAGTGGAGAAAGCACACCATAAATACACTGGCGGCTCGTGCCCACGAAACAGGTGAAGTGCTGTACAGTAAAATATACGGGCACTTCACCTGTTTCGTGAGTTCGAGCCGCCAGTGCATAAATGTAATCTCATTTTTTCTATAGAAGTTATACAACTGACATTTTTTATTTGATATTATAAATAAAGAGTTTTGATTCAATGTCATAATTGAAATAAGTGTTTCTAATAATTGGTTTTATCCCTGTTTCAGGTATGAAACTTAACCAATTGGAGGTCTTCAGTGTTGAATGAGTGAGTAATTTAATATCATCCAACGGAATAAAGCTATGAATGTTACAATATATTAAAACAAACATAATTTGAGAACCTTGAATTTTATATAGTTTTTAGGAAGTAGCTCATTTAATTTTAAATTTATTTGTAGGAAAAAGAATTCAGAATTTGAAAATACAAATCACCCAGACAACCACAGGAAACATTTTATCAAAACACTATTTTGCTCACAAATCCATGCCAATTTCTCATTTAGAATTAATCCTTAATTCTATCAAATGTTTCTAGTTCTTTGTAAGTAGCTGAAGGTCGAAATTCAGAATTTAATATCCAACTTGAATACTTAATTATCATAATACCGTTTGCTGAAACTGCATCGGCGATTTCAATTTCTTCATTGACTGGCCGATGCTGGTGTTTTAGTAGGAAAAATATATTAGTCGTTTAGGAGCGGCCGTCAGAGGTGCATTGAAGTAAAAGCAAATTAAATAGTGAGTTACGATAGTAGCTGAAATCAGTTTTTTTAATTTATTCGCTTTGTATTTTTATGTTCGCCACTGTCCATAAAATTCGGGGAAACCGCCGCCCTACCCCTGGCTTGCATGCAACTTTGCCACAATGGAATAGAAAAATAATGCCGAAACTGTTTTCTCTCTCTTTCTCTCTATCACTCTCTCATACACACAACACAGTTTATCTCTCTAAATCGCTGCCATTCACGCAAAATCATAATAAGTGCACTCAGAAATGGTTTTATTCTGATTCAAGTGTCAAGAATGTATTGGATCTTAAAAGAACTAGCAATAGATATAGTGATGTAGAGTAATCAATGGAAACTGGTCGTATAAGATCCAGCAATTCCCTTTTTATTGGAAAATAATAGAAATAATTTTACAATTATGTGAAATTGAATAGATAAGTTGATTTTTATTAGTTCCATATTATCACTCTCTGTCTATTGATGAATATAATATTGAATTTAAACATTCATTCTTCTTCTGTATGGATCAAATCGTATTAAACATTTGTAATGCAGGTATCATTCTTATTTTGTGAATCAAAACATTTGTAGTACTTACAGGTACGACTAAATTTGTGATCGCACTATTGCTAGTTGTAAAAACAGATCAAACATATACATACGTGAAGAAAGCGCTTGGAGCAAGTGAAGGGGCGCGCTTGTGCGTGCGGGAGTGTGTTGGTTGGTGAGTGTTCTGCAAGGAAACTGAAGATTGTTATCAGCGCCCGTAAATTGAACCCGAAGACAAGAAAAGGTTTATTTACTCCAACTAAGAAGAAATGAAAGGGGGATGAAGATTTAGAGGGTACGGACAACCGAGTACGGAGAAAGAGCAAGAGAGAGAGAGAGAGAGAGAGAGAGCGTGAGAGGGAGAAAGAGAAGGAGATTGAATGTATTCACAGAATACTCTGGGTACTTGAATTTGTTTATAAGGGACGTAATTATTGATTGTAAATGCCTAGCTCATTGAATGTTGTTCCTTAATCTTACTTTATAAAGGAGGTAATCTTGTTGTGGGCAAAGAATTATGTGGAAATTAAGAATTCTCAAAGTGAAAATTGCAAAATAACATAGATATTCAAGAATTCATAATTATCATTAGTGCCCAAATTTCTGTAAAAAACAGTAGTGCACTTGTGATATTTTGTTGATCAATAATATAATTCAATATCCCTCCACTCTCATCCATTTGAATATCAATCAATTATTTTAATCCTCGATCCACGTATCGGTGGATCCTCATAAAATAATATTATTTTTAAGAAGCAAATTAATAATGTGGTGATCAGTTATCACAGTAATGGTATGGAATGGGGAAAACAACCCTAGAGATGAGCAAATATAATGACATAAAACTTTTAAGATAGTGACATTAAAATCAATTTATTTCCATTCAGTTTTACATTCATTAGTACTGTATCAGTAATACTTCCCAGAAAGTAATTAATGTACCAGACTTCTAGAAATGAATTAGAAGACTTCGCATTCCTATTTTTTCAACGTGAAATATCAGATTACAAGAGAGATAGGGATATCTCTCGATTTCCTTTCATCCCATGGTCTGTCATCAACGTTCTTTATCAAGAGGGTCATCATACCATCCAATAGTATTTCATGGAATTTGAATTGAATTATTTTCATTACATCACAATTATTATAGCTATTTAAGCGTAACAATTACACAGTACTGTACACAGTTTGTGGTGTACATTTTGAGGTGGCGTTATCAAACAGACACGAGTGGTATAGCTTATGGCAAAAGACATAGGAATTGGCGGTTGTTCAATGCCTGCTATTATGTTCAGCTCTGTCAGGACAGTCTGGAAGCCGTCTACGTGGGAGAAATTATTTATTTAAGTTTTCTCTCGACTGGATATGCTCTCAGAAATCGCTAGCCGACTGTACTGAGATAGCTGAGACTTGATAATAGTGATCCGCCAACCGCCAGTGTAGTTGGCATGTGGTATAACGGGGCGCTTGGTAGTGTAGGTCGACTAGGAGTTGTCCACTGTTGACTGCAGGCGTGATTTATCACACATTTCACCCTGAATTATTTGCTAGCGACGCGAGTTTGAAATTTCTGATCGCACTTTTCAGAAATCGCGTCAGCAGCGCGACGCGGGTAGACGCGTGTAATAAATTGTGTGTGTTTGAACGATACCTTAGACACTGGGTGCCCCCTGGAAGATGGTTCCCTGTCTGCTTTGTTGCATTGGTCGTGGGGTCTATCGTCAAGTGGAAACTGAGTTTCAACGCGAAAAGTGGATGCTCGCTAGACAGAGCACAGGAAGTCCACAGCCGATAAATTACTGTGAGAGATTCGCCCACGAGAGAGGACCAACCAACCACGCGGAGGCCACTGGTGTCTCTTCTATACTCTGTCATCCTCTGTTTCACTATGTATATTATTCTACTTATATTCCTCTCTTCTTATATTTCTCACCCTTTCCGACTTTGTTCCTCTTTTCCAGCACAAGTAATGAACGAGAAGGAGGATCTTGAAGAGGTCCAAAACCCGTTCATTTGCCTAACAAGAGACAAAAGTAAGGAGGTGGACGGGCGACAAGAAAAAACGGGTCTCAGGAACCCAACGAAATTCGCCAAAAACATCGCGAAAAGAAACGAAATTTGTGAAAAATAAATGAAACTCGCGAAAAGATCAGCCAAGATCAGAAACACGCGAGCGAGGCCCATCTAATTAAGCTGGTGCACCGCTGGCTGGCTACCCACCACACTCGCTGAAAATCGCCCGAAAATAACAAAGGACAAGTCTGCTGTCTGCCCTGTTTATAATATGGCCGAAGCCATTTCTCATTCGATCGCGTTCACTAGCCATTAAAAGTGACTGCATGGCTCTGATTGCTGATTACGGTTTTCGTGCACAAATGAACTGGTAACCGGTGTACAGAGTAGATGTCCCAATGCACACTAACTGCTTGTTGTTGTGTAAATGGCTGGCTTTACTTGTGCACCATGATTACTGGTGGAGTGGAGCTGCATCGGAGTTGGGTGTGTAGTGAAGGATTATCTCTGGAGTTCATGCTTTCCTTCCTCATGTCTGAGGATTCCTTCCAATCTGAGTATTCATTTGCTTTTGACAGTCATAAGTTCCGCAATCAAGTGAATATTCTATTATTCCTTGATATGAATATTTTGATATAAGATAAGAGGAAAAATAATTATTCGAATCAAATATGATTGAAATTCAGTCATCTGAGTGATCAGAAAATATTTCGAAAATATATTCTTTAAATTCAAGTTGATGTTCGCTTACTTGTGTCGTGTGAAGCCACCACGGTTTCACCTGAAAGAATTTCGGTAAAGAATGCGAATTTTGTCTTCAAGTTGATTGGGAAATTCGCTCGGTTGTAGCCGTGGCTTGAGTTTATAGCCTTTATAACCTTCAATAGCGAGTATAATAGTTTATTTTTCAATTTGTATAAATCGACATTTGAAAAGTCATTAGATGGGCTGAGACAAAATAGAAAGACAATGACGACTGAACTGATGTCGGTAATGATAGGAAGAAGTTGCATTGCTAATTATAAAATAACGGTTGCGACGTTTTATACAGGATAGCCGCAATAAATAAAATTCGAAGCGAAGGCCGGGAATCGAACCGGGCACAGCGAAGATGGTATCGGACCAGCGTCCAACCTAATTTCGTTGCGGTGCACTTGGAATCTACTTTGTATTAAAAACTCCTCCTTTATACCTTCGAATTCTTATTCTTATTCTCCTTGTTTCGCTGCTGCTACTTGATTAAACGAGGCTAAACAAGGCAAAAATAATGGCTACTTAATCAACCCCCAGTCCCATTTTAATTAAAAACACTTGGAGTGGGGGGTCGGAGGGGGTTACACGTGTGGAATACATGGTGTGTCTTATCCTGCACCCTGGCGGATTCTTATCTAGTCTATTAATCATTGAAACGGGATGAAACGATTTTTGTTTTCCATTTTCCTCGCACGATTGGTCAACTGCAGCACAAAAGTGTAGCCCGAATTAGAAAATTGAACTGATACCAATATAATAATTTCGTTTCGTTTTTATTTTCAATAACCGACTTGTTCTCAAAATCTTGTTGTAGCTGAGTGCGCGACTTTATCGGGACGGAAAATAAATTAGCCGAGCAAGAATGATTGATAACGACTGGGTGTAAGTGATAATAGCGGGGAGTCACGTATGCAATATTACAAGCTGCAATTAACGGCTGTCTTATCGATTCGGCCGGGTATTGCCGATAGATTGAACCCAACTACTAGAATACTTGCTCCTGGCTGCTGCTATACTCTCAATATAGCTATTCTCCACAAAAGGTTGACTGGCAACTGTTCGGCGTAATCTTACAATAAAATCAAAGTCTGTGGCAATTTTCTAGTCTTAAAAGAAAGACAGGAAATTCAAGAAAGACTGAAAGGAAATGAAAGAAAGACTGAAATTTACTTTCAGAAGTTACCTATCTTCTAAAAATTTACAAAAATCTACCTACTCTGAAGATGAATAACTTCGCTAGAAGTGACGGTTTACGTTACGGTATCTATCACAGCAGAATGTGTTTAACTGTATAATAAAAGGTGAGAGCTCGAAGACTAGATCACTTATCATTATAAAATAGGAGATGGAAACTTATCAATTATAAGAAACAGGGTAACTATCGGATGTGGGATAGTATGAACTCTACATTAAATTAACTATTACATTCATGTAATATAGAAAAATATGTATTCTAAAATTTATGTAATATAGAAAAATACTACAAAAGGTTTGTGTGCCTAAGTAGAAAGTATTGTATTCATCCAATCAAACTCAACAAAATAGGTTTAAAATCAAATTCTCGATTCAATTATAACTTCACATTTCGGCAACTTATTCTAGTATTTACTATTTTTACAATAACTTGAAAGTAAAAAAATGAGAAATATGTAAATGCTGAAGCGGAATTAAGAATTCTCTGGAACACAAACGCATAAATCCTTTTTTTCGTATTGAATGGCGAAGATTGCAGTATGAATTGAAAATGAACGCAAAGGTTTGCGTAAATAAATAAATTTATTCCGAGTGGTTGCTATATTTCGCGTTGGCTGAGAAGATACGCCGCCACAATACACGTTACATCGTAACTGCGTGTCTTCTCAGCTAGCGCGAACTACTCCTGAGCGCGAGCAGTCACCTGACCTGGACGTTAGACGCGTGACCACGTGGTGGCAGGCGGCCAACAAATCACGTGACATGCTTTAAAAAGTCCGGCGACAAGCTAGACCAACAAAATAACGTCATAAAGTGTAGCGGAATTCCGAAATCATCTTTCTACAAAAGATGTACTTTTCCAGCGTATATTTTATCATAATTTATGATGGATTGAGGACGTGCTTGCATGCAGTTATTCTTGCAAGGATGTTGACCTCAAGTTTTTCAACTATCACTAGAATTTGTGGCAGAAAACGTTATTATGCTCTAAACTCTTGAATTATTTATGCTGCAATGTAAAATCAATATACCAAAAAATTTATGATTCTCTTCAAAAAATAAATGTTGCACGATGGAAAAAAGTAAACAAAAACGTTTTTTGAATTCCAGTTTTAATAAGTCTCAATTTAAGAATTATGGAAAATTCAATAAGTCTCATTATAAGTCTTAATATGGAAAGCAATTTACAATCAATAAAACAAGTTATGTGTAGCTGAGTTTTCTCACTCAGAAAAGTTATTAAATCGACTCAAAAATTCTATTATAAAATAAAATGACTTTTTTTATTGGCATGAAATTAGTTTATTGTTATAGTTTCAGTGATTCCTTTGGATTAGATAACTTTACGGTGGTTAAAGTGAAAATCCTTTTCGTTTACAAGATTATGTGTATATCACAAATAATTTTTCATAGTTCTTATTCTTTTTAGCCTTATTTTTCTTCTTCTTCCCTCCTTGTTGAAATTTGGTTGTATTAAGCTGTGAGTCGATATTGCCTTTCAATTTGATAAGATATGCAAAAGAATGTCAATTTTAGTCATGACACAACCGAAGGAATTGAAAAGTAGTGTACGGTACGTTATTAATCGTACCATTTATAAAATTTAGCATGAACGTTTTTATTCACTGTATTTGAATGTAACAAATGAAAAAAATTTTGAATTGAAAGGCAATTGAACCCTGATTTCAAGGACATGGTCATTTCCATATTCTACCAATACGTATTGAAAAAAATATTGGTTCAATTCCCTTTGTACCCACATCATTTATGTGATGTACTATAAGTGGAATGATAAAGACATTATTTTATGTATCCATCCACACAACGTGACCGCATCAGCCATTTGTATTAAATCACCTGCAATGTCAACTGTACGTTGTCAAATGAAAGAATGTGCACAAATTTCAAGATTTTCCCAGGGATTATTTTTGGATGTTGATCCTATTAAATCGTCAAGCCAGTGTCGGATTGATGATGAACGGCAGAAGTGTCGTTAGGCGAGTATCAATTCCACAAACAGTAAATCCCTATAATATAAACACGTGGCCCAACAGGCAATGCAGAGATTTACGATGGAAAAATTATAATCAGTTCTTCTCATTCTGCAGAAACGAGTTTCTCATTCTTGACTTGATACGCCGGCAGACGGTTATATTACGACTTTCAAGTGTCTTACGGTCGAACCTGGCACTCAGCATTCAATTCGGCTATTTTATGAATGAGCTTTTCAAAGCTGACTCTTTGGAATACAAGGTGCACTAAATCTGCTTGAAATCATACAGAAAATATTAGAAATATATATTTAATATTTGGAATGTATCCATTATAAATATTTAATAATGTGAAATAAATTGGTATTCTATTTGAAAAAAACAGAACATATCAAACTCTATTTAGTGGATAAATAGGGGCTAATAAACCTTTAGACCTGCTATGAAAAATCATATTTTATTTTATTCTATGATAGAGAATATGTTTTCATGCTGATACTTCATGAAATTCATCTAACATATCAACAATAAGCAACATTATTAAAATTTACTCCAAGTTTCCATTATAATCTAGGCTGATAATACATTATTTATATAGTATTGGTTATTGCAGATTCCTTTATAATCGTATCGTGCACTACATTACCTACCTATTTTATCCACAAGCTTTTTAAAAATCATAAATCGACCGCAGACTTGAATGATCTTTTTTGTTAATATGTCTATTAGATTTGCGCACTGTTGTTACTCAGCCCGTGTCGTATTCAGATTTCTTGTTGGAGAAGTCAAGACGAACCCTTATGCTAATGGCAGTGGGAATCAGTGCACAGATCAGTGGTAGCCGTACTAAGGGTTAGCCTCCAACATGGGGTTCGCTTTTAATTAAGGTGGGAAGTGTTTGTTAGTCGAATTATCGATGTGAGAGGGATCCTTGTATCTATAGTCTGTTCAATCGAAGAAGACATTCTGGCAAGATAGTGTAATGACTCCAGCTCGGTCAATATTGGTTCAAAATTTATGAATATGGTATCATATTATAGGAAACATTCTGAACTATAATTAGAGACCAAATTTATAATTTTTTAACCAATATTAACCAAACTGAAGTAATTTTCCCATCTTGCCAGAATGTCTTCTTAGCTTGGACAGACTATTGCTTCGTGTGAGATCAGGGAGTAATCCCTTGCTTTGTACCCCTTTGCTTTATCATACCCCCGAATCTACACTTTTCATACCCCCTCTCCCGCACCCCTTTACTGCAACATACCCCCTCTGATTATGTGGGCATACAGTCGTGTCCCCACAATCACGTTATAACCTCACACGAGGTTAACCCCCCTCCACACCCCCAATGTATCTCTTGTGATTAAAAGTGACTTTGGTTCTAATGATTGTTTACTTTGTGCATGCCTCCTGTTATTAACACTATGACTTACTGTTGTGTTGGGTACAGAGAGTATAGAATAAGGATTCAGTTCTATTCTCTAGAGCCATGTTGTTTGGCATATTTTTCCTATGTGGGGGTGATTATGTATAGAACGTCAGCTATTCCTGACCTAGAGTTTGTTTTAATTTTCTGAAAATTTTAAAAGTCTTAAATATTGAAATCCTATGGAATATTCATCTTGTTTATTTCTGGAAGTCAAAAGTGGACTTTTATCGAAATTCAAAATTGTTTGTGATGAAATCTTTTTGGAAGTGAGAAATGGTAATATTAAGTTTGATGTTTTATTATAACCTTGTTTTGAACTGTTGTAAAAATTGGTAGAGGAGCAGTTTTGGGCATTTGCCTGTTGCACTCACCTATATGTATATGATTATTAAATAAATAAATAGATGTTTCTAATTTTATAAATCACACATAAAAAAAATCTGATTCAAACTTGAAGTATCTAGAAGTAAACTAGTGTATGGACATGCTCAATTCCGCATGAAATAAGATTTCAAATTTCACTCAGGTCATCCCGTATATCATTCGTCCTGGATAGATGATGACTATAATATTATGATTGTAGAACGTTGTTCAATTGCATGTCCCGGTTATTTGATACTCTGTCTTTGACACTGCTGCTGAATCCATTTAATCAGCTCTTGTTTTTTTTTTAAATAGCAGTACATTTGTGGTTTGTGGCAACCTCGTTTCATCATCAAGAAGAGAAGACCTCTGATAGACTAGTCTAACAGAGTACCTACGTATTTTTACAACCTTCTCTATTACATTTCACCTTTTTAGAAGATCATTAACACCTATATCGAAAGCTTCTCTATCATAAATCTTTACTTATCATCAATTAAATTATAGTGCTTGAAGATCTCTAGTGGAACTGAATGCGGTTGAAAAATCAATTTGATTTTCGTGCAATTAATTCGAAAACGAAAAAAATAGTGGTTGTATAATCATTTCTATTAACTAGAGTTGTACTTATTGATTTTATTACTTTGGGAATCGTACTAGATTATCACCATTCCATTCCAATGCAATTAAATCTTTAAAATTGAAGGGTAAGGATTAAATTGAATTTAAACTATCAATTAAATGCTTTTGAATTGACCTTGTTAGTATGATTTAATCTAAAGGTAATTTATATTTTCGGCAAATCAATTTCTATAGAAAAAACTATTGGTTCATTGTTATTCAGCTTATTACTGGATATTGATGGCGATAATCTTGTCGCCAATTTATTTCAGAATTGAACCTTTTTTGAACACTTTTGTCGCGTTCTGTCTGATTTACTTACAGACGACTCCTGTTAGTCACCCAGCAGCATCCGGCTTTTAATAAATTGATGCTCCTATGCAAATAGCTTCAACCAACTATAAAATACGTATAGCGGCACAGTATACAGGCATTTACCTAGTCTATTTTCAAGCCTTGCTTATTATGTCTACGCTCTTCTTTACCTATAATAAAGCGGTGGGATGAAAAAGTAGATTTTCCTATAAAAAGAAATAGCGAAGATCTTCTTTTCCGTTAATAGTGTAGAGTGAAGAGCAACCTTACGATATTCCCATTGCCAAGGCCTGTTTACGGCATTCATCTTTACGACTTTCAGGCTATGCACTTTTAATCTATTTTCCTCGTTTCAATTCATTATCTAACTGTTCATGGGGTTAATTGACGTTAATAATAATTATCATGCTTGAGCTAGCTGGGATAATTCGAATCAAATAATAAAATTGTCACGTGCGGAGCATTGTACCGTGTGTGATGATCAGTTTTTGGTATGATTCTATGAATGAAAATGTTTTTTATTTATTAATTTTCATTTCGTGGATAACAGTTTCTGATCAGGTTACGTTGTTCGTGTCTTCGTGAGAGTGTTGATAAGGTGTGAATGCTACTGTAAGTTGATTGTCTTGTGAGGATATTAGGGATTGTTGAAGATAATTGATTAAGGCCCGCCACTCACGCTACGATCGGTCGTAGCGATTTAGTCTTCGAAGATGGAACGAAATTTGATTTGAAACTCTGAGATTTGGTCGCATCTGCGATCTCCCCACTCACGTAGCGATTGGTCTCTCGATCAAGAGAGATCAAGTGGCTCACTCTTACGGCAAAAATTGGAAGCACAGGCTGAATCATGGGGTGGGTGAGTCACGTGGTGACTGAAAATATGGTGGTAGGGGAAGAAATCTGTCAGAAGATTTGCAGATCACACCACTCACGTAGCGATTTGTCTGCTCAGATCAAGATCCGCAGATCAGATCTCACTTGTTTCAAGTGAGATCGATCGAGAAATCTGAGAGATCGAGAGATCTGATTTTGATCTTGAGATTACCCCATTCACGTTGCGATCGGTCGTTGAACCAATTTCGATCGGTCGCCGGCGATCAAATCGCTGCGATCGATCGTAGCGTGAGTGGGCGGCCTTACTTTCCGTCTCTTGGAGTCGGTATTGAACACCATTGAATTTGAAATAGTAATTCGTTGTGAGCTAGGTTCTCTTCGGGATTTAAAATTCTGTTCTATTTCCCCAAGGAATAGGGTTATAATACTGCCCCAATACTGTATACTATTTTCTCACCCGTAGAATTGAAAAAATATACTAAAAAATATAAATCTAATTCATTGAGAACTCAATTATTAACATTTTCAGCCTATCTATTTGTGAATACTGTAATATGTTTTTTTTTCTACAAAATCTATAGCTCAATTAAATTTACAAATTTATTAACTGTTGAGTTTTTAGAATTTCAAATTGAAAGAAAATAATGTAACCTGCGAAATTCTATTCCAATACTAAATTAAAAAATTGTCTAACCAGGTAACCATTAGAACCTGAATAAATAAATGAATAAATTTCTCTCCCGTGTTTCCCTTTCAAATTTTCAAGTTCTTCTATTTCATTATTTCTCTGCATTTAATTGTTTAAGTTTCATCCAATGACGTACACCTCAATAAAAATATTAATCAATCACATACTAATACAAAATAACGTTTATTTGTCATCAGGATTCATAAATCTCCACAATCATTAATATTATTGATTAGGATTGTTCAGGATTCAGAAATCTTCATAATCATCCATATTTTTGAGAAATTTTGTTATTCATCAGCACTATGTTCTTATCTCTTGAACAATTCAATTATTTTAACCTCACACCTCCGCTAATTACAAATTGTTATGATACAGTTTCTATTACTTTTAAGAAGGTATTTTCTATTGTCCACATTTTTGCAATCGACTTCCTATTCTTGATCGACTCACGAACATGACATAAAAAGCGGTCCACAATCGTTCCGATTCCACGTGACTAGACTATGGCAGTCAGTTAATTAAAATCTGTTATTCTCAACTTTATTTCTGTTATCTGTTATTTTTCGTAGTGGAATGCATATTACCGTTTCGAGGGAATAATATTCATAAGAATACCTATTCCTGTAACAATAATCGCTTTAATACATAATACAAAGGTAATTCAGATATGCAGTGACCATGCTCATGTATTGGGAACTTCCGCATATAAAGACTCTTGAACGCCTACGTTATTCTACTATCCTGTTGCATTCTACTTTATGCTAATTCTTCCTCCTCTTCCTTCTATTTCCACTCAGTCTCCTCTATCTTCTTCTTCATCTTCCATTTCTTCTTCCTAAAGCACCTGAAGGGAATCATGGCGAAGGGTGGAATCGAAAGGTATGCCTGTTCTCAGTTATGTTGTGAGGAGACTGTGTTTGCGTGGGAAATGAGCATAACCTAAAACCATCCATATTTACACCACTCGTATTCCACTACAAGTATTTCCAGGAATACTATTAATTACTTTATTTATCATCATCTACGTAATGTTATTGCTGGCGTTGTAACTTGAACAATGATGATATAAAATATGAAAATTATTTTTCAACATGGATATGGAAGTATGGACTGACGAATAATCAACAAGGAATCTATTCATTTTCCATTGAAAAGGTGACATTCTGAAGTATTCAAAACCCATTTTATAGAATTCGAAGTATCTAATTAATGCTGCTTGGTAATTCAAATATGCTTCAAATCAAAATTTATTTTGAATCTTCGTTGTCTCCTATTCACCTCTGTACAATGGAATCCGTGATACTGTTCACTTGAATTTGAGTTTAGTTTTTGCATATCTCAAAATATCAGGGGAATCTGTCCATTGAATTACATTTACACTACACTTTTTCATTTCAAAAATACTCAAATGCTATTAGTTAATGGAATAGAAAGTCCCATTATCATGTGATGTGGTTCATTCCGTTCCTAGAAAGGTTTGAGAATGCATTAATTTGCATGTTTGCGTGTGAATGTAACTGGGCTGAGTGTGTGTATGCTTGTGATTTGGAGTGACATGTACATTATCAGCATAATTTACACCGTCGATAAAGTTCACTATTTTAAGAGTAAATTAATTGATTACTTCGACCATAAGAGCATGCTACATGTTCGGCGTGGCATAATATGAAATTTGAAAAAGCACAAACTAGTAGGTATCAATGTCTGGAGACTTTCACTTTCCAATTAAGAGTGAAATAATGGGGGCTAACATGTCCTTGTAGATTGCCTATGAATATTTAAAAGTTTGTGTAATAGCTCTTTGATGAATTAACACGTTGCTCTTAAGATAAAATCCTAACCAGAATTATTATGTTGGTAAATGCTACCACCCTCAGTCCCTCATATTGGGAGAAATAAACTTTACTAAATAAATGAAAATTTTATTTTATAGAGTTGTAGATGTAATTTTTAGTTGGTGTAGATGGACATCAATTTGAAATGAGTTATCAGTTTTCAAAACATTACCAATTTAAAATTGTCGTGTTTACGATTGAGAAAATTGCGTCTGCTATAAAAATAATAATCTTATTGTTAAGTTACTCCTATTGCTTATTTGATCAACTCCAAATAATTCCATGAAAGGATTTCATTTGACTGATTTTTATCACTTTCACCTCTGAAATGAGTTAGTGATACTCAATTGTATTCAACCTCTTCTTCATATCAATAACTATTATGATGTTCACAAAATTAACCTTAATTGAAGTATTTTATTGTTTCCTTGTATCTCAAAACCTCTAAAATAAAGTAATGACATCATCATTCAAATTAATGGACCTCCAGAAGAATTGCTCCATGTTACAGGGATAAAATTGGGAGTTATTTGGGTTTGATGAGCCAATCGACAAGTAGCTTGAATAGCGTGATAAATTCCAATTGAGGATTTTGGAAGTTGTTGGCAGGATGGTGGGGGTGTTGGGAGAGGGGGGTTTAGTGTAGCCAAATGCTTGCTTAATGAAGATGGAAACGATCAGAACGAAACAAAACAAGGTGAAGGTGACAGTTTTATAAGAAGGCAATAATTTCTATGACTGTGATCTCTCCCTCTTCCTCATTCTCTCGCTCTTTCTCTCTCTCCCCCTCCCTTCCTCTCCTGGCAAAATCACGTGGTGGTATCGGCACGCTTTCAGCTTCCAATTATTTTTTGCAATTCGTCCTCTACATCTTCCACTGATTCGTCCTTGACAGTGCTTTCTCTCTTTCGTCTTCCTCCCTCTTTCTAAATTTCCACAGTGGGCGAATCCTTATTAAATATTCGCAAAAGTGTCTTGTATAGGTGTGGTGATAATGAGGAATGGTTTCGGAATTCTATTTTCGAGTGATTAGGTTCTAATAGTTGAAGAATAATATTCAAAATTACTTGATAATTTTGGATGAATAAATACTAGTAATAACCTTCTCATTAGTTTTCTAGTTTGGTTCTTATTATAGATTAGAACCTTATTAATTTTGTAAATGCTAATTTGTTTATTTATTAGTTGATTTCAATAACTTATTTCCACCAATTTATAAAATTTATCAAATTATAATCATTATTGGCAATTATTTAAGAATAATTCTTTAACATTCATTATCAATCATTAGATGCTTCGATAGGATTTGATATTATCATGCTTCCCTGTTCCCAATAATAATTAATCAATCTCTACCACTTATAATTTATGTACTTCCTATAACATATATTGCAAGAGATGTTCCTAATCTCGACTTCTCTGTAGAAAAATCTGAGTTATCTCAACGAATTCATCCATTTAATAAATCCCGAGCTGTTCAATGGAAGAATACAGGTAATAAGCGAAGCTTGGCAATAATTGAACTATAAAAAATCAATGGAATTCGTTTTAACGGTGCTAGGCTGCCGGGCCGGGGCTACCCGTACTTGGCTGCTGATTTCATTATCGATTAGGGCGCAGCTCTAATAGTTTGTGAGAGCCGGTCGGTCGTTCGGTCCTGCTCAGTGTGTGCGCTTCCATTCGTGAGTGGCTAAATTAAAAATGAAAAACGAAGAAAAATAATTATCCCACCACTTGTGAACCGTATCACAACTTTATCTACAGAGATCTATTGGAGCTGCTTAATATAATGGGGGAACAGTGGAGTGAATTTATTCCTTGAAAATACTATTCTATTTGTTGGGGAAAGGGGGAAGTATTTAGGTAACGATAACTACTGGGAAAATAAGATTTTATATCTGTCGGAGGATTCGTCTTTTAAATAAGTCATCAAACAACGCGTGAGAGAAGAGTGCTGTTGTTGGAGAAGCTGATTGTTTTTTCGTCTCTACTACACATCTTTTGTTTTTATCGTCATTATTGGTAATGAGTTGCTCTTTTTTCTTTCTCTCTCTCTCTCTCTCTCTCTCTCTCTCTCTTTCTTGGTAGCAAGTGGGCGCGTATTGCGCTACGTGCGGAATCAATATCGAAATCCAATTAATTTTTCGTTGACTATTATCAAAGTCGGTTGGGATGTAAAACGAACAGGCCGCAAGATTATTATGATAAGAAGAATGGAAAAGAAAGAGAAGTATTGTGAATGAGAGATGGAAGATGAGATGAGCTTCGATAATAATCCAGTATTGGATTAAGAAGGTAGCTCTCACGTATGACACGGAATAGGGTTCGATTTGAAATTAGATGTTCCGTTAGCTTTTGTACGTGACGGTTGCTATATCGAATCCAATAACCTCTTCAAATGTTGGCCTGGTTTGAAAAAATAAATATATTTGTGTTTTATGACCGATTCCGATAACTCATTAATTAAACAGCTAACAGTACTTTAATAAGGGGAGTTTATCCGGTGCAACTTCTTAGCTACTTGATAAATACGAAGAATTTTGATATTGTCAAGCAGCAGCTATGTAATAGAAGACCTCTTTATGATTAGAAGTTGTATACACAAACATGTTCCTGTAATGATTATTTGAACTCTCTATGTATGGGAATAAGACTGCATGATCCTATATGCGATTGGCTAATAAAAGTATTTTAATGTTATTTTATTAAAGCATCAGGCCTACATGTTTCTACTCCAGAATGTCATTTCAAATTTAAAATCAGTATCTTTATTATAGAAAAGAGTTTGTAAGTTCCCTATTTAAAATTAGTGTGATGAATCAATTATGATTTTTGAAAACTTTTCATTTTTTCTGGGTTTGCAACTCACATGTAGGAGTAGAGTGAGCATCCTTCATTTCCTGAATTTCTTTGCTAATCCCATCTCACTGCAGTTCGAATTCAATGAACGAGCAGAGTAGAGTGCAGCTTTCAAAGTGTGTCTGCTGGTGGAATATTTCATTGAAATGTTGTCGGCCATTAGAGACCGTCCGGTTTTCCGTTATTAATATTCAGGCAAGAAGTGAAGATGAAAGAAAGCAAGTTGCGCTGAGGAATGAACCGAGCCGAGGTGGTCTTGCCCTTCTCAGCCATAGCCAATGTGTGTACATACCACGAATAAGTAATTGTGAATTACCGTGTATAATCATACCATCTTGTCACCAGGCCGGTCACTCGCTTACATTATCCACCATGCGGCATAAATAAAGCACATCTTGTAAATAAATACTTCTTAAACGAGTTTTCAATAAGATAAATTCTGTGTTTATTGAATCTCTCAAGTAATACTGCTGTGGGACTACAATGTAGTAAGTACACAAATCTACGGACTATGTAGTTGTTGATGTTGAGAGTTTGAGCTGGTGAATTGAATAAAAATATACGGTCTATGTTGCTGTTTGTGCCTTATTGTGAGTTGAGCTGCTGCTAAAGAGTTGAAATTGATACTGTTCAATGGAATAAATTATACACTGATAGATAATAATTTATGATAATGTTGCTCAACAATATTCTACTGTATAAGTATGAATTGTGAATCAAAATATATGTACATACTAGCCGGCAGGCTCGCTTCGCTCGCCTTCTCCGCCTAGCAAGGGGGCTCCGCCCCCTGGACCCCCGACAGTATCAGCAGTGTCAGTGATTCAAACAGGCTCGCTTCGCTCGCCTGTATAACCTTTGTCAGTGTAAGCTGAGACAAACAGGCTCGCTTCGCTCGTCTCTACAAATTCCGTTCAGAAGGGATTCAAAATTTATTGAACACAGGATTTCTAGACCTAATCTGGACCAGTTTACCAAATTTCAGCATTCTTTACCAATTTATTCTCAAAAAACCAAGAAGAACTCCGAGAATTATTGAACGCTAATATTGAGCGTAACCTTGGGAAGTATATCGGACATAGTTTGAAACTTGATTCAGTATCTTCCAAATTAGTTTATCTATAATCTCGCTGAACCATTGAATTATACATTCAGGAGTGGTCGTATCAAGGTGGAAGATATGCAACCCGCAATACATCTACAATTTAAAAAAACTTATAACTGGCGTAATATTGAACGGAGTTAAAAAATATTTTAACACAACATTTCTAGACCTTATCTGAACCTGCCTAGCAAATAACAACATTTTCCACCGATTGGTTCTCGAAAAAATTGAGAAAACACAGAAAACCCATAGAAAAACTTAAATATTTGGCGTATCCTTGAAAAGTTTTCAAAATCCGTTCTTAGCGAGCGTCTAAAAGTCCAACTGAACATGCATGCGAAATTTGAACGCATTCGGTTCAGTGGATTTTCAGTTCTGGTGATGAATGAATGAATCAGTCAGTCAGTCAGTGCCATTTCGCTTTTATAGATATAGATATATAATCTGTATATTGAAGAGTGATCCCTACAAGGCTGTAATTTTGTGCGTTGGAATCTGGAGTATTGATGGGGTGGTGATGGAAGATGAATCAACTACTACTTATTTCTGGCGCAGTTGGGACCAGAGAGTATAGAATAACACCATACTATTTTCTCTCTGGCTTGGACTGAAATCTTGAAAGGCATTTTCCAATGCGGATAAAATTGATTGAGTTTTTTGTCTTGGAATTTTGACCTACGAGTAAATCTTGACATTCAATTTACTTATTTTTCCTCTCTTTTTGTTTCAGGTATGTTTGACATTGATCACGAAAACATAGCTCTTCTAAACCATGTTGCTATCTTCAAAAATCTGGTAAAATCATAATTATTTATCTGTTTATAATTTAATTTCTTTCCTTCGTTCATCAATTTACTATCCATAAATATTGAAATAGGTTGAAATTGATATTCGATATGAACAATATTTATATGTAATATAATTATTATTGTTAATTATATTAAATATAATATATGGAGGATCAATTATTGATCCTCCAGACTGCACTTTACCGACAATATTCATGTAAATAATACTGCATTTATTTAAGAATGTAATCAAGGCCCTAATCATTTATTTATTTTAACCAATCACTAATTGATAAATTCAATTCTCAAATCTTTCTATCGGTTATAAAGTTCGCTTATAATATTGTTGAAGGATTTTCAACGAAATTCTTAAATGATTGGAATGACTTTTTATAGAAGACTGGATCCAGCTGAATCCAATATAAACCACTTTTCTATTATCTGTGGAACTCATACCTAATTTCCCTCTCTCATCAAATAATACGAAATATATCCAGTACTTCCAGCACCAGTGGGATGTGGATCTATTTAGAATGACTTGCACTCTACTGAGTATACAAGTATGCAGTTCTACAGTTTTTAGAACTGAGTACAGTATTCACTCTCGCCTGGAATTCTCGCTGATAATTGCGTGGGTAAGCAGTGTGATAATGCAGGAAATGTGTATTATGGTTCAGTCCATCCTTGCAAATCTTTGATAAGAGTTTTCCTCGATAAAAGCAAAGGTGGTGTGCTTGAAAGAGTCAATGAAAATAGCTGAGAAGTATGGGAGGAAACAGGATGTTATGTTTAAAACAGTAAGATGAAGTTTCCCATATAGTGCTTGGCCATTCCAGCAGTTCCTCTCTTGTTTCAAAATAAAATAGTTTATTCATCCTCCTAAATAAGATATCCACCAATACATTTGTCCCTCTTTTTTCATTTCTCTTTGAAATTTTTATACATCTCATTGCTTAATCTGTCCTAATTATTGTCCTCCCACTCCTACGATCAGTTATCATCTGCTATTCCTCTCTTCTCCGTCTTTCGTTCTTCCACTGCCCAATTCAGAATTATTTTGTCATATTTTTCTCCTTCACCTCCTCCTCACCTTTTCTCGTATTTCATTCACCCTCCTCACTATTTTCCAAATTCCCTCTCCATCACTCCTCCATCCTCTTTTACTTCGTCTTCTTCTTTCTTTCTCTTATCCTTTTTCCTTGTCCTATTACTTTTATTCTTTTCTCCTTATTCTTCTTCTTCTATTTTCTTCTCATCCTCTTCCTCCATCCCTCTCCTCCTTCTCCCATTTGACAGCTGCTGTAAAAGGTCGAAGCCGGTTTCCTTTGCATTCATTGTCGAATAATAATCTATTTTTGCGTTTGAGTTATGAAAAATCTAATCTCTTTTGTTTCAACCTCTGTTAATGCTGGCAATAATTCCAATAAACGATTAGCTTGATGTAGTGAAAAATTCTACTGCCAATAGATTCTGGTCCCTCTCTCTCTCTCTCACCCTCTCTCTCTCAATCTCTCTTTTATTTCCTCTCACTTACTCTTTCTCTTTACATAGATTTTTCTCTCTTGTCATCTTCTCTTCCTTTTTCTCTTTCCTTCTTTCTTTCTCCTGTTTCTTTTGCGTCTCCATTTGTTAGATGGTTTTTGGGGAGGAGGGGAGTTGAAAAATTCAAACATTATCAATGTATGAAGGCAGACAGAGAGGGAGTGATGGTAAAATAGTATGTCAAGTGTTCTAGAAAAAGATGGAAATAAGAAATAATAGAAGACAGACGGAGAGGAAGCGATGGTAGTAGAATTGAATGTGAATCGTTCTAGAAAAAGATGAAACGATTCGATATGAGTGTGTGTATGCTTTTTGTAGATGGAAAAGAGACGAAGAACGATTTAATTCTGTGCAAGATGGAAGAAGAACTGTAAATTTGTTTCTGTTTGTGATATGGAAGATATGGGAGACAGTAACATAGTATGGAATTGGAGTGAGAGAGTAAGTGGCGTACTATCGAAGTGGAGTAAAAGAGAAGGAAGACATAGTATGGAATTGAAGTGAGGGAGAAGGAATGATGGAGAGACAGAATGAGAAATTGGTGAATGATTGAAAAGCTGTATTGGCGGAGAACCGCATACTATTTCGTCTATTTATGTGGCCAAGTGTATGTTCCGGCTTTTAAAAACAATGTCGTAATTCGTGCAACAAATATCCGACCACAGTATATGCACTGTATATGTGTACTATGCCATACTATGTATGATTGTCAAGAGGGGTCAACGAATACATGCATTCCCCTTTGGTAGACTATGGAAGAGATATTATAGAATAGCATATCGGGTATAATTCGTACTCCCCTAATAATTTGATTGCTCCGATTTTTATTATGATTGCTGGTTGATGGAATTATTCATGAGTATTGATTCCTTTTGAGCATGTCGCAATATTGTACTGTAATAAATGATTTTGGAACGTTTTTTGTAATAAGGCTAAAAAATAATAATTGATTCCTTCCTAATTTTTCAAAGTAGGGAAAAAGTTTTGAACAGTTTCTGGTGTTTCTTCCCTGATGATAGTTCACACTAATCAATCTTTTTATTAGATTTCACTGGTACTTATGACAATAGCATATTTATCGCAAATCTATGATAGACATAGATTCTTTCATACTCTTCGAATTGCGTGAAGAAACGGAACATTTTATACGGTTCCTGTTCTTTTTTCAAACTTTTAAGAACAAAAAATCATGATAGTCCCTTAAACTCTTCAAAGTTGGAACAAATGTTTGAACTCATCACAAATTGATCAAACCAATCATATGGGAAACAAACAAGTATTACATAGGCAACAATAAATTTCAATTTATCTCATTGGTAAAGATAAAATTATGTTACAAAGTTCAAATTTGTCACTGAACAAAATTATCACATAGTGGCAAATGGTAAAAAGTTCAAATTTGTTTCTATGCGCGGAATTTGGAACTAAACGCGAATTTAGAACGGTTTGTGTTGCAAGATTGAACTTGAAAGTGCATGCTCGAAGTAGAATCACAGTACACTGGTACAGTGTGGGTGTGGGAGTGGTGACTTGTTTCCTTGTGTGCGTGTGATTGCTTTGCTTGTGTGGTGATGGCAGGGCAGGGTGGGGGGTGAAAACGATCGACTACTTCAGGCAAAAGATTTAGAGAGGCGCACACACACATAGGAGATAGTCAGCCTTGCTGCAGCAGACGATGGCAAGCTAAATATTCCATCAGTATAATTTAAATCAAACGTGAATGCGGTCTGTCGGTTGAATCAGTGCTCGGTCTGGCTCTGGCTGTGGCTCGACCCTACAAACAAATAGGCTGGCATGCTTGCAATGGGCATTCAAACCCGTGGCTTTTCTTAATCCACGTTTTCTTATTCTGGTGCCAGTAGTGATGCTAGGCTACTCAACAGACTACACATACCGAAGAAGGCTTCAAGAGAATTACTACTTCTGTTACTGTTTCTACTAGCTATCTCTTTTTCTTGTACCGCTCATCATTCTTATCTTACTTCCCCTTTCCCTACTCATATTCTTCTTCTTCATCTACCATGCCTTCATTCTCTCTTTATTTCTAGCTTAATTCATCTTCTTTTTCCTCTCAATCCCCTCTCCATTTGCTTCCTCCACTTCTCCTCTTCCACTCTTTTCTCTCCTATTCCTCTCTTTTCTCTCCTATTCCTCTTTTTTCTGTCCTATTCCTCTCTTTTCTCTCCTCTTCCTCCATTTTCTCTACTCTTCCTCTCTTTCCTCTCCTCTTCTTCTCTCTTTTCTTTCCTCTCCTCTCTTCTCTTTTTCTTCCTCTCCCTCTTTTTTTCCACTTATCTCATTTCTTTCCTCTTCCTCTCTATTTCTTCCTTTTCTCCCCCTCTTATCTTCCTCATCCTCTCTCTCTCTCTCTTTTCCTCTTCCTCTACCTTTCTCCCCCTCTTATCTTCGTCCTCATCCACCATTCGTCGAAACATTCTCTCAGCGGCTATTCAGAGGTGCATTCATTGTAGGCAGTTGTTGATCGAGTATAGAAGTGGGACTTGTATTAATGTTTCCTACTTGGATAATCTCCGGTTAATCCTCACGGATGAATGGCTGCAGTAGCAAACATGGCCAGCGTGTGTTGTTTCTTTGATGATTAAAAAGTGGTTAATCTAGCTAAGAAGGGGGGAGGTATTGTGGGGGAGTGTGAGGGATGAGAATGTTGGAACTGAGAGATGGCATGCGATTCATGTTGAAGGTCATTGGTGCTGCTCATTCAAATGCTTGATTCAAATTGTTGAACCTAAATAGTTTAACCTATTCACTTTGGAAGTTTTGTCCACCATATTTTTAAAATATATGTGGGACATGGAATATTCCGGCTAAGCTAAACACGTAAGAAAGTTTGAAAATTATAAGCATGATAATTACCTATTTATCCTGGAGTACCAGGAATCTATACAATTCGATGTTATTAATATTGGGTAGCAAGTTTGTATGATAGTATAGCCTCTTATGTCTTAGGGAAGCATTAATCAACAAGTAAAATATAAAAGATATTGCATATTTACTCAGGAAACATATTTCTCAAGAAGAATTTGCATCTTCTTATTTGCAGTAAAATATCTTCAAGATTTGAATGAAATTTTAAGACGTTCAGCATTAAAAAATGCTTTTTTGTGGGTCCATAAAACCTACCCCAAACCGTGAACTATTTATGAAAGACCAAACCGAATCATGCCATCTCTGGTGACTTCGCTCCTTCTCTCTCTCTCTCTCTCTCACGGCATGAATGTTCTCTCCATCTCACTTGACGAATGCGCGCATATAAGTCAAACCGCGGACGCATGATGTGTAAAGAGCTTAAACTGTCATTCGTAAATACAGACATATGTTAACACCACATACAGTTGTGTAACATTACGGCTTTAATAGCCTGTATATTTATTTATAATTTATGGTTCATAAAGTGTGCTGTACAAACCGACCGGAGCGTAACGCTGTCATAAAAGCATCGTTAATAATTCTTTTTCAGGAAATTTTCAACTGGCCCCAATGTGAGTTACATATATACAAACTGCTGGTTATAATAATTTCGATGGGAAGGGGGTTCTGGAAATTGAAAGCACAGCCACAAGCTATTCAAAATCGTGATCCTTTTGCATTGATATTCCATTTCAGAGATGAACGTTAATAATCCGGAGATGCAAGAGATCTATATTGCTATTTGTTGTAATAATGAATTGGAAGTTCAGATTGATATTCTATTTTACAGGTAGACGTTAATAATCTGAAGATCAATTTCGTTGTTGTAATAACTCTTACGTATCGGAATTCATGTTTCATATCACTTGAACATTCCCACGAAATCAAAAAGTAACAAAATGAATATTTTTCGAGGATATATTATAGTCAAAGTCAACAGCTGTATAGAAAATGTATGATGTATAAATGGAATTTGGATGTATAAAATGGATGTATAAATGGGAACAATTTTTCAATTAATTTCTAATTGTTAGGAAGTCTGGTAGTTACTAGCTCTGTCATCTACCATTTAATTGCAAAACATAAATAGAAATCCCGTCCTTTCTTCCAACAAATTTATAGGGATTTATTAATGATAATTGATTGATAATTCATGATTTTATTATATAATGACAAAAAGGTATGGACGAAAGTGAAGTAAAATTCCTACCTTACTCTGAGTCATTTAAAAATTTACTCGTATGAAACTGGAAAAAGTTACTGAAAATTGATTATGTTGAGCGGCCATATAACCAACTGTATAAATTGAATAAATATGTATTTTTATGTATATAATATGTAGATCTGGACTAGGAGAGTGAAGAGTGGAGCTTATAATATTGAAACGATGGCCGATGCGATGCTGGCCGTCCGTCCCTTCGCATTGTAATTAATGAATTGGCTTGGTCCTGACGATCAAATTTTGATTGGTTTTCCCCTTATCACCCTTCTTATCTTATTCACCTTGTCCACATAGAACAATTACTGTGAATGAGGTGTGGTAAGAGGTGCGGGGTGCGGGGGGTGAGGCCGTGAATGAGGCAGGTAGGATGGGGGTGGGGAGACTTCGATAGCTTTAATAATAATTAAAAAGCATCACAGAACGGATAATTTATCGTTTAGGGGCGTGGCATTTGAGGTCACATTCACTTGCTCCCTGTTCTTTTCTCTCTCCATTTCTCATTCTCCTATTTCGATTTTCGTACCACCGAAACGGGGACTCATACACGAGGATCACCTGGATTTGTAAGGATAGATTCTAGTTGAATTATTGTTATTTATGGAGAAATTAATCATTATAAAAGTCATCATTCAACTATTTTTTATCCTTTAAAATACTTGGAGCCGTTCCCACGAAAAAGGATTTGAATATTAATGTTTGACTAGCATGACGGTATATTATAATGTAGATATGATAAATTTTGAAGATTTAGAGACATATTTGAATTCAATTTCCCAATCTTTTAAATTGACAATGGAGGTTCAAGAAGAGAAATCAAGTTTATCAAAGTCAAAATTGATAAAAAAAATTAATAAATTATTCATTTATTTATTCAGTTATTTACAAATAGTACTTAATAGTAAAGTTCAACACATAAACATTTTGGTATCTAGAGAATAGCCTCAAAGACAGATTCTCTTCCTAATCATCTTGGAATTCCTAAAGATTCCATTCATCCTTGCTTCCTTGGCACCAGAAAATCACTGGCATTCAGCTCATCACTGATGATACTCATCGAATGAGAAGTGATAAGAAAAACAGAATGTAAATTAATAAGTTAGTGTAGGGCCCACTCACCGTAGTTTGAGGTATTCTTGTTCTGATAATATTTCCATTTATTTTCTTCGATTTATTCAAGTCGCATGATTTTTTTTCATTTATTACTTCATTTTTTTTCTCTGATCTCATGATCTCTGAAATAATGATCTCAAATTGATAGTTATAGTTTATAGGTCTTGCTAGTATTAAATCTTCTTATTTTTTCACTGCCGCCACAATACATTAGTGAGAGTATATTTCTATATTGCGTATTATAAGTTCATCCCTTGTGAATCTATAATATTATATGCTCCGGATATTGGTAAAACTTGTTTATTAGACGATTATTATATTTGTTTTTATATGACGTGGGAGTTGTTTTTGAGTAGCGCAAGCTGGTTTCATCGTAAATACGACTTTATTCGTAGTATTAATTGAATGTTTTTTTATTTTGTTCCTTTACACATGAAAATGACTCTAATGAGATCGAAACTAGTTGTGTTGAGATAAAAAGATTTAAAAATGCTACTGTTATACATAAGTTCATTTATTTCACAAAAAAGCTTCATTTTGAAATTATACTAAATAGTGTGTCTCAGTTTCTGTATCGATAGTTCTCATATTTTCCATAGAGTAGTAGAAACTCGTTCAAAAATATTTTGAATGAGACTCCAACATTGAATACCTAGCTTTTCAACAATTCTTCTCCTTGGTTTTCTCCCACCACATTCAATAACGGTTACATTCCGCTAAAGGATTACAAGATCAGAGTTCCACCTCGGAGATGTCATAATTCTGCATTATCTTAAGCACTTTTTCCCCACCGAATCCATAAACGTTCATAGAACATAATTCTCGTCTCTCAGCGTGTAATAATTCGCAAAGTACATGGTGAGAAACCTGTACGGTTTGTGAGAACCCCAATAAGTTTATTGTTGAGTTGAGCTAAGCGGGTGAGACCCCGTTACGGCGACTAGGAGCACAAACTAATCATGAATATACCTATATATGAGTATAAATGGGTATACCTAGTAGTTGTAGACTATACCTGTAGTTTGTGTTAGCAGTAAATTCCTATGCAGGGATGCCTATTGCATCTCCAGATGCTTTAAAAAGGTTTTTCTGATGCATCATGCGGCTCCTACCATACTTTGCATCCTGTTCTTATGTAGCACCGTCACCGGGATTTTTATGAAGGTTGAAACCCTGGATTTAGACTGTTGTTTGTTCGATTTTTACACGATATTCTTACTTTCTTGTTTGGTTAGAGTTGCATTTTCGCAATCTCTTCGTATTCCTCTCTTGTTAAATGCGTTCTAGATCTTATTATGGGGATACAATCCAAACCGGGAAATGTTGTTGAAGAGTTCGGTGAATGTTTTTCAAGTCGTGAATTAACTTTAATTCAAATTCCAAAACCATAGAACAATCGTTTCGTACCGATATCTAAATGGATGCTTTCATGTAATTACTCAAAGGTAATTTTTCTGCTTTTTTATAGGCCAATAAGCATGGGCGGAGCTTACCACTAACTTTTTTTGGGGTCGCGGAGTCTTGGGGGCCAGATTTGTGGTATTTGGAGTATTAAATACTTTCAAAAAATTATATTATTATTTTATGGGGCCAGGCTTCACTCAGGGCCCCCCGAAACCATTTGAATAAGCCAATCCCAAGTAAATAAGTTATTAAAAATAAATTTGTAATTATAAAATAATAATCTGTTACATCAATAGTACAGATAATTAAAAAAAAGATAGAAATCTAATTATAAAAAACTATATTAGTGTCGAAAGAAGTTAGTAAACTCATAGAAGCTAGGAACTTGGTACTCTAGTCATTAACAATTAATTGAAGAAAAAATCCTCTCTACCCAATTAATTTGCAAATATATCTTGCTACATACACTTGTCCCAGCTCTCTCAATGACAGATAATTTTTTCGCCCCAAGATAATAATTGAGCGCAGGGAATATGCAAATCGAGGGCCCACGATACACTCTCTTGTTTGGTTAGAGTTACATTTTGTCGGTTAGATTGTTATCGGTATGAGGAATTGCACTCCGTATATGTAGAGCAGAGATCGGGGGTTGCACTCTGATCACCGCGTGAAAGAGAGAGAGATTGATAGAGTGAGTGAGTGTTTGAGAGTGAGAGGATGCGAGAGAGCAGAGTTGGTGATTGGGGTACAAAAGAAAAAGATGCCTGTTATCGACAAGGACCGCAAAAGTAAAGCATGCAGGAATTCATTTGCCGAATACAGAGAGAACAAAGATCGGTGGAAGCAGATATCTTGGAAGGGAACTTGGATCGAGATGCAGTCTGCAGATGCAGTCGAGAACACGATTCTCGACGTAATTAAGTTTTGTCTCCCAACTCTCTTTCGCCATTCTAATTATCCACCCCTGTGTATCACCTCCCTCCTCACCATCCTAACAGACCTTGAGAGCAGACATTTACACAGTCTAGCCTTCAATGGTTAAAGGTTTATCTTAGAATATTAATAGAATTGAATTACCGTACTGGGCTAATTCATGTTGAACTAAAATATAGGCTATTTATTCATGTGAAGAGGATTTGGCGTCCATTGATGTAGAGTAATCCATAATGAGTCTGAAATTCATTAGAAATCAATAACTCTGAAGCGTTTGTATTTCAGTACTCTTGTAAAAAATCCATAATATTTCAATAATATAGTTTGAATGAAGTTCTGTAAATCGCACCACAAATTCACTAATATTCAAATAATGAACCAAATTTAGGTGCAATGATCAAAGCTGCTAACTAATGTACGAATTCAATTAAACTGCATCCAATGCTTACAAACAGCTTTTTAGTTACATGGTTTTGGGGTTTTCATGAAGATTGTAGCATTATTCTAGGCATTCAGAAATATTGATCTATCATTCCCAGTTTGTGAAGGTGAATTTTTTTGTGCTTTAATTACGAATTCTTTGTACCAGTAACGTTTCATGACATTTCAGGAATACTATTATTTGCTTAGCACCCTTTAATATTGCAATATTAGTAAATGTTACCTTTAGTTCCTCTAATACCTAGAAATACTAGTAGGGAGACTCGTGGGTTGTTGATTTGTAATGAGTTGATTTATTTAATCCAATTTTTCCAATTGTTTTGAACTTTCCTACGACGAAGGTTATAGAATGATTGCTACGGGGTTCATTTGATCAAAAATGCATTATTCGAATTGGGTGTGAGCAGGTTGATTTTGATTTGCGTCACATCAAATTAATATCGGCTTGAATTTGCGGTCGGTGTAAAAATGTTACTCCCACAAATCGCGAGGAAGTGCAAGTGGAAAATAATTCAGATATTGAATGCAATGCGTTGGATGCAATCTCACTTAGTGCAGCCAGCAGCGTCGTTAAAGCCCTTTACAATTTGCTTTCAACTGTAATAAAGTGCAAAACACAAGGCCTGGTCGTTTTGCAACACACAGAACCAATTTTAATTTCACAAAACGAATCTGCATTACAGATACAGCCAAGGCTATAAAAGATCATTACACCTAATCATAGGAATTTGAAGAGGCATAATCCCAGTCGGTTGCAAGCTTCCGAGCTCATTAGACACACTAAAAATGGCATTTCAAATTTCAATTTCAGTCGACTATACGCGCATGCGCGGTCGACAGCCAATCAGGTTACAGCTTAGCAGCTACCTGCTGACTACATCATAGATAATAATTCAGTGCTTCCTGGACAACAACGGCTACAAAACGGAAAGCATCACGCCAATAGGACAATTCACTTTCAATAAGGAAAGTATGGCCATAAATTACAGTCCATTGAATCAATCAATTCCGTTAACTGTTGTTGGATGATGAATTGAAGGGTGCAATTCATCCACGGATTTCGGTTGGTATAGTTTTACAAAAAATAGTTGTTACTATCTAATTAAAATTTTGTATCAATACTGGAAGATGGGAGCAGAGAATTGTAGCAGTAACAGATCTAGCTATAGAGAAGATAGTAAAAGAGAAAAGTGAGTGGAGAAAAACCTGACATCAAGTTTCAAATACTGGAGAGTACAAAGTAATGAAACAATTAGCAATTTCCCTTGAATACAACTTGGATACCATCTTCAACGGAGATTGTTGGTAAACTCGTAAGAAATAATAAAAATAGAGAAAACTAAATGAACTTGTCTTATCTTTTCATTCACCCTGTTACTCAAGTCTTAGAAAAAACACTCTACACAATAAACTTAAATACATTCTCTTTCTCTATTCATATTGTACAGAACCGATTTCAATTTTTCCAGTTCTTCTTGATTAATGTCAAGCTCTCAAACAGAATTGCAATCACTGATAATTAGAATTCAAGGCACTTTATCAACCGGCTTCAACAACAAAATTAAGAGAATAATTAAAACCACGTAACATATGGATTTCAATGGTGCACTTTGGCTCGGCACTCACTGCCTACAAACCATTGGGTCACGTAGTCAATGTTATAGAGGCTGGTGTAGTGGTGAGGTCATACTGGACAAATACATTTGGCATTTGAAGAAGAAGAAGAAGAAGAGTAAGTATGACGGAAGAAAAGAAGAGAAGAGAATGGAGATGAATAAGAGTTGAGAATAGAGAATGGAGAAGAAGAAGTAGAAGGAGAGGAAGAACAGGATAAGTATAGGAGAAGAAGAGTAAGAGGATAACAAAGAAAAGTAAGAGGGGTTGAAGAAAATTATAAGAAAATAATAAGAGGAAAGAGAAGAGAATGGAGAAGAAAAAGAGTGAATAGAAGACAATGAAGAAGGATAAGAAAAGAGAAGAGAAGAGAATGGAGAAGAAGAAGAGTGGAGAAAAGAGAATGGAGAAGAAGAAGAAATAGAAGAAGACGAAGAACAGGATAAGTAGGAGGATATCAAAGAAAAATAAGAGGGGGTAGAAAAAAATTGAAAAGAAGAGGAGAGAAGAGAATGGGGAAGAAGAAGAGGAAGAAGAGAAGGAGTAAAATAAGAAGAAATGAAGAAAAATAGTGAGGATGACGAAGAAAAAGGAGAGGGGAGAGGAGAGAAAGAAGAAGAAGAAGAAGAACAGGAGGAGTAGGAGAAGAAAAGAGAAAAAAGAAGAATGAAGAGAGGAAGAGGAAGATATGAGAAAGATAAAGGTGGTGAAGGAGAAGAAGTGAAAGAGGAAGAAGATGATGGAGCCGAAGGAGGATTAAGATTAGGAGGATTCTGAGTGCTTGGTGGGTGTTGGCGGGGGTGCACTCTTCTAGTCTGAGCTGTTACATGGAAGGAAATCAGCCATGCACGGCAATAATAATTAGTACTTGGCAAATGAAAACGATTGTCGCAAGCGTTCAAGTGCTACGTAAAGTGCATGGTAATCGTTGAACCTCGACTTAGCCGGGGCTTAAAAGTGTCGGCCACCTTACCACTGAACGCAGCAACATTTTTCCAGCCTTGCCCTTTGTCACGCACTGTCGACAATCAATGTCGACACAAAAATCGACTAAGATATACTTGGTCGATTTCTATGTCCTCACTCTATTTCACTCAGTATGACTCACTCGAAAATCGACCCCAATCAGTGCACTCATTTGCCAGTTTATTTCTCACTTAGCAATTGGTTATTGTTATGCTCCAACAATTTCCTGTATAGAGTGATTGTAATTGATCGTAGAATGTGAATGTTCTTTCACAGGAAGTAGAGAAAAATCAAATTATTTATGGCCATTTGGCTGTGGTTGTAACTTAATCAGTTCGAATAGACTAATTGGTAGTAAATGAAGTTATATACTCATTTGTAATCGTTTGCTGGTAAATTTCATTACCTCTATATCGGATCCCTCTATATGTCAGTACTTCTATATTGGAGCAGTGTTCTTAGAAAGAAGGATTTGATTGTGAGGAATGAAGGATTGATTCATTTACTATGAAAATGAAAATGAAAGAATTTTTTTACGAAATCTTGAAGATGTTCGAATGAGGTAAGAAATATGCAAATTATAATGGACTTAATAATAATACTTAGACTTATCGTTTTAAGACATACGCCCACTTCGAACATACATACAATTGACATACGATATTACGATATTAGACATGTTTTTAATATCGTTTTGAGCAAGTAAAATGAGTGTGAAGAAGAATTATTTTATTGAGTTAATTTGATACATAAACGATAATTACTTTGTATCTTCAGAATTCTTCAAGAAGTTGAAATTGAGGAAAAGATTATCATAGGAAAAGGTGTAAACAAATAACAGACTCTTGTATTTAGACAATAAGGAAGATAAATGAGTAGAAAATGTGGTGAAGTTCAGAAAAGGAATGATACGAGAAAGAAATAGAGAAGGAGGAAACAAATTGCTCTTCCTACCCATTTTAATAGAATTAAGTTCTCAGCAAAGTTCTGAAGAAGATTATACAGTAGTTCGTGGTGCAAAGGTATGTATCACCCTGTAAGATTGCATGTCATCTTTCCTTCCGATATAATTTACTCAAATTTCGAAATTGTTAGGGAGCTGCTCAATACTAACACTGTAGAAAAGGGATGAAAAACAAACCCTAGCAGGTGTATAAACAGATGTCGGTAAATTGCTGTTGATAACTACTGGTATTGGGGAAGATATGTATTTCAACCCCCGAGACTGATAAAAATAGCAATCAATTGTGATTATCTGAATGAGAAATTGTAAATAAGAATGATAGATTTATATATAACAGCATTCGACAAAATAAACGACAAGAAATTACGTGATTGAATTTTGAAATTATATAATGATACTGCATTTTGAATTCAAGTTTGCAATTCCATTTATCACTGATCTGATTAGCAAAAAGTTTGAAGCACATAGTAAGGAGAATACAGATGATTGACAAAGTGAAGCCTGGTCACTTATTTTTGTACATTTTTTTGTGAATCAGAGCACACATAAATCACTATTATCGAATTTATGAAAGGGCCAACTATACTTTTAAAAGACCTGTAGTCATCTTGCTCAAAGAATATAATTAATTTAGAAGTATGTCAGTTAACTTATTGAGTGTTGTCGTCTCTATAGATGTCATTGACATTCACAGATTACAATTTGAACTCAATTCTGAGAAATGTAGTCTTTCGTCGTTATTTTCGCTAAGGATTCCACGCATTGAAAGTTTTTCTTCTCGGAATTGAATTAGGGCGTTTTTATGAAAATCTAAAAAAATGCTGTACAACCAAATGTTCTACTGAATCACATATAACAGATTTCCATCTCAACTTCCCCTTCCTAAATCCTAATGTAGGGTTTTGCTGAGTAATTTTCCTTGATCTGGGAACTGAATGAGGGCGTTTCCATTGAGCTTTTGGCCGCCACGTTGTGGCTTAGGAATGTTGGTTGTGGCGGTTGACAGACAAGGGCAGCAGCATCCGAGTGGTGGTTGAGGTATGAACCACCGGCCTAGCGCGACAACATCGGTTAGTTGGTATGTTAATGAATTGCACAGTTTCTAGTTGTGCTGCACGAATGGGGATGTTAGGGGGAACCGAGGGTGTTTAGGAGGTGCCCCTTTTGGGTGGTGCTGAGGGGTAGGGGGGGGGGGGTTTAGCACAACTTTGTGAACGTCAATTAAGAGTGCGCCGACTGCTGTGCAATATGTTGGCTGGGCCCAAGACTGTTGGCTGTTAATTAGAACCGTGTTCATGCAAATATACAGAACCCATCATTTGCATTCTGCCGTGGCCTGGTCTGCCGTGGTCCTCCCAACACTGGGTCTGAGTCTTTCACGACCTTTTTCTCTCTCACTGTCTTTCTTACTATGTATCTGTCACCCTCTTCTATCTCTTTTTCACGTTTATTTCCTCCATCTATCTATGTCTATCTCTTTCTGTATCATCCCTCTACCCAACATCGTCCTCTCTCTCTTTTCGCTTTTTCTCTTTCTCTCTCTTTATTTTTCTCCTCCTATCACTCTCTTTCTTTTTATCATCCTCCTCCTATCACACTCTTTCTCTTTATCTTCCTTCTCCTATCACACACACACTCTCTCTCTCTCTCTCTCTCTCTCTCTCTCTCTTTCCTATCACTCTTTCTCACTTGCACCCGATATCCGGCGATCGGATTCAGTGTGCTTTATAAAATAACAATAACACAGGAGCCTTTCATCGACTGCCTGTTTGCGTGTTGTTGATTATTCTTGATGACTTGGCCAGACCTCGGGTGGCCCGATGCTCAATTAGTATTATATGGGGTTTGGAGCAATTGGGATTTGGTGAGCTGCTGGCTGGCGAGGATTCTGTTCAGGAGATGGTTCAATGGGAAGATGTAAGTGTTTATGATTATGTGGGGTTTGTTTGAATTTGTATGTTTGGTGAGTTTTCTGGAGTAAATACTTTTAATGTGCTAATTTTATAGAGAGATAGATTATGGAAATTTAAAATGTAGAAATGTCAGAAATCTGCCGTAAAACTGAAGAAATTTCAATGTGACTATTATAACTTGACGAGATCGCTACTGCAGAAGAATGTTTTGTTGGTATGCTACTCATCAACTTTTGCTAAAAGTTGAGTATGGATGAAAATTCAAGAGAATGCTATCAAATGCTCCCTTTTTCTGCTTCCGAATTTATAAAATCAGTGTACACCGTAATCTATTCCATAATTTTCAATAGTTATTCTTGTAAATTGATATACTTTTGTTATCAGTTTCGTTATACACCGTAATCTATACATCATTTTCAATAGTTCTCCTAAATTGATATACTTATGTTATCAATTTTCTGAGCTCACGCCTTTGGTACTGGAACCCAGTGCTGTTTGAATAAATGAATGAAAACTTATCCATTTCTTTCGTGAATGAGTACATGCTGTGTAGAACTGTTACTTGTGAATTATTTATCGTTGTGTTTACATTACCAATCTTGTATTGGTTTATTTATACTGGTCAAAATATTACATACAAATGCTATGCATTAGATGTAACGTAGATTGAAAAATTCCAGTTTTCTTTTTTTTGTCATGTTTTACCATCAAAGTAAATTGCTGTTCAATTTCCAAGAGTGGAATTCCATTGGAATTGGAAGTTATAATAGAGTACCAATATTTCCTATTAGTTCCTAACAATTCGGTTATACTGACAATATATAGCTCATACAACATATGAAAGAACGTTGGAACGTGAAAAATCTTCTTTATTGATCGAATCAAACGATCTAGCTTCAGTTCCCAGTATAATATTAAATAATTTTGTTGTTCCATTTACGCAACTATCTGACTTGAAGTTTATTGAAGATCTCATTTGTGTTGTGGGACAGAACACGGTTGTGATGATAACTGCTATAAAATTTTATGACCTCATCTAGGAACATAGTTCAGAAATTGGAACTCTTTATTTATAATAGTTCAGAATATTAATTTCGACTTGTTCTATCTGGTTTTGGTTGAACAAAGAAAGTTTGGTGAATGTTTTATATTTTTAAACCTCCTAGTGGATAGCTATCATTATGCTACTTTGCTACATGTAGAGAATCATGAAGATCAAGCGTTCCTTATTATTTCAGAATTGACTTGACCGTTTCGTTTTGAAAATCAACTTCTTAATAATCCTCTTCTTAATAATCTTCTAAAACCTATCCTGTTCATCCTTAATGATTTTTAAAACATATTAGAGCCGTTATAGGTTTATTCCTCAAATTTAGCTCCATTTGAGTTTTCTTTGATCTCCAGTGGTTTCACTAATGTACATCTTAGTTTCACCAGAAGTTTCCTAGATATAATCTTCTAGACCTCTCTCTCTCCAGTATCAATAATTACTATAGAAAATATCTATAAATTTTAATAATTAAACTTGTAAATATGGTGTCTTGAGAAAAAGGGGTATCTTCATATAATAGTATAATATTCCTTTAACAAGATATATTATGCAAGAAATCATCTTCAGCAAATTCTGAGGAAAACTCAAGGAAATTTCATTGAATCGATAGCATAAAATTAGCGAAGTTTGGACAGTTTCTACCGCTTAACCACTGATGAAGGTAAATTAGGTAATGCACAAAAGAGAAAGACAGAAAATAATTGAATCAAGACAACAAAAGTGAGAAAGAGTTTTTATACACATTTTGGAGGCGGCGTTCAGTGAGAAGCAACTATAATGATAATGATGATAACTGTGGTAATGATGAGCATGGACTGCGCATGCGCAGTTGTGGAGGGATTAGGAGGAAGTATATAATAATAATTAGCGATCATTGTTAGTGGTGTGGCTGGAGTGCAGTGCGCTAATTGTGTTTGGCCCGCTAAATGGCATTATAATGACCGCAGGCTGAGGCCCCGCCTTGAGGCGTCGCCATCTTGGATCGGCAGTCGACGACGCCCCAGACGATGCCAAAGTGAATCGACGCCAACTGCATCTTCACCACTCTTGACTGGCAGCAGTAGGGCAATTTGTCAGTGCGGCTGAGAGAGACAGAAAGTAGTGAGAGAATTAGTTTGAGTGAAAAAGGAGCAATTTTGACAGTGAGAGAGAAAGGGTAAGAAAATTGGTGTGAGTGTGAGAGAGTAAAAGGTTGAGAGAATGCGTGTGAGGATGAGGATTATCTGTCAGTGTGGATGAGAGAGTGAGAGAAATATTATAGAGTGATGATTGAGGGAAGAGCGGATGTAAGGGAAATGATAGTTCATGGAGGGAATGTATGGAGTGAAGAGTGAGGGGCAATTTGTCAGTGCGGGAAATGATGGTGAGTAAGAGAGAGTGTTTGAGGGAGGAGTGTAATATAGTGAAAGAGTGAGTGAGAGGGTGATACAAGATGTCCGTCTAGTTTGACTGACCGGGGACGGAAGCCGAGCAATGAAATTCACGTTTATATTTCCCCCTCTTTCCCACCATCACTCGTCAACTGCTGTAATTTTCTCTCCATAAAATTTTGTATTTTTCCATTTTTTGTAACTTTTCTTTTTTGTCACTTGACTATTTTCTTCTTCAGCTCTCATCAGTTTCCTTTATCGATCATCAGTGTCGATATGTCTTGAAATTCGAGCTATCTCTATTTCCCGTGACCAGAAGAGAACAGAAACGTTCCAGGGTTTAATACTCTGATTTGGTAGCACCAAGACGGGTTTTCTGTCAAAGAGTGACCTCTCCACAAATTTAGATCTATTGAAGTCATTGAAAACTGAAATTGAAACTATTCTGCCTTGATTTTTCTCAATTAGAAGACGGTTATTGGTGGACTATAGATGGAAAGATGGAGACAACTATGATGATGATGATGATAGATAGATAGTGGATAGCCTTTTATAGGCATGAGATGACTGATAAAGGGCGTGAGAAGTAGATGAATAAATGAAAAAGTTTGTAAAAATACGAAAAAAATTTCCCCCAATGATTACATTTTTCGTATCTACCATTGAAAACAATGTCCAATTTGAATTTTTTTATTCATCTTTATTAGTTTCTGCCTTAAATACTGTGTTGTGAGAATTTCAAATCTAAGTTCTTGTTTTGCTTTTTTACAGGTGAGTTTTTCAATACAGTGATTGAATTTCTCCCGATGAGGTAAGATACCTCCATTTTATATAATGCTATCAAATATATTCCTTGATTTTTCTCAACTTGTCTCAATCATATTTCAATTTTTAAAAACATTGATGATGCTTCTCCCAAAGTTTTTTGTAGCTCCGTCCTAAATTAGATCGTAGTTGTGTTTTCATTTTCCACATTACAAGCATCAATATACAGTATTATTATCGTTATACTAAACTATTTTCATCATAAAACATCGATGTATCATCAAATTCCTAATCATAAGCTCGTTCCCCTGAGTATAGAATATTGATACAGTACTTTCTTGCCATCACTATGTAAAAGAAATCATCCTTATTTTAGTGTTTAATTGTCCAAATGTTGAATTTCAAACATTTTGTAGTCCTCTTTCAATTGTTATTGTAGTATAACATGATAAATTTCATAGCTGTTTAAAGACAGTGAGTCACCATCAACATTCGCCGATAACCTCTGGAATGTTTCGTTGCGTTTGTTTTATTTGAGGTCGTGTTTATAAAGCCGTTGGTTCATTCCTCAGTTAGATGTCAGTTGTTCATCCATACTGTATACCGACCGGTATATCTATAGACACAGTCACACACGTGCTATACATACAGTGGCCGGGGCAATTAATCATGTAGGAATCTGCGTTTGACGTTTGCGTTGTCCATCAGACTATCATTCTTCGCCTGTTATCGTACCTCAGCTTCGTTCTCATGAGTCAAGCGTTTCGAAATTGAAAATTGATAGTGGAACTTCCCACTAAGTGCTAATTTAGCTATTGGGTAATGCTAGCTGCACGTCTACTCTCTATCTTGCTAACAAGGGTCTCCTACCATACATCTCCACGTAATGCATGTCTCTTGATAAATGAAAATTTTTTACTCGTATATCGATTGTACGGTAGAAAAAATTTATTGCTGCCTTTATTTTTCCTTGGATCATCATTGTTGAATGAAGCATATATTGCCTTCTTTGCCTGCAAAGTAGGTGTCACAGTGAAAAAAGTATTGATAAACATTGATATATGTATTGAGGTAATTAAAATATATAAATAGATATATATTGTAGGTAAAAGTATTGTTAAGTGAAAATTCTTGATTGAAAAGACTGTTGAAACTACTGTATTTATAAATATTCAATTTGTTAAAATGGGCTACTAATGATACTGAATACAATGAATTGAATCCAGGCTTGGACCATTTGCAATATTTTATCATCAGGAAAAAAATCAAAGGCAATTTGAAAAGTACCAGAAATTCTATTTATATTGAATATGAAATACTGTATTCATATTCTGTGTACTGCCAATCCTTCAATACGAATATTTTGAAGACTTATCGGGGTTTCATCATTTGCCGTTGTATACAGAGTGTTTCAGGAGGAATGTGCAATAATTCTCAGGGTGATTCCTCACACCAAGTAGACAAAAAAGTTCCATGGGACCAACCCCCAAAAACGCTTTGTTACCGAGATAACAATGGCGGAAAATTAAGATTTTTCAAAATAGATTACTTTTTCTAATTTTCTAGAGGCTTTAGTAAGGTTCTAAAATAAGCAATTCCTATGTAATATTAGCTGAGAAATTCAATAAAACCAATTTCAAGTTTGTAACTTCAACGGTTATTGAGATAATTGGAAAAATATGCTAAAAACGCAATTTTTCAACAATAAGGGTTATAACTGGATAAGGAATCATGAAATTGTATTTTTTATTAATGGAAGTTGAAGAGAGTCGGATTCTGAAGAAAAAGTGAAATGGCGGCAATTGCGTAAATCTTACACAAATCTCAGAAATAGCGATCAAAAATCGTAAAATTGACAAAAAATAACACAAGTGTTAAATTTCTGCTTGGTAGCGATTTTGCGATTTTTTATCGCATTTTCTGAGATTTGGGTAAGATCTACACAATCGCCGTCATTCAACTTTTTCTTCAGAATCCGACTCTCTTCAACTTCCATTAATAAAATATACAATTTTATTATTCCTTATCCAGTTATAACCCTTATTGTTGAAAAATTGCGTTTTTTTAGCATATTTTTCCAATTATCTCAATAACCGTTGAAGTTACAAACTTGGAACTAATTTTAAATAGGATTTGATTATTCTAGAACTTTACTAAAGCCTCTAGAAAATTAGAAAATTAATCTTTATTGAAAAATCTCAATTTTCCGCCATTGTTATCTCGGTAACAAAGCGTTTTTAAGGGGTGGTCCCATGGAACTTTTTTGTCTACTTGGTGTAAGAAATCAGCCTGAGAAGTATTGCACATTCCTCCTGAAACACTCTGTATATTTTGATCATAGCTGTGAATAAGATGGAAAATGACTCTCCTTTATTCCCAATTTGAAATATTCCAGCTATAAGAGTGAATAGGAAATAGTTGTATAACAATTGAATGAATTGTTATTGAATAGTGAAATGCTTAATAATACGATTAGAAATATTTTGAGTTGAGTCCTATTTAATCTAGGGAATTTTCTGGATCCGGAACATGGGTATGGGACTAGAATATGGATTGGAACTTGAGTAGATTTTAGTGGAAATTATCAAATTAAGGTAGATAATCACAGGTTTTACATACCTGTAATGTAATCCTAAATATTTCAGAAAATTCTTCAATTTCATAAATTGGAAATCAAACGTCATTTAGATTCATTCAACTGTCATATATAACTATTATTTATGACTTTCAGTGTATTTTCCAGCTCTTGGCAATGATTTCAAACATAACAGCTAATTGGTAACAAAAATTGCTTCATTACATCCATAACTACATTGTGTCCACAATGCTCTGCAACACTCTTACAAATAAGTCCATAAATGTGTCACAATCCTGTACATGCCCGGGCATGAATGAGTAGGTTTTCGCCGCAATTTTACGACAAAACTCTAGTTCTTGGAAGGTAGTTACCAACTTGGCACAGTTTAACCACAACTGACAAAGAAAGACACCGTGATTGTGGTCAGGTCAGCAGTTCTGACGTGTTTTGTCGCGATTGTGAACTGAAGATGTTCTAAAACATTATTTTGTGCGTGTGGTAAAATAAGGACAAAAGTGAGGGAAAAATATGTACAAGAATAGAGAGAAACAAGGATAAAATAAAGACGTGTAAGTTTTACTGCGTAACCACATATTGTAAGGTTATTAGTTTGTGAATAAGTGCATTACGATTTTCTTGGAAGACCTTTGTAACGCATTTTATGGTCATTAGACATCTGGGATGGAAATCGGCTTGATTGATAGATTTTCGAGTTTGAATTTTGTGTATGGAAGTTGAGAATTCTTCTCTATTCAGAGATAATGAAGGTCCTGGAATTTTAAGAAACTCGAAGATTAAGGAGCTATTATAATATGAGATATTTTCAATTTACTGAACCTTTAGTCTAGATCGCCATGTCAATAGATTAATAGTCAATAGCCAATCAATAGACATGAGCCAATCAAAATTAATCACAGTGAAATAATCTTCAATATCATCATCATCATTCAATTATGTTATTCGGGAAAGCAATGCAACTAAATTAATTTCATTCTTGGCCATTTTCAGAGCAGTAAAATCTGATCAGCTATACCTGATTAGAAGGTTAGAAGAGAATTTATATTTTCTAAAAATACAAAGTACACTATATATAAATTCATTGATGTTTCTTTATAAAAGGTACATGGACTTTCTTTCTCTTTCTCCTTCTCGCCTCTTTTCCGCTTTCTCCCTCCTCTTACATTCTTCTTCTATCCATTCATCCGTCTTTCTATCTATATTTATTTCTCTTCAATCCAATTCCAGTTTCGATTCCCATCACACAGGCCGCTAGTTTATTGACAACTGCCATCGGACAAATAATTCGATTTCTATCACACCACAGTCCGGCAGCCTCCATTATTGCTAGATAAGATGCGGCTTGCTCTTCCAGTCAGCCGGTTCGGAAAAAATAATACTAATAATGTTTTGACAGATAATTTCAAGTTGGTTGCTGCAACTGGTGGACTCTCTCTCTTCTTGAAATTTGGTCCAAGGGGAGGGGGTTGAGGGTCAGGAGTGGATGAAGGTGGGAAGGAGATGGTCGTATGAAGAGGAGGAGGAGGAGTAGTAGGAGGAGAAGGATGATAAGAGGATGTAGAATGGAAGAGAAGAGACACAGACACACATCAGTCGCGAACGGTAATAACAGAGAAGAGCTTTGGGATGGATGGTAGCTGCTCTCTACTCTCAGAGGTCTCACCCAAGTAATTACTCAGCGGAGAGTTTCCAGCACTGGGCTACAGTGGTATATTCCATTAGTGGGATTGTGTCCATCGAAATACACACCCGACCCGAGTATGAGTTGTTCCTACTTCTTCGTTTCCCTCTTCTCTTTTTTTCTTCTTCTTTCTCTTTTCTTTTCTTCTTCTATCAATGATCTCACTCTTCTTCATTTTATTCTCTGTTCTTTTTATCTCTTTCCGTTATTCTACTCTCTCAACCTCCCTCTCTTCTTCCTCTCTTTCTTTTCTTTCTCGATTTTTGTTGGTTGACTGAAGACTGGTGACTGATAATGACTTATTAATGATCGTTCAGTGGCGAGGTCCTACTTTTAACGACGTGCACAACCAGGTATGAATGCTGTCTCTCAGCTAAGAAGTACAAGAGAAGAAGGAAGAAGGAGTGAATGATAGCATCGAAAAAGGATTAATAGGAAAAGATGAGAAAGAAAATATGGTAGATAGGATGAAGGTTAAAGGAAGTAGGTAAATGATGGGAGAAAAGTAAGACTAGTAGAAAACGAAGAAGAATCAAGGAAAGGAAAGCGTTGTAAGAGAGGAAACAGTTCGCACTCGACTCCATGTGCCATCGCAGACCGATTACAGACTTCCCTGTCAGAGCTGTGCATTGATCTATCAATCTTTTGATAACTTTGGTTTCAGAAGTTTCCATTGCATACGTAGTATAGTTTGTCCAAGCGAAGAAGACATTCTGACAAGATGGTAAAATCTTAAACCGAATATTTTCCACAATTCGAGACCAAATTTATAATTTTTGCACCAATATTGGCCGAGCCTGAGTCATTTTCTCATCTTGCCAGAATGTCTTCTTTGCTTGCACAGACTATAACCCATGCATACCTTGGCTGATTCCTCTATGAAATCTGCTAGTCTAGATCTTTAAATTCGCAAATAATTCACTCTTTTGGTACTGGCTATTCAATAAGTTTCATCATAGAAGGCGCCACTCTTCTACTGTATACCGTAGTGTAGACACAGTAGTGTAGACTATTCACCCTCTTGGGTGTATAGTGTAGACTTGTACTTCTATGCCAAGCGATAAAAAGTTAACCAATGAAAAGTTTTCTTACAAGTCTCTTCAATGCACTAGAATCTAGATGATGATGGCTTCAAATGGCTACAATGAAAGATCTCGCAATTACCTTCACCTTCTTTCACCTCTCTCTTATTTTTCTATTTCCTCCATATTTCTTCTTTATCCTCTTCTCTCTTCTCTCTACCTCTTATTCCTCCTCTTTATCGTCTTCATTCTTTTTCTTCTTCTCAGACGGACTTGTTGGTTTTTAGAGGGTTCAATGCCGAGTCATCCTCAACCTGGACAGTCATTCTCTGTGCTGGCCAAGACAGTCAAACATATAAAGGGCTTTCCTATCCCACAGTTGCTGTTCTATTCGCAACATCGACTTCCAGCTCGAAATTCTACTTCCCTCCCCTTCCCTTACTCATCCATAATCTAATAGTGCTGTAATTCAATTTGCTGTCTCTTTTCTCCAGGTTTAGTCATCTTTCATTGAAATTTGCTCTCTCTCTTTTGCTTCTACTCTAGGTTTACTCATCTCTTGTTGAATTGAAATGGAAGACCGATCATTAGCAATACAATTTGTTTGTTTGTATATGTGACTATTGTACAATCTCTGTTGTGTATATTTGGTACACAGTATTTATACACCGGCATTTATAAACCGACATTAACGCCGTTATCACTTAGCAATTGTTTAATTATGGTTTTAGCTTTTCATTATTGTACTTTTCAGGTGTGCTGTTTCAACCTGAGCAATGATTAGTGGCTCTCATAACTGTATGTTGTTTGAGTGGTAAAAGTAATGTTACTGAAATGTAGGTCGAATAGTTGAGCTGGACCAATAGTGATTGAACTTAGTACACAACAACCATGAAGTAGGTCCATAGTAGTTATGGGATACAGCATTCAACATGAACTTCAAAAGTGATGTTTGTATGAAACGTACACATTGTATAAATGGGATGCAACTTGAATATTCTACATGGAAGATAGATGTTTTAGTGAAACTCGTACCTTGGTGTTCACATTATTATGAGGTATGCAAGTTGATTAAAGTACACAACATTTACATGCCTGGCTTGTATACAAGTTGTAGGATTTACCATTGAGAATTTGCACAAGTTGTAGTTGACAACTTTTATACTTCACAAGAAGGATGGTTGAAAGTTGATTTCTGGTAATTTGAATTAAAAGTTTTTAAATTGGTATGGAGAAATTATGGTAATTCAATTCGATTCAACCTTTTCATTAACTAGCAATACATTATGTTCCTTTTTTGAACTGTTGAGGGAAAATCCATGAATTCATACGAAAATCTGCATTAACATACTACAACAGTGTTGAGAACTGCATGTTTGCGTTATTTTAATTAATATTCGCGCTTTCAGATAGGAGGTGTCTTATTGCTCGATCACGATCCTGGAACATTTCCTGTTGTAATAGTGTCTGAAATTATCCTGTTATCAACCCATTCGACAACTAAAAAAGAGGAGAAAAAATAATCAAGTCTATTCTATCTTGCAACAAGTTGCAGAGAAAAATCATGGAGTTGCAATATTTATTTTTAGCGTCCTATGAGATCGTGTATGGAATGTTTGTTGCAACAAAGTGTTTGTGAGCTGCAGTTGGAGGTGGTCATTTGAGTGCCTTCTAGATGCAGCGACTTGCACAAGTTATCGTGCAATTGGAGGCATTCCAAAAGCCGCACATCGTAAAGACAGTATTAAACCACCGGCTGGCTGTTTTGCCTCAATACTGCCTTGATGCCTTCTTGTCAGTAGGCTTCTCTACTCGACACAATTTATTACTAGATCCTGTTCTCGCGCTGAAAAATTGTTATTAAATTCATACGTTTTGCGCGTATTTTTCATGACAAAATCTCTAGCAAGTGACGCTGCATCGTGTAACTTGTGCCGTAAAAACAAGAGTTTATTGTGGATGATAATGTTTCCTCTCAGACTGTGTGCTGGATATGTGGTTTGCAGATCGAAATTGAGTAAAGTCTAAATTATTTTAATTAATAAATGCCTAGACTGTGGTCCCAACCTTGAAATGGAATTAGGAATCAGATTTTGATGGGAATGCGATTTCATGATATGATGTATATAAGTGCAAGTGCATTGTCTCTATGGTTATATTATCATGTACAAAGAGTTTTAGTTTGTTGCTGAAATCTCCAGAGTGATTGTATGTATCATTTGAATATTTTGTGCAACTTTCAAGCCTTCGATAGTTATAGAATTATCACAGTATTGAATAATTCCACTCATCATAAACAAGAGACTTGAATCCATTATACAGTTTCAGAATACATCATGCATCATAAAGTTTCTCACTTTTCTAGTTTGTGAGTTTCTTTCAGTGCCTGAGCACTGTTGAAATGTTTCAAAGTATTTAAAGTAGTCTTCTTATTCCATTATCATAATGAAAAAACTGTTGTTTGATTTGTCACCAACTTTCAAACTTTTATAGTTCTAGTTCAAACGAAATTTTCTGAATATTAGTATTCAGGCTTATCAAACTAGGCTCCTAATGTTGGCAAGTTATTGCATGATTTGAAAGGTGTGATCCATCTCTAACCATTAGGAATATTGTGCTGGCTTGAATGGCAGTTATTATCGAGAACATTCATCAACCAATTACTATGATAAATATTAAAAATTCAGAGCAAACCAACTGAAACTGATCTCATTAAATCCACGTGTAGCTCGCTCTTGTCGAAATAATGAGGTATGAGTCATGTGAATATGATTATTAATAACTTTATGCCAAAGTTACCTTTCATCATGAGTAACTGAGAGAGTTTTAAAAGAGGCGTAATGAAATGTTGATTGATACCCTGCTGTGCAATATCACGTTGAAAGTTATGTTATAGTTATTCATTCATATTCTTATATAAAGTCAAGTCATCTATCAAGCTCCCATTAAACTAGACTAGACTAGAGACAATTCAGTCTCCATTCATTTGCATATCTCAGGAAATTTATTGATTCTATATTATAGAGTAATACGTTACTGCTTTGTCATACTTAATTTCTTTTAATAACTTATTATTGATTCATTATGGAACAAAACTTTCGCTCCTAATATTTTATCATTTTCCCCTCTTCGTGTATCCTTGATTCCCTTCTCTTTTCTTCAATTTCTTCTTTTCGAATTATGAATTAATTATTTTTTAACCACCTTTATCAGCCAATTTTCGTGTCCACTTTTAAATTGTTCCTTCTTTCTCGATATTTCATAAATTTTCCTTTCGTCTACGTTGAATCAATTAAAATTATGAGCATCTTTTTTGATCCATCACTATCAATTCCCACTTTCCTTGAACGGAATCCTAGTGATTATCATTCCTTTTCCTCATATTCCTTATTTGTTTCACCTCATCACACCCACCCACTCAAATTCTTTGGCAAAACTTCTTCTTTCTAAACCCCTCCTCGTCTTCCTTGCTTCCCGTTAAAATACCTTAAGAAAACTGCTGCTGAGTAATGCGAGAGACTCATTCAAATTGAAACGATTATCTAAACGAAATAGTCGTGGATGAAAACATAATATTCAGTTTTGCTGCTGAACACCCAAGTTTGGCGAGTGCAATTTCTGTACCTACACAATTTTGGTGCGAGTGAGTGCGCCTGCGTAGTGCAAGAAGACGACATAATAAATAGGTGACTTGATACAGGCGCAGTGGTCATCATGATTGCAGTAGGCCTAGCCTAAACCGGGGTCGGCCGGGTATATTATAAGCGCGCCATGTTTTGCAACACAGTCACGTTCTACTAGTTTAATCAGAGTTAAGTCCTGAAGAGTTTAATCAATACGAAGGTATCTGTGCGACTAATAACACAGCTTTAATATCTCGGCACAGTGTTCCGATTTAATGGGACACGTTCCTGTGATAGAGACAGCAACAAGAAGAAGAAATAGCAGCAGTCAGTGCTCGATGATTTTCGGACCACAAACGGATGCCAATGCCAGGCAGGCCAGCATCGCGATATTCGCCGCAACTTTTAATAATAATGATAAAAATAGGAATATAAGATTCCGAACGCACTTGGGACGTGACTTAATTTCGACCTGTTTAAAATAATAATGCCGAACCGTTTATAGTCGACTACTATCGTTATTGCAGACCAGTTTCGATAGGTTACCGGAGGAAGGGCATCGCTAAAATAATGAAAATTCCCCAGCTGCTGCTGAAGTAAGATAGGGTTGAGAGATCCCAATCCAGAATCCACCCTAATCTCAACTGGTTCCACAATTTCAACATTGAACTTCTCACGTTGCCAACCCAATATCTTTTCCCCATACATCATTAAGCTATATATTATATTCGCATTCAATCTGACCGTAACATATTCATAAATTGTATTTAATGAGAAAGTGCACATCAGATCTAACTTGCATGCGAGGAACAGGGTTCGTTAAATTGCATCAGCCGTATCATTATTGAACGTTCAACTCAATTTATCGTGATTTTCATCAGTTGCTTCTTTGTGCACAACGAGTGATCTTGTTTTATTCTTAGAGAATAAAAAAAAAATTAATGTACTTTCGACTGCAATCAAGATATGTGTGCGTGTGAATTTTGCGCTCGAAATAAATTAATCTTGATGATTGTAATTGTTATTAGATTGGAAAATTCTATCTGAAATCAGCCTGAACATTGTGGTATTATTTTTTATGATGAACATCGTCTTGAAATGTATTGGAGTGAATATCAAACTCGTTCCCTAAATAAAATATGGAAAATAGTGTGTTTTATAAAAAAGTTATCACTCTAGCTGGAAGTAAACTTGTATGTCCATCTAACATTTTTATACTAGAATGATGATTCAAATCATGTCATACATAAATATGAATTCATTTTCTATTGAAAGTAACTTTGAAGAAGAAATATTAACTTTGCTTCGCCAAACATTGTACGTTACAACCACCCACCAATCACGAGCGATTTCATTTAGTTCGATAGTTTTTAACGCTTTTTCATTGGCCAATGCAAATTTCTAGACGCGATTCCTTATTCTTATCTATTACACAGTAATTCATACCAAAATAAAATTTATGGGATAACTTTCTATTAGAACATTTGAAGATTTGAACCGTAATATTTTGAAAGTTGAAATTATACTGTTCTCCAATGATACAATATAAATATAACAATATAATATGAATCAATCGACAGCAAAAACATTGTATTAATCACAGGAACTGCTCATATGAATTGGATATAGACATAATATTCAGCGAATTTTTCCATGTTGCCTAAGACATTAATCGAGTCTAGATTATTCTAATGACGTGCATAAAAATTTTAATTTTTTCCTAGTGGCCCAGTTTTCTTTTGAGCTTAAAAGTATTATGATAGTAAAAATTAAATCCTTGACCTTCCAAATTGGTTTCATATTGATAAAAACCCCGTTAGTGTTACACACAAACTTATAATGCAAAACAGTGTCTCAGCTATTTGCAACTTCAGTCTTCAATTTCGGCGCCAGAGCCTCCCATTCCCTCTCTTCCAACCGAGCACGCCCATTTTCTTTACAGGAAAAATGAAAAACTAATTTGTATTCAAATTAAGACGACGTTTAGCGGCCATTTTTCAAAGATGCTTCTTGTTGACTTGGTGTGGAGCATATATGTCGATTGAAAATGTATCGATTCTAGGTGAACTGAGATGAAGCGTTCGGTTAACGATAATATCAATTCGAGTAAATTGAACGAAGTAGAAAGTGCCGATTAGAATATATCGAAGTAGAACTGTCAATTGTTGAAATTCAAAATGAAGTGAGTAGGCCCATATCAACTTCTGACAAATTCATCTGATTGCTCGGTGAGGGAGATTGCTAGAGGTGCTGGTTGCTAATGTTAAGTCACCAAAACTATGCTCTGCTTCTTCATGAATGGTTGACCAGAATGTGACCAAGGCGAGTGGAACCTACCCTCATGGGTGGTTGGCTTCCCACCAAGAAAGCCATATGCATATCTAAATATTTCTATTTTTTCATCTTCTTCAAAAACTCGGTTAATAGTATACATTCCAATGTTTGTTAATTCAAATCAAAATTGCAGTACCCTTGATCGTTATTTGAATTAAAAACCAGTCACAAAGTAGCCCTAAGATAAAAGAAATATTATACATTCCAAGAATATACTTCAGAATTGGAGGAAGGTACCATTCCTTGGTTAATTCCTACATGATTGATTATATCTTACATTACTGTATAGATAACTTACATAACCCATTTCCTCCTGAGATGGAAGTTGAAAACTATATTAACCTATTACAACGATCAAGGAAGACGTGTGGGATTTAGAATTTGAAGAACATAAGAGAACGCTAGTAGGAGAGACGGAGAAGATGTGGAAGAGAAAGCAGCAGAGGAATGATTGTAGAACATAGATGGGATTGATGGGACAAGGCCCCTAATGAAGTTGTATTGCTTTATTCATGAGTGAGTGTGTGCCCTATAAACTGAAGGCAAAATGTTGACACATTCACATTTAAGGGTCTCATTAGCTGTTTTCTCTGCCCACAATAATTCTGCACCATTCCCGATCTCACTTGCTCTCTTTCTCCATCTGTATTACTCTTCTCTCTCTATCATCCTTGTTTAATTCACTTAATTAATATTGATTTTTACGATGAGGACTCTTGTACATTTTGTTTGCTCTCTCTGGTTTGTTTCAAAAAATAATTTATTTATTCAATCACATTTTATTGAACTTTCTACTTTCCATCATAATTTGTCAATTTGTTAATCTTGGAAGATTATCTACTTACTAACTCTATTTCATTGCGTTTTTATTTTCAATTCGGTCAATTTCCATTCATTTCTTCTAATTTTCCCTTGGATATTTGGTGACTCACCACTCTACAAAGAACGGTAGATTATACAACCACACGCAATAATAAATTAAATTATTGACGAAAACAAAAATACAGAACCCATGCAAAGCTACAATATAAGTAGATGGCAAAACGTATTGAATAAGATAGAACTCCGTGAAATCAGTAAAGTAAGTACATCGCATATAGAAAACAAGATAATTCCTTTCAGAACTCGTTCAAATTTTTTTAATGCCACCATAATGTTTTAAAACGAATTTTAGATTTCCCAATGATCAATGCAATCCTCTATTTTGTTTTATTCAATTTGATGGATAAAATTGATTTGGTAGAAATTTTCAATAGATTGCAGTTGATCTGTAATCTTCCTCTATACTTTTCACATGTGGGGCCACTAATATAATAATCATTACCAGGTTCCTGTATACAGTATATGGATTACTGTTGGTCCAAAACCGGGCGCGCCATTCATTAGCCTGCGATGCCATAACAAGCTGCCTTAACGGTGCTCGAAACTTTTATTACTTTCTTCATTTCACCTGGTGCTGGACTGAAATAGGCAGATCTCAGTTTTAGCGTTCATTCATATACAGCATTATTCTATATTTGTATAGTCTGCCCAAGCAAAGAAGAGGCTCTGGCAAGATAGGAAAGTGACTCCATCTTGGTCAATACTTGTTGAAGAATCATAAATGTGGTCTTAAAAGTAGATCAAATTGTTTCCTACAATTTGGGATCAAATTTATAATTTTTGAACCAATATCGACCGAGCTGGATTCATTTTCTTATCTTGCCAGAGGCTCTTCTTTGCTTGGACAGACTATATATCTACTTCTTCCTGGACGTTCATGTATATCATCATTTAATATTTTTTGTACATCCTCTGGTTCGTTTACTTCGATCTGGGCACAATAGCCAAAACGTCTTGTAGCCCCAGGTCATGGTTATTTTCGTGGTAGCTCTGTGATTTAGTTATTCTGTTTACACTGTTAACCTTTGTATCATTTTTTGTTGTCACTTTTAAATTATTCATTCCTCTTATTTTTTATTAATTCTATGATTGTGAGTCGGTCAATATTGGTTCAGAAGTTATAATTTGGTCTCAATTCGTAGAAATCGTTCTTGCCTTTTAGGACGTTTATTATAGTGAATAAGTACCAAAAATTGTCAAGCTCTGCTATTGTATATTCTAAGTACCAATTATAGGCCCATTACAGTATTTTCATTGTACGCGAATAAAAAAATATAGTTTTTCAATTCATTAAACTTGCTTTTTTCGATAATAATACATTTTAAAATGCAATTTTGAATAATTTGATAAAATATTTCGTACCGCTTGCAAGAATGATAAAAAATAGTGTTAGGTCGCTATGAGACGAGACGGGACAACATACAGATACAGGCGATATGAGTGGCTGCGTTCTCCTTCCCTCCCACCGATTCACAACGTGATCTCCACTTCTCTCTTCTCCTGCTCCAACGCACTCTTTTTTATTTGCCCTGTAAATAGATGGGCTACAAGAAATTTCGATTAACACGAAGCCTCAACCGGCGAGGCGGACTCCAGCTCACTATCTGAGTCCAAACCGAAACTCGCCTATTCCCTACCCAAACAATATTGCTGACAACCTAACAAACCTCTTAAGAAATCACTACCACTCACACGGCCACCACTCTGTGTGTGTATCCTCTCCTCTCATAACACAACAACACTCTCCGAAATGTCCCTACAAATAACTGTATCAATTTAATCTGTAGACTTTTTCTGTGTTTGTTTTTCGAGGTTATCGATTTATTAGTCGTGCTTGTATTCCAGGCAAATATTGATTGCGAGGGAAGGATTCGGTGGTGGATATTTCATTTGGAAACCATTGGTTTCTTCAAGAATCAAATAGGTGATGGACTGATAGATCCCTTCTATCTGCGTTGTCGGTGATACATCCCAGTGAAACACACAGCAGCGCCTCTTTAATCAAGAATCCACCTTCTTCATTACAATTACACAATTTTATAATGAATAGAAGTTAAAAACGCACAAAGTGGTATCTCAACATCTCTGAAACTGTGTGTAACTGTTCGATTTCCTTTCAATAAGTTATAAACGGGTTGAAGTATGTATTGATAATGAGTGTTGTTCAAGCAACAAGTACGGCTATATGCTCCAAATTTTCTTCCAAGAAGGTATAAAATATTATATAACTATCAAATGAAACAATAAAAAAAATAGGACGCATCTTTTTGAATTATACAAGATCTTACTTTTAATTCGATTGTTTATTTGATACATGTATAATATTGTGTATCTTTTTGAAAGGAAAATTGGAGCATGTGAACGTATTGTTCTCTAGTATTATTCTCATTTTATACTAGTTGATTGCGCATTTCACATCCTCATGTCCATTTCAAGTGTGTAATATTAATTTGTAGAGGTGTTTATTAGTGTGAGTCAGTTGACAATGACAACAAATAGCATACTCCAATCAATAATGATAACCAAGTTCGGTATAGCCTTGTCTGTGAGTCATCTTGCTCTCTCTATCTCTCTTCTATTTTTCTCTCTCTCTCTTTCTTCCTCTTCTTCTCTTTCTCACCCGTTAGACAAATTGCGTAGGATCAGCAGACCTAGTGCTGGATAAATATATTACGCTTGGATCGACACTGACCTGGTGTCTGGAGAAGACTGGAAGGGCTGGAAACCTGGAACTTTTCCAGCACAAGGAGGACAAATTTCAACTTAGTCCAGGTAATGAGTTGAGAGAGCTGCTGTGTCCACTTTGAACAAGTCGACTGTGAAGTCTAGAAAACTACTATTCTGTATACTGTAACTATATGGTGAAGTCTGTATATTTACAGAGCTTGCTATCACACCTTCTTCAATGAACTGTGGAGTCCACAGTTCGTGGACCGATCGAAGTCCATGTGAATCCTTACCAAATTTTGCTAGCTTTGACCTCATAGTCATATCCTTTCCGTGATATTTATGGAGTTACAGAAAATCTCAAAGTTTTTCCAAAGAGTAGCCTGAATATTTAGGTTTCCTACTTCAGTTTCAAAGAATACTTGAATACCTCTCACTTATTAGTAATAAGAGATGTGTACAACTAATATGAATGACACACGAATACATTTTGTATTTTGTAAACGTTTGTCTACGTAGGAGACTTCTGCCAGGTTTTTCCAAGTATACTCAAACTTGAGGGACCCTCAAATTTTGATAGAACAGCTGATATTTTCTATGCTAAGTATAGAAAATGTTAACTGTTAAATGTTAACTTGAGAGTCCCAAAGTCAAAAAGTTTCATTTTTCTCCATCGAAAAATTATTATGTAAGTAACCTGGACCTTCATTCATATTGATATAACTTGAATTCGAGAAATAACCTTTCTAAAAAAAGATTGAAAGCTAAGTCCACAGATTGAAAACCTCAGCTCATAACTCCAGCCTTTGTCTTTTCGAAAATGACAACGCTGACAATGTTGAGGGTCACTCTTGTTTTACGGCCGCAACGCAATTTGCAGCCATACAGTATTTTGTTACTCTGTGCAGGGCTCAGTAAAACGTTATTGCCGGCGTAATCGAAGTCAGCTCCACCATATTCTAATCGATGTAACTTCCGACTTGGCGTAACTTGTATAAGATTGAGAATACGGTGTACTTCAAAACGAAAGTCACATTAAATAGGGTATAAGTGTGCAGAGGGCAGACACTTCTTGTATTGGCTGTGCAAGTACTAACGCCTACACCAGTAGAATTTTTCCAGGTAATCGTTCAGTGCCAAATGGGATTACTTTCGTTGCAGGGCTGAAAAAATTGCTGCAAATTATTTTTGAGTTGACAAAGTGCGTGTTGGTGGAGGGGGAGGTTACTAAAAATGCCTGGGGACAGTGTTCCCCCTATAATCGGGTTCTCTCTCTCCTAATTTTCCGCTACAATTCTGCGTCATCTTCTTTTTGCATTGTATTCTTTACGATTTTCTAGGTCTGTCATTTCTGTTGTTGGCTGCTTCAGCCGTGAGGCATCTGATTGCGTTTCCTTTCTTTTCCACTTTATTGCCCCTAAGTATACAGCTGTGCCGTGTAATATACGCCCGGTTGTCCTTCTCCTACTTGTTGTCTCTGTTGGACATACATCCCGTGCTTCATTCCATTCCGATCTAAGTATGATACACGAATCGACAGGTATTGTATTTCTGCTCAAAGTCTGATGATGTTCATCAAGAAATCATACCAGTTTTAAGATATTTTACGGTGTTGAATATGTAAGGAAATGCAGAGTAAAATTTTAATGGCATGTTTTTTGTTGATATTAAATTTTTATCCAACAATTGCTTAGCAATTCGTTCAAAGTGGGACGATTTATAACATTATAAGTGTATTTCAATATCTTGAAATGTGCCTTAGAACACATGAAATACGGTAATCAATTTAAGTTTTAATGAAATCAAATTTAATTGGATATTGATAAACTCAAATATTTTTGTAAGTCTGATTTGGAATTTAGGCTCGATTGAACGCCTAGATTTTCTAACTTTTCACTTGTGTGAATATTTTGGGAATTCATTAATTCATTTCAATCTCTTGTATAATATGTCATTTTTTAGAATACTCCTCGTATTTCAAGAGTCAAGATTTTTTGAAATAATTTCATCCCTCATAAAAGATGAAAAAGGTTTGTTTTACTGATGGAAAATGTATGCTCAAGTATATAAATAATTGTTTGGGCCACTCATGATTCAGCTTCCAATTCTTGTGAGGTGTTGTTTTGGTTCCATGAGAATGCTGTTAATTGAAATATACAGCGGAAAGCACGAGTCAGTGTTTGGTGGACCAATTTTCACAGCTATTGGGAATATGACTGGAAGACCTCGGATATACCGGTGAATGACTTCACGCGCTCAGCCAATATTTGTTTGGCCGGGCTTGGTTTTACTGTTTTATTGCCTTTTAGATTGTACATTTCGTGTTTTTATTTTATTTTGGAAAGCAACCTTCCAGCAACCCTTACCTTTCTGGAAGGAGATACTTGATAATTGACTCTAACCGTAACAGAATTGTGTGCACCCACCTTTTTCGGCCACCATGTTACTCACGAAAATTTGTTAGTTCAAAATTTTCTCGCTGCCATGTTTTTCTTCGTGTGTGGTAGTTTGGTAGATGGCCAGTAAAAGGTTTGGGTGGGTAGTATACGAAAGTGAAATATTCAGGGTTCATTTATTCATTTGTATTCTATTGTATACGTTTGGGGGTTTGGATTTTTTGTATTTTTCCACATTTTGTCATCATTTATGTGAGTGAATTTTTCTAGTAGGCACTCATTTTTATTTTCACAAGAGTGTGAATTTTACATGAAGTCTTCCGATTCTATCGTCATACGAGTAAAATCACTACTATAATTGAAATAGGATTGGGTTTTTTATTAATATTTCGAGGATATAAGATTTGGATTCTAGAAAGAATAACTATGGAATAAGGTTTTATAAAGATGAGAAGAGAATTCCTCCAGATAAATCACAGTGTATCGTGTATTGGTGGTGTTATTGTTGATTCGGATTCTGATTCTGATTCAATACTCCAGTTTCACCTTGATGCAATTCTTGTATAACTCATCTGAGAGTGTACTAGCAGCTTATTTACACATACGTAACAAGCGGAGTGAGAACTTACAGGCTCATTTGTAAATGTAGTTTGTTCCAATTCTTGCACTAAACCTTCCTGTTCTAGTTGATTTTCTCATCATCGGCCAGATTTATTCAAGATAAGAAACACGATATTCCACTTACATTAAATTCATGAAATAAATAAAGTAGGATAATCCTTGCATTTATTGGTTTTTCAAAGCCAACCTTCGATGTAATCTTACCTATGTTAATCGATTTTCTTGTTCTATAAAATTTTATTGAATAAGTTCTAAATCTGAGTATTTTCTTTCAATAACAGCCTAGAAATTGAAAAAAATTGAATTTATATTGCACTTCTTTTATTATATTGTACTTCTTTGTTTTCACAATGATAATACTCGTTTTTGGGTTCCTCCCATACATTTCTGTCCTATATATTGAATTCCATTCATAGAAACAAAGCATCCAACAGCAATAATTGATTATCAATTTATTTGTTCAAGCAGATATCAAAGAACATTTAAGATCTTGAAGTTAGTTTGAGAGTACTTATAAATAGAAAGTTGAAGATTTTAAATGAAATATGTTATGAAAAAGAAATATCAATTCTAGCATCGATGTGTAAACCGATAATCGTTTATTAAAACAACATGTTGTAGTGGCAATGAATTATCAGATTTGAACAAACAATAAGTAACCTGGATCAGAATTCTGTATTACAAATACGTATAGGTGATATTTAAACGATTTTTTTTCAAATCTTATAGTGGTCAGTAAATATCAATATAAGTAATATTTACAAGTGGTTAGCAATGAGACTTTAGCTCACTTGCTAAATATTTTATTTCAATGTTGATGGCCTACGTCTGATTACAAAGCGTTGCCTACGTCCACATAGAACAAAATTTATTGATACGAGTTATACCTCATATATTATGATTTAAATAAAATGATCTCAATCTCAAGTTTGCAATAGTTCTCTAGATAATTTTATCTAATCTATTTGAGCTTGAAGGTGTCAATAATTTGAATATTCTAGTTGTAAGATACGGTAACTATTGTAATACCGGGTGTGGCCCAATTATTGCAAATACATAATAAGTGCAGCTATCACAAGGTAAAGAATAAATGAATAACTATCTGGTAATAATGTGTACTTAACGGATAGTTCTCAATGCTCACCGGTTGCGAATACATAAATATTGAATTGTTAGGTAGCAGCAGTAGCTCACTATGATAATGTAACTGGGTTATGAACTACGTTTATGGGATTGGAGGTGAGCTGTACGGAGAGGAAATTGGATGAAAGCACAGGAAAGCATACATCACACATCTCTCATGTCATTTTCACTGATAAATACTACTGTTTTGATATTCGATTTGTTGTGGTGAGGTCACGTGCTAAAGTGGTAGGTACTGTATTATGCAAGGTTAAAGAGGTAACCTTTGGACTGTGCATATAGTCCTAGCCTGCAAATACGATACGATGTATACTATGTTATAAGTGTAATTATAAATATATAATCAGGGCATTATTTGTGTCCAGAATGCACCGGTTCGCCGCACAGGTACCTCTATGAGGAAGAGGGTACCATTGGTTCAATGATGAAGAAATATGGAAATATTATGATAATAATACATAACTCAAAGCTTCAAATTTGGTAGAGGAGCAGTTTTGGGCTTAGCCTGTTGCACTCACCTAAGTTTATAATTATTCTAGAATAAATGATAAAATCACTCCAAAAACAAGTTTTGAGGAGTTAAAATTTCATTTCTTTGCGAGGGAGGATCCCCCAAGGTTTCCTCCTCCTACAGGAACCTTAAATTTTAAAAATTGAGCGCTGACTGTACTCAACCATAGATGAATAATATGAGAACTTGAGAAATCTAAAAGAACTTATATTATTCATCTATGACTCAACTTTATAAAAAAAAATAATTAAGATTTCTAGTGAATCTTTTTGGTGTTTAATCGATACTATTAACTTGTGCTGATTTATTAAACTTTTACTAAAGTTTATTTAAACGATGCACTGCCATTGAACCATTCAAAGGCCCCAACCGTTACTATACTCCAACTTTGAAAAATTGAAGTTGGTTTTGCAAGCAAGGCCATGATAGTAGACAACGGTAGAGACCCGAAATTTTTATTGTAGGAGGGTGAGAGAGTCCTGGACAGACAGCACTCATCAAAGAGACCGACAAGACAGGCGCCCGAACAAGAAAAGAGGAGGAGTCGGCGAGGATGGATGATGAAGGAGAGGAAGTGGAAGAAGAAGAGGAAGAGGAAGAGGAGGAGTCCGAGTGTCGGGAGTTTGAAAGTTGGAAGACAGAAGGTCAGATAGCCACCCGTAAAATAAAAACTCACTTTATCTTCGAGGTGTGAAAAACCTTCTCCGTCAACGTGACTTTTTCATATTTTTGGCTTTCGGATTTCGGCTGAAATGTTTTCAGAAACAAACAACAGAGTTTACCCAGAGAGAATAGAATAATTCTTCTCTATAAAATCGTTTGCCTTCCAATTCGATACACCCACCTCGTGTTGTATGAGCCAGCCGTTCCTAGAAAATTCCTGGCAACATGTGTTATGTTTGTTTTGTGGACAAATTCTACCTGCGCAGATAAAGACAGCTTGTACAATGTGTGTAAACTTTATTGTACGTGAGTTTGGTCCTGATTCCTGGTATAACACACAAACGGACAAAATATGCTGGAATTCTTTAACTTTTGAATAGATTTTACATTCATAGTACTGTACAATTTTGTCAAAAAAACTATACCGGGTTCCTGATATTCATTCAAGAATTAAGAATTTATGAGTTTTAATAATTGAAAATTTATGATAATTTTGACAAATTGAGTGATCTGGAGTTTAAAAACATTAATTAATTGACAAATTCATAAAAATTTAATGTAAGATACATAAGTGAAATGGGGACACCAGTACAGATATCTTGAATTCATTGCCAAATAGGTTGGACACTTATTATTTTAATAAATTAACTTCCCTCATACGCCTTCTATCAGATGAAGCAAGAACTAGTAATAAGAGAAATGAGCAAATAAGAGTGGGGTTGCTTTGAAAAGTGATATTCGAACAAAGCCCGATGAAATGAGCGGATCGCATATCATGTTGCCTCAGTTGTATAAATAGATACACTATTTCAATGAATTGATACTCATTATCATCTGCATAAATAGAACTTGTATACTTTATAACAATACGGTAAATTAACGTATCATTATTGTGGCCTCACGCTTGTTTACTTCAATTTACTCCTAATTACAAGTAGTAATACCTACGGTATTTAGCCAATATTATGGTTTTGTTTATATTTTACGACAAGTCCTCATATCACTGATATTGATATCATGAAGTACAATACCGTATATGCATTACAGTACTAGCAGGCCACCCGTGCTTTGCACCGTAGAAACATTCTACCTTTCTAGACTATTGTACCTTCGGTACATGTTGTGAAGAGCAATCCCTTTTCAATCATGAACCATCTCATCGATAAACATATCTTCTTTATTGTAATTGATTTAAAAAATGAAAGGTTTGGAGTGTCGAGTACAGGTTCAATTTACTACAGTATATGCATCAACTTAATTTAAGTCAAATAAAAAAAAGTGTCAATATAATTTTTTGAATGTATCAAGATTAGAAGTGAATAAACCTGTAGCCACCACTTGAATCTGCGTAGATTACTGCGTTTAAAAAGTTAATACTGTAGTCACTATACTGTGATGAAATTGGACAATATTTTCAAACTACTGTTACAGTATTATCAATTTGATTTTTTACATTTGATGGTTGATGGGTTGAAATTTAATCGAACTATTCATCAAATGTGTTATCAAGTTGTGAGTAGAAATCTTTAAATTAGTCGATAAATCGGAGTGACCAGATATAATCCAATCCCATATAGCTTGAACAATAAATTCTAAAAGTTGTTCTCCATTCCCAAGTGGTGGAAGAACGGCCACTTCGGTATACTCTAATAATTAATGTAACTTCTGACTCGTAGAACTTACAAAGTAGGGAATATAATGTAATTCTAGTCGAAAGTTACATCAAATATAGTATGAGTAGTTTAGGAGGAGGTGGTCTCAGCCTTTGATCAAGTGCACTGATAAAGTCCACATTAATTCCCGTAGACGATTTCATTTCTCAGTTTGTTTCATTTGTCTGCCTCTACCGTTGCAGGAAATCGTAGATCAAGTGAAATTAGACAACGTTCTGTCGTTTCATTTTATAAATTTGAACGAATGGAATCTCACATGATCAGTGCTGATATCTCTATTATTACTGTCCGGCGTTCTCATGTTTGTTGTCGGAATGTCTGCTATCTGAGACAAGCATAGCATACATTTAGTCCATGTACAACAAAGCAACACTTGTGATTCGGTAATAATAATTTTGGGTCAATGTCTTCTGTAATGCAAAGAACTCTCAAGTGTAGTTAACAAACAAGGCCATGTTGCATAAGGTTATCATTATTTTGTCATGGTGATTTTCAATCATGATTTTTTGACAGAAATGAAGCATATATCAATCAAGCATAAAATAGTGATGGCAAGTGAATATTTGGAAACAACTATTACTTTAACCATATATTCAACCATAATTGAAAAATATACGTTTATTCGTAAGAAGGATTATAAACTTGATTAATTAAGACTGAATTATAAATTATTCAAAAAGACGTGTACTTTGCACTAGTTCAATAATTTGGGAACTACTTTCTGAGCGGTCGAATACCTTTATACTCCCCAAAAATCATTTCACTCTAATTTCCAATAAGGTTCACGTACTGGATTTAATAAGGAATATCTGAATCGAAGATCTGAGCTCCCAGTTACATGAGATTCTATAAGAACTAACTTACTGGAAAAATATAAAACTACTTTGGACATGGATGGGTCAATTAGTTCATCACAGTATGTTATAAATATTCCAAACATTATAAAGCCTGATCTATGGCTTTACCCGGAATTCTTGATTCTGATGATACAGACTACCTGACTGTAACTTCAATGATGAAACAATTCAAACCCATTTGAAAGCTATGATACTCTCATGTGATCAATATGTAGTTCCATGAAAAAAGTCTGCAAGAATTCATTCATGCTAAAAATATTCAATATAGCAAGTATGAAGACATCACCTTCAATAAATCCAGGAAGTTTGCATTATAATTTATGATCTGAAATAATTATTTTGTAATTTCTTTTCTATAACTTATTCATTTTCTGATTTTACGAGTAACATCATCATTAATGTGCCAACAAAGTCGCAAGTACATTACATATTTGATGAAGATCTACTCATTTATTTGTGGTATCAGTTACACAGACTTTAAATAGAGTCCAATGCTACCTGAGAATGTCGTTTTCCTTGAAAGCTCATGAATGAGCGGATATTTGCAATAATTGATAGGCTGTTCAAGTAGTAATGTATATACTGTATCACTAATTATTGTGAGTATTATGTATTGCTGTTTGTGGCTCGTTGAATATTTCATCTTTGACTCCAATAACATTACTTCTCGATTTGCATTTTCTGTATTTATACACCTCACAAATCAGTGAATATTACTGACTGCTAGTCAACATTTTCTTCTGCTTTCTTGGACTTTGTTCAATTTCTAATGACAAATTACGATTCAAAATCAGGTGTAATGTTCAATCTTTTCATCAAAATGAGAAATGAGACCATGAAAATGAGAACGTATCAGGAGGTAGGCCTACGTTCTCATTTGGATTTACAGTACATGTTTATGAAATACTACGTTCAATTAAGAACCCAAATAAGATGTAGTGGATTTTTATTTATAGTGAAGTTGAATTTCACTCCGTAGTAAAGTTGTTCATAGAATTTTATGTCACGAAATTTGATTTGAATCATTAAATTGTTTGAGATTTTAGTTTTTAATACAATTCCAGTACCTCATATTTATGATTCTTTACATGTATCCAAATGGTACAGACTTATCGTACAATATAGAAAATTTGCAAATATTTTGGAACCATATCATTATTGAGCAAATCCTGTTTTTCTTGCGTAAGAATCTGTGAAGAATTTCCTGTGTAACCTTTCTAATGAAGTTTTTTTTCTTTTTATTGCAGGTGAGCCTTTCTACCAGTCTTTACTTTAGGCGTCCGAATGTAAGTTACTCTACCGATATGATTACTTTTCCATTCATTTTAGCCGCTCATTCTTTTCATTCTGTTCTGCTGTCGGGTCGGTTGTATTCTCTCTGTCATCAAGCGAGACATCTCACAATCATCATCAGTACACAAATAATCATCGTTATTATTACTATTTACTCTGCTTTTTCCTGGGTGAGACGGTGATAACAACTATTATTCTTATTCTCAATAATTGAGGATTCCTCGGAATTATTCTGAGGCTACAAAAACTGCCCCGTAGGTGGGTCAGGTGCTTTTTAGGTTCAGCCGAACACCCTCAAAAAGGAATGATGAAGAGAGTGGGTAAAATGAAGATAGAGAAAGGTAGACAACCTCGAAATGAGGGAGAGAAAGAATAAGTTTGTGTTAATGAGAGAGAAAGAGAGTGAAAATAACATGAGAAAGTAGATTGAAATTGTTGGATGAAGAAAGATACACGTCATCCTGGAAAATTAGGGGGAGGTTAGAGTCTGGCCGAAATTAGGCCCCAAAAAAATGTTCCAGGTATAATTCGCTCAACGCATTCCAGCCTATGCTGACATCCGTTCTTTGTGTCTCGGCCCAATCTATCTGTTGACATGATAGTGATTGAAAATAGAAATCATTGGTTGGCGGTAGGGGTTTTGCACAATATATCGATCGGGCTCCAGCAGAACTGTTTTCTGCTCATAACTGGCGTCGTCAATCCGCCAATATCAAGCTCGAAAGAATACTTTTTATTTAGATTCAAGAGTATCAGGTATTTGCACTAAAATCCAACATTAAAATCGAATAAAATTCAACCACTGGCCAGTCTAACATGCCAGATTCCATTGAAACCCTTTCAATTATTATTGATTTTATATTGTCTATAAAGATTGACAATCCTCCGGTTCCACCTCATTGAAAGTCTGCTTCAATTAACTACAACTATACCATATCTATGTTGTAATTGATGTAACTCGTTACTTAGAATAAATTAGATCCCAAATCTTATACTTGTTACACCGAGTCGAAAGTTGCATCAAGTAGATTATAAACCCATCTAAAATCGTTCTAGCTTATCAATTTCTTCTCAACTAATTCGTTCCGTTTGTTTAACGGGTATGTAGTGCTAGTTATTGGAAAAAGAGTTGCAAAAAATAGCTGATAACTACAAGGAATGGCTTGTACATCTTAAGGCCAATTTGCTGACAAGTGAATGAGTATTGTGAGGACGGCTTGGCCGTAATAAAGGCCTTCTTCTCGTAAAACAGTTCAACTGGCATTTATAAGTGTAAAGTATAAGTCGTAAAGTATTAAGTCGTAAAGTATCTATTGAAATGTGGTCGAGTGAGAGAGAGAGAGAGTGTAAATGGGAGGCTGTCTCTTGTTGGAAAAGGACGGATTGAGTGTGTGTGTGTGAGTCTCCGTAAGGATTCGTGTGTTTCAAATCTGGAAGCTGTGCCATTCGAGAAAGACAAGTGCGCTCAGTTCATACACCAGAAGTATCAGTGATAAGTCTATTAAAGCTTTTCTCTCTAGCGCTAATAATTTGTAATTTTTTTTTTCAATTACCCTTTCTATGCTCGCCATTGTACATTCTAACGATGGTAACTATAAGAAATACACTTCCGTTCTAGTGTACCGTTATAATGTTTTAATACGCAATGATAGTAATGGTTTTTTCGCTTTAGCAATTGCATAAGAACGGATAATATTTATGTTGTATGCTTCGGCTGTGACTATATTAAGACTGTTAATGATCGTTTGGAAAAAAAATTAATTCATTTTATCATTACCGGCAGAGAAAAACAAGCCTTGGCCTTGGCCTGAAACATCTTCTCATCTGAAATATAGTCGCAAATAAACAAGAGAAGCATTATTAGCTTATGTCTTTTATTAGGGGAGACTAGAAAGCTTGCCAAATCTACCAATTAGCTATTGATGCAGGTGAATAGATTGGAATCTATTTACGTTGATGGTGATTGTTCGTTTTCACTCTTCTGTGAACAGTCACCTCACTTCAATTAAAAAGAAAGGGAAAATCAATAAATAAACAATGGCAAAGTAGGAAAAGTTTGTCACTTGGATAAATGATAATGAGAAGAAATTGGATGGAAAAACATAGAATGAATATTCTATTAAACGAAGTATAAATTGAATTGAAGTTTATTTGTGTCACTCACTTTAAAACATGAAAAGTGTGAGTATTATAAGTAGAATAAATAGTCGAAGGCCACCCCTATCCTTATTATGATTTTTTTTCAAGATAGACTTTTACATACTTGGTTTGCATCCATCTATCTATACCATATTATACTAATGTTGCATAAGAGCTATGAATAATTGATTATTCCTATACTGAAAACTAGCCGGCAGGCTCGCTTCGCTCGCCTTCTCCGCCTAGCCAGGGGGCTCCGCCCCCTGGACCCCCGACAGTATAGGCAGTGTGAGACAAACAGGCTCGATTCGCTCGCCTGCAAAACCTCTGTCAGGGTCAGCTGGGACAAACAGGCTCGCTTCGCTCGCCTGCGAATTCCGTTCAGGGATTCGAATTGAGCACAGCATTTCTACACCTAATCTGGGCCTGTTTACCTAATTTCAACATTTTCTGCCAATTTGTTCTGGAAAAATCTAAGAAAAACTCCGAAAATTTTAAAAAATAGTAAAACGCTAATATTAAGCGTACTTGGGAAGTATATCGGACATAGTTTGAAACTTGATTCAATATCTTCCAAATTAGTTCATCTATAATCTCGCTGAACCATTAAATTTACAGTTGGGATTGATCGTATCAAGGCGGAAGATATGCAACCCGCAACACATCTACAATTTTGAAAACCTGATTACTGGCGTAATCTTGAACGGATTGCAAAAATATTTTAACACAACATTTCTAGACCTTATCTGAACCTGCCCACCAAATATCAACATTTTCTACCGATTGGTTCCCGAAAAAATGAGGAAAAACGCCGAAAAACTCTAGAAAAACTAAAATATTTGGCGTATCCTTGAAAAGTCTTTATAATCCGTTTTTAGCGCTCGTTTAAACGTCCAACTGAACATGCCTGCCAAATTTGAACACATTCGCTTCAGTGGATTTTTAGTTCTGGTGATGAATGAATGAATGAATGAATCCGTGCCATTTCGCTTTTATATATAGAGATTGTAGATATCTCGCATTCCCATGTTCTCTATTTTCATCCTCCTTATGATTATCCATCTTCTTATTTTTCAATCCTACTGAATGTAAGGGCAAATTGCCGGGAAGACTCTTATCAGCTGACAGACACGTGCTGATGTTCCGCCCACGTTCAACAATATTATAATAATTAGCATAATGCTTCCTTGAACTAGTTAATAGTTGTCGCTCACTGTGAGGGGTAGGGCGTAGTAACACTATGCGACAGGCGATATCCGCTGTCACAAGCAGTTGATGCTGAGTTTACCATCAGAGTATTGTTATCAGCAGATTAGTTGATATTCGAGGTTACCTACTTGGTTGTACTGATTCAAACTAATTATTTGAAAAAAAACTAGGGCTGATTCCCGGTGGAATGTCTTTCCCCGTTCCCCACTAGTTCATTCTTTATCTTTTTTCTCAGATCCATCTCATTGTTAGATTGAAGCAATTATCACGAAAATAAACAATTTCAAGTTGAAGCTTAAATTTCTTTACTTGGTTTCTACTCTCGTACGATTGCAGTTTTGACGTCTAGTGGGATCGGACTCCCCTACTTTTGCCATTTCTGACTTCATCATACTATTACTGTAATCCGTATCCCAATCTCCATTATTACTGCCTGATCTCTTGTTGTTTCTTCCCCAATGTCCGATGCTTTGATAGAACGTCTGAAAGTAAACGCTATTTCATCCTCTCTCATTGTTCCTCAATTCTCACTCTCCCCTAATTTATCTCTACATATTAGATACTAAATCTGACATTATGAAGTTAGATGGTTGGCGAACAGACGTTATCGATTCTCAGCTCTGTCAGAACAGTCTGAAGTTGTCTTCGAGACCGAATTGGTATAGCTGGGAACGCTCTAGTTCCAGATAGTTTGCTGACCGTCCTGACAGAGTTGAGAATTGATGAGTCATTCGCCAACCGCCTAACTTCGTTGCGTCAGCTATACAGTATCAACATAGTATTCAAGACTTTAAGGCAAAGGTGTCTTGAAATATTGCCACCCCTGTTGTAAATGTTGTATCCTTGGAAATTTCTGTCAGGAGTCGATCCTCGATGGATCGTAAACTGGATTACAATTTACAACTGCATGCAGCCGCACAAACATTACAATAAACTAATCGATTGTCGATTTCAATTTCGATACGATCATTGGTGTTGCGGTGCTAAACAAGTAATTATGCAATTAAGGTGTAGGTAGGTAGGCAGGCAGGCTGTAGGCTAGCAGGGACACCCAAGGAGCGACTACTCTAGCCTTCAACACACCTGCATGCAGCTAAGGTCAATTATTGTTCATTTCCGAGTTAAGTGGGAATGCGGCTGGCCTGAATATTGCTGCTGCAATGGTAGAGTTGGTCAAGTAGCCAAGTTTCAATTGAATTCAATCGGTCTCTACACGATTTGATGTAACTTCCTACTTGGGGTAACACTTTCACGATAGGGAATTCAATGTTTTTCAAGTTGGATGTCACATAAAATTGAGTTATAGATAGTGCACCACTACGCAGTTGTGATTATTTAACCGATGACGTAATATTGCCAATTGACTTGCATCTTGGTTTTGTTTTTGTCGCAGTTGTGCCAAGCCGTGCACATCGGCTTCATCTCAAATTTCAGCTACTTGAAGTGTCACTCACTCTAGGCTCTTTTTCTCACTTTTTTCGTTATTGTCATGAATCGTATTGTCATTTTCGTTATTGTCTAAATCCTAGAATCCTCTTGGTGATATACTGAAGCGGGTTGGAAAACGAGGTTGAGAAATTTCCATTTTCGCATGCACTCATCTACTATACGGGAACGAATTTCTTAGATCCTTTTCTAAACCTTATATTCAATACTTTCAACTTATTAAAACAGAAAAATTGTATTAGATTGTAATAATTATATTCATTGCATAAAATTATTGGATCGTTTGTCTTCAGCCAAAATTGTCTATGTCTAACTTCTAAAAAGTAGAGTTGAATTCTGTCTGCTCTGCTAGAAGATTCAATTTTCAATTTTATAATTAGGCTATCTTATTTCTAAAATTTTATTTTGACCATTAAAATTCACATTTTCCGCGTCTATTCTGAAGTTATTGATCTCTACTTTTGTGAAAGTCTTTCTGATTTCTCTGTACAGTATACTCTCAATTACCCGCGGGTGGTTTAAAATAATGATGAAAAATTGAAATAAAGCTATAAAATAGTTGATGGCCAGTTTGGGAAAAATAAAATTGAGGAAAAGTTGATTCCATGTACCTCTTATCAAGTTGATATCTATCGACTTGGTTGATCGACTATTTACTATATGTTATTGACTGATGTCTATCTAATGAACTACACAACCTCCGAATTGTAATAGAGACTGATAAAAGATATATAATACTGTACAGTAATAATAGTAATGGTTCAAATACTACTTTGTCTGTTCCAGTTTATGTTGTTCTCAAAATAGTTCACAGCGATTGATTCAAAAATATTACTATAGGCACCATAAATCCGATCCAAGCTGAAAAATGCCTCCATTGAAATCAAGGCACAGTAGCCGATATACTATTTTCGAGCTACTTAACGGTTCAAATTTAAGGTTTACGAACGCTATAAGTTGGGTGCTGTAGTAGTGAATTATGGTCATGAAAGTGACTCACATACCATATCGAGTTGGGTCTACAGCGGCCATATGCAAATTTGGAGCACGCACCAGTGACCGGCAAATATAGAACTATGGATAAATAGGTATACTGTGGCATAAAAAGTATATTTATCTAGGTATACTATATCATGGCAAAGATATATTTATCACATGTATATAGGTATATATGAAGTATACATTGTTATAGACCATTGCGCAGATGTTGTGCGCATTGGAAGGGTTTGATTTAATGTCGCCCTGTATCGATTTCAGCATTGACCGACTCCCAACACCCACTATACCTACTTATACTATTTTGCTACTATTCTATATGTCCATGGCACTTGTAGATCAAGACCGTTCCAACAGTGGCTAAATAGACTTTTGTGTTGCTTTAGTTCTGACAAAGTTATGAACGTTTGACAGCTTGAAAATGTTAATGTTTTTTCCAAAAGTTTTAAAGTGTCCCATTGTCACGCGATTGTTGTTGGCAAGTTGTGTCAGTTCAATCAACACAGAACCGGTGTGTACTCCAGTTAACTTTCAAGTTGTGGAACTAATTTTAATACTTTTGCAGATTCTGGAGAAATGGGAAATAATTAGACTAGTATTTGAATTGAAGATCAATAAGAAAAGAAGTTGAGAATTTTGGTAAGAAACGTTTATGAGAATTTAGGAAATTTCATCGCCAGTTTTTGACAGCTTGTATGGAATATTTGAAAAAATCATCTTCATTATTAAATTATTCTCTGTGAGGAAAAAAAGGCTATTGTGATTATCTTACTCATTAATTGTAATAGTCGAAAACTTGTTAATGGAGGTAATTGTGCGTATTTCCTAATCCCCTAAATTACTCCAAACAAATCCTCAATTTTTATTTTGTAACTAGAATTTTTCTAGAAGTATTGTGCTTCAATTTGAGGCAGAATATCTTCCAAATTATTGTCTGTCAAATTTTCAATTTTCATCCACAACTAGTCATTTCTCCTTTTGCTTCAATTTAAGGCCGGTAGCACAGATGAAAGAGTCGAAAAAAGTGGTGATTGTACTTGTATAATGAAGGTGCTCACGTTGGGACGCGGCAATTTCCACAAAAAAGCAATTGACCAGAAAGGTGACTACTCTGAAAAACGATTCTAAATATCTTTGTCATTATGGAAGACACACAAGACGTTCTACAGCCGGTAATGTTGGTTTTTTTGACAGTTTTTGATTGAAGTTTGGAGTGCTGCAATGATGACAAAAGCAACAACTACAATTTCTAATCATTATTTTCTGGTTGTTTGAGAGTGCTTTTCGAGATTAAAGGATGTAAGTGTAAGAGTATTAAAATGGTATTTACTACATGGTATTTTCTTTACCAAAATACAAATAAAACTTAAGTTAAAATAATTGTACTTATTCTCTTCAAAAATATGTAGAAAATCATATGAGATTATTGTGAATAGTTTTTTTAGTAAATTCATCATAGGATGATCATCTTCAAATTTCTACAAATGAACATAATTGAAATGTTGTATCCACAGTCTAAAATGGCGTTACTCGGAATGAAAATAAAATGGAAACCTGTATTTCTATGGGAGGATTTCAAATCTAATTTAACGCAAAAGTACGTGTGGATGGATTCTTCCAAGGCAGACACAATACTTAATTAACTCATAGCAGCACCAAAAGTACCATACGTTACAGATGAAGAGGGAAGGAGTCTGGATTGAAATTAAATTATTATTTTTCTTTTAATTAAACATTAGCTTGGAATAGACTCACACATTCCATAGGTGGTAACATACATGTAGCGTGTTTATAATGTGTTAAGGCTCCTTCCTCTTGTATTCCTCCTTTTTTATTTTTGTAGATGCAATTCGTTCCTCAACTGCAATAATTCATGATTGAATGTGCGATATGTTCTTTAATTATTAATTGAATCAGTAATTGGAATGCAATGGGAAGAAATGAGTGATAAACACATTATCGTAGTTAATTATACTAAGACTTCATTACGAAATATTGTTGGATAATATTCTAGCTAGAATATAATTTGCAAGAATATATGTCTTAGTATACTCTATTCTATTCCTATTATTATGCTATTGAACGTTAATGTTGATATTCATGTTATAATGCTATTTTGTTAATTTTATGTAGAGACTTCATTAGGAAACTTTGTTCGATAGTAGTCTCGCAATAATCCAATCCATCTAATCCAGTCCGTTATTAAATAAAATGTTTCATTAGTTCAAGCTATATCATAAAATTTAAACCTATATTTATGATTGATCAATTCTCTTCTGTCAATAGTTCATTGTAGTAGTGCAGTATATTTCCAAGTTAATCAAGGAGTGAAGAGAACTAGAAATTTTGTGTGTTGTGTTTTATAGTTTCAATGAACTAAAATTTCTGAATAATAAAAACGCAATATTTTGAAACCTTGGCATTCCTGTATATTGCAAAGCTCTGTTTATTGCTTAGAACTGTAGAAATACATCAATTTGTGTTGGATGATTGAATCTGGAATAAACAACAGAACTGAAGTGTTGAGGCTGGAAACAAAGAATTGAGCGCGGAATAGCTAAACTACGATCTTTGTGGTTGGAGTGATACGGGGAAAACAGATGACTGAAGATTGCCTGGAAACCACCAGCACTGTCATTATTGTTATTACTATCATTTCTTTTCCACCTCCACCGGTCCCCGTTCCATCCTGGCTTCCATCTTTGTAACAGGAACGGAAATGGAACTTGCAAGTCGTCGAAGAATTTCGCCCCAGGTGAATTGGAGTTGTCTTGGTATCCCTACGTCCACACTTGGTCGATTTTGTGTGCGGCACAGCATTCTACATATGTTTAAAGCAATCGTCGAATGCTGTGAAGCACACAAAAATCGAACAAATGTGGTGATGGGGGAATAGAAGTAGAGGTTTTCATCTGTTTGCGATTTTGTTCGAGTCAGTGTACGATAAAGAAAGATAGAGTTGTAAAATACTTGTACATCATCTCCAGTTGTAGTTTACGTCCTAACCAAACCTGTATAGCTGTGTGCTAGAGTATTATCTTGTGCAGACTATTATTGTATCGAATGTTCTAATCTTGAAATATTAATAAGATTTTACAAGCTAAATAATATTTCAAATACAATGCATAAAGTTTCTTCTAGGAATAAATTTTGGATGAATACTTCGAGTTTGGGTATGGATGTTATAGCTGATACCAAAAAGCTAGGCGGTTTAGTCTATCTCTTGTACGTGGTGTAACCTACCAACTGTTGATGTAAAACATCTATTGTCTCTTGAAATCCTATAATCTTATGCAGATTGTAAAACTATTTGATTCAGGGGCTCAATGCGATCTTCACAAATGACAAATTTGAAGAACATGATTTATCTTAACTTTTTCAAAAAGAATCAATACACTACAGTACAATATTTGGAAGGAGCTCGAATGATTGAATGCTGCTTTCTGAGGCCAAACCTAGGCTTGTTGCCTACTAGTGCGATCAATTCCTATCCATTGCATAAAAAATGGAACGAAACCTGGTAGTGAGGCTTTTGAATGAATAATGTAGACAGTCTCAACAACAAGTGTGAGAGAGACAGCAGTAGTGTGGGAGTGAGTAAGTTTTGAGTGCATAGCCTCGGGGGACGCTAGTCTCATTTTCGAAATTGCACTACCGTCCCAAATGCCATCATTATAAACTATTATAATCTACCATGACCCACTAGCTTCTTTATTTTTTTAGTTTTTTTTCTAGTTCTGGTTATTTTTTGGAACGCACCACTGCGATGAACACGTCGATGCTTAGTTGAAACCATTTCCTATAATTATTTCTCTAGCTGATCCTTCTACGCGGCTTACATATTAAACAGGGACCAACTATCGATCGGGTATTGTGTGTGTGTGCGTGTGTCATAACAGGTGGAAATGCCCTGGAAATGTCTGCAGGGCCCAAGTTTAGTAATCGCTACCAACCTTTCTTAGGAAGGTAGGTTTCAATAGAACTTTACTAGAACAGCAAGCTCGAACCTTATCTTGTTAAAACTCGAATAAACTTTCCGAATAACACCTTATATAACGTGAAAAGGTATTCTTTACCGAATTACTTGGTTTTCTTTATCAGGAAAGAGCACTACTGCATGATAATGTAAGATTTTGCTACTCTACCAAAATTCACTATTCATTTTTTACAAATTCACCAGTCAATACTTCAGATCACTGGCGGCTCATTCCCACAAAACAGGTGAAGTGCTGTACAGTTGAAGGTACGGGCACTTCACCTGTTTCGTGGGCATGAGCCGCCAGTACGTCAGATGAAAAAAATAGTTGCAAAATTTTCACTCTCCTCTGTTCACCTCCCCTTTAGCTGAGTGGGTAGAGCGCTGGTGTTGCAACCCAAAGGTCCCGGGTTCAAACCCAGGTCAGACCAGGAATTTTTCTCAGGCCACTCTCCCGTGTTTCGGATGGACACGTTAAGCCGTCGGTCCCGGTTGCCTAAAAACAGTCGTTAAGTCATGTCAGAGGCCCTGAAATTGATCAGGAGCGACCTGAAAACTCTGACACCAGACCTGAGCCAGCCAAGTCACACGAATATTATTATTATTACCTCCCCTTTTATTTTGGTCCAGATTCACTCATTTTATAAATAGATTAGAGATCTTCTAGATTCATTCATCTAAATAATTTTGAATATACTAAACAAAATGACGAAGTTTCTAACAACGGACATTTTCCCAAAACTACTTCTAAATTTTCGAGATGATCCAGCGGTTATTACTTTATTCACTAGAATAACTTAGAATAGAATAACGGTTATTACTTTATTCACTTGCGCTTATTTCACTAGAATGATAATCAAAGAACTAATCGAACGTTGAAAATGAAATTAAAAGCCCGTGAAATATGAATTATTTATTCATTTTATTCATGCAGTAAGCTTTGATCATTCAAGTCATAATAGTATGAATTGTTTTATCTGGAAGAGAAAAACTTTTAAGTTTTAAACGAATTCCTTGTTTTTTATTTGAAATGGTATTAGTGCTCGAGATTGAGTTGTTCCTTGGGATGATGGGATCATTTAGGAATGATGTTGAATTGTGGCCAGTACAAAAGACAAAGAAAGAAGTCATCCTAACTGCAGCGTACGTGTGAAAAATGCTTCGCCTGTTTCAGATACTTATCATCCACAAATGCATATACAATTACAAAACTGATATTACCTGCACTAGGAATAAATCTAGTTGCTAATTGCTTTGATGCAAAAGTTCAACCATAAACCAGGTAATATAAACAAGTGCAATTGAATGTGATTGCTGTAATTCAATAGTGGAGTTTCAATTGTGAACAAGTCTTGTTATGAGATAGATGTCTGTGTTGGATAGTTTTGTGCACATCCAAAGCTCATTACAAAATGAGCAAGTCGGTTCTCATTTGATCGGCCGTAAAGATAAAAATTATATGAAAATCTTGTTTAATTGCTGGGCTCAGAGCTGGTAATAGAATTGTGAAGGCCAATAGAACCTATTAACTTACTTAAATCCGTTCAGGTGAGACAGCCTCTTCTGCAATTATCATCGCATATAGGAAAAGTGGAGCTTCCGTTTGGCTTGAAAGGGTGGGAAATTGAACGAGATTTTTCTACCTGCCATTAGAATATAAATTGGAAAAATATTGCTTGTCGAACCACCTCTTGTCATGCCATTACATTCTTTTCACACGTTTTAAAATGATACACATGTTCTTATGAATTAACAAAGAATTCAGTTTGAATTGCTTCAAGTCAATGCAGTAAAACCGAGTCGATGTTTTGTGGATAACGGTTGAATAGAAGATTACCCACAATACTATGCTCGTTTGCTTGAGGGGGCATTCAGCCGCCAGCCTCAAGAATCTACTCTTTGGAGTGTTGGTTTTGAAATTTGGAACAAAATCGAATGTTTGCTGAATTATTATCTTTCGTTTGAAGAGCAATTAATAGTTGTGTGTGCGAGGGATCTCCTAATTTCAGAGCATTGCAATTTCAGGCATATACATTTGTAAATGCTTGGAATAAATGGTGAACCAATCAGCTATGACTAATGAGTAAGAGAGCCAACCTCAATTTATATCAACCCAATCTCAAAATGCATACTAATATTAAAATTGTACTTTCAGGGCTACCACGAATGAAACGATAATTCAAGTATAGTTTGATCGAACAAAGAAGACATTCTGGCAAGATAGTAAAATGATTTCATTCCGGCCAATAAATGTTGAAAATTATGAATTTAGTCTCAAATTTATATAATATTGATTGTAAACAAATTTAACATTTTTGGACCAATAATGACCGAGCTGGAGTCATTTTCCCATCTTGCCAGAAAGAGTCCTTTTTTCGACAAAACTATACCATTTTCTATTTCTCCATTGAGAAATAATGTAATAGCATTAAAAAACATAGAAAAGATTATTTAAATTTTCATTGCATATAAGATGAGCTGAGAAATTTGAGAATATCTATATTTTTCAGTAATAATCCCATATGGGATTATTTTCCCATTATGGCATCATTTTCCTCGAAGAGCAATAAAATTCGAGTGCCTACCAAGTGCATAGATGAGTGATGGCCTACGAGAACCAAACCAAACCAAACCAGAGAGCCTGATGATATTAATATTATGGGTTGGGTTGGGGACTCTGCCAGTACATTCAGTATAGGTCGGTGTCGTGTCGGTTTCCGCATCGCTGCCTGATGCAGGCTGGCATTAGGTGAGGACTGCCATCCGATACTGGACCCCCTCCCCCTGTCATCTCTACCTCCCCTTCCAACACCCCCTCAGAAAGGGGCAAGTTTGGTCGCGCTCTTAAGCCGCCGACACCTATAGTAGAATATGAATGTATACATATATAGTTGTATGCTGAGACATACAGTTATGCAATGTATATACATGTATAGTTTTTTGCTGACACTTATAGTTATGCAATCAATATATATGTATAGTTCTTTGCTGACATCTATGATGAAGTTTGATTATATAGATGTATAGTTTTGTGGAGGATATAGTTCTACACCGACACCTTCCACTGCAAGCAGCGTTCGACTCAACTTTAGACAGCATCAGCTAGTCTGTCCAAGTGAAGAAGACATTCTGACAAGATGAGAAATCGTCTACATCTCGTTCAATATTGGTTCAAAAATGTTAAATTTTAGTCTTGTTTTAAATTATAAATTTGATCTCAAATTGTAGGGAACATTATTATCTACAATTTGAGACCAAATTTATATTTTTTGAACCAGTACTGATCGAGCTGGAGGCATTTTTCCATCTTGTTAGAATCTCTTCTTTCATTGGATAGACTGTAGCCGCAAGACACCAGCTGTCCAAAACGCATCACACAACCTATAGGTAGCTAACCTTGCCCGCTGATATGTGAGTGTGATCGCGTCTCGCGCCTCTATTGTAAATTACTGTGAGCGTCATGCAAATAAGTTTCATAGATGAGAAGATAATAGATCAGAAAGGGTGATTAGATAAGATAATATATTTTGTAAATATAAGTTGAGTCACTACAGATGTAGGCTGTGAAGCCTACCTGGCGAAGTTACTACTGTACTGTATTGTCAAGTTGATTAAAAAATAATTTAAAACCTTTTAAAGTGACTACAGCATTGTTAAGAATTATTATTGGCTCATTTATCCTGTAAAACTGAATGGAAAATAACTACTGTGTGATAAAGTAGTTTCTTTCAAACTCCATGCATTAATGTATAGTCTGGCCAAGCAAAGAAGAGCCTCTGGCAATATGGGAAAATGACTCCAGCTTGGTCAATATTGGTTCAAAAATTATTGATATGTTCTCAAATTGTGGATCAGAATGGTTCCTGCAATTGAGACCAAATCAATAATTTTTGAACCAATATTGACCTTGCCGGAGTGATTTTCCCATCTTGCCAGAGGCTCTTCTTTGCTTGGCCAGTCTATACATGAATATTGAATTGAAACATAACTTGATGTCAACCTACAAGAAAAATGCTACCATTCAATGAAATATTTAACTGTTCTTGTTTTAGGTGCATAGATAGAAGAATAATAAATAAAGCACGTCGAGGTGAACTTTCTAATTTTTGACTTATTGTTTGAGTAGTGAGGGAAATAAAAACTTGTCTACAAGAAGCTGGTGTCACCGGAACTTCTTGGAATATTCACTTTGAATCCCTGTATTATTAAGAAAGTTTTCAAGGCTGAAATAGGTTGAATAGGCCGACCGTAGCCAAATGTTCAAAAAACATTTTTCAAGTTTTTCAATAGAAATCGGCGCGTTCAAATGTCTTCTCGCTTTTGAGGAGCTGAAGCAAAACGTATTATGACAAGGGGTCAATGTGACCTGTCACCAATTGTCTTTCTGTCCTGTATTGTATTGTTTTTGTCTGCTGCCGGAGACAACCTTCAAACACCAAATTCACCATTCATGTTTGGCTCACATGTGTGCCATGCAAGTATAGAACATCAGTCGAGTTCTATTTTTTTATAGTTCTTTGGTTCAATGGTGTGAGCACGATGCGCGCTTTTTGGCAGAATGCTCTCCTTTTGTTCTGAGTATTAATATAAAAAAGTGAATACATTTCAAAATACTACCATCGATTCATGAAAGAATTCGGCAAAACATCAAATAATTTCTTCCAAGAAACTGCTTTTATCGTTTGCATTTGCTTACTGTTGTCCTAATACAACAGACTATCGTCAAGTATATTAATTTGAATAGAAGTGATTGATTCTTGAACATTGCAACCATTGCGAACATTGTAGTTCTAGAAAGTAAGTGAAAATTATTTATCTGTAATATAAATTGTGAACTGTATTCTATTAAAACTTTGTATACTGGGTGCTTGAATATAGACTACACGTATTGGAAGTACTCTGCTCATTCAAAAATATGTGATTAATCTACATAGTTTCAAAAAGTATCTTTATAAATGAGTATTCCTTCAACTCCAAACATCGATAACATTGACTTAGCACAAGTGAGAACACTATTGTATGTTGGATACCACAAAGTAGTCGTATGTGAAATAGAGAGATGTAAAATAGAGAAGAAAAAGAGAAAGAGAAGGAGGAGGAGATGGTGAAAGAGGATGAGGAAGAAGGACCCACTTAATGTATGTAACCTGTAACATAGCTTTTACCGTTTCTTGGGAACCCGTTCCCGTACTCAGTTTTATTTAGGAGCTTGCTTTCATTTAGAAGCCGAGTCGTGCCTGGTACCTCAGTACCTCAATTTCCGATCTTGCCGCCTGCCTCATTATGCAGCCAATTAAAGAGTGCTTTATGGATTTGAGATTGTGGTGGGACCCTCCGCTAGGCCAACCTGAATACTCGACTACTATTCGATAGACTTGCAAGCTGGACTACCGCAGACTATGATTGTCTAATGAGATTCTTCGACATTGTTACAGTAGTTGGTTACCTAAGAAAGGAACCTCTTCCTGATAGTGTTAACTTGAGAGATGTTGAAGGTACCTCTAGTTGGAGAAATCTCTTTTAGTGAACTAGGAATTTATTGATGTTTATTATCAGGTAGCTGATGGAACAGACACTGTAAAAATTGATTGAACAGTTTATTGTACATGAGAAAACCTAGCTCTCTGTTAGCTGGGAAGTTACTGAATATAATTTTCGGATGTTGGAACATAGAATAAATAATATGTTGTAAAATTTATCAGTGATGGACCTCAAGTCAAGAATATTTCAGTCATATAGTACAAAAAACACTTGAGCTCGTTTTGCAATAGACCCCTACATGTGTTCTGAGGATAATCTGTTCAGTTTATTTATTATGTTGGATGTAAATTGAACTGTATGTACTGCATGTATTGTAATGGTTGATGCTTGTTATTTGATTAACCCTTGACCGGTATTTTGAAGAGGAATTCGGCATTTGCGCGTAGGCAAATCCGAGCCGTTTTCCACCGCTTTGAATGTCAGCAGTTCGTTTTTCGGAGGAACTAATTTTTTGTCGCGCTGTGACAAGATAAGTAGCCGGCGGAGGAAAATGTGGAAAGGCTAATTAGACGACAACGTGTTACAGCTCGCGACATCTATCGGCGAAAAGCCAAAACACACACCAGTGGAAATAATAATAATTTTCTACCGGCTGAAAATACATGGAGAGTGTTGGTCCGTCCATTAGAGTGGCGCAATGGAGACATCACCCGGTTGACTCCATATTTCATTGATAAGAACACGCCTGGCACCTCTCTGAGTGGAGAGGTAGAGCGAGAGAGAGTGAGAGAGTGAATGGATTCCCACCTCGGACACCATGTCAAAATATCCTTCCTTTATCATTATTCAATTTTTTCTGTGGCAAGCAGTGAGGCGACCAGGAGACAACCTCGCTCGCTGCTCTTATCAGAACACTTCTATCATCGGCTGTCTCTCTCTCTCTCTCTCTTTCTTTTCACTAACTCTTCCTCACTCTCGCAACCTCTTGTCACCCTTCTCAGTTCATCTGTGGTCATCCCGACAACGAATCTCTCACTATTATCTCTTGGTCCCATATATATGTTCTCTTTCGAATAAAGCACGAACTGTTCGATGATTTATTACATTTCTTGATTTTCTTCCTATTTAATCTATCAGAAACTTATAACAATTTCTTATTAATAAATGTCTTAATAAAAGTTTCTACTTAAATTTTTCTTCATTTTCAGTCTATTAATGTTAATTAACAAGAATAAACATTTTTCATTAAGATTACACCAATATAAACATTACATTGAAGATTGCACCACATGCGCTGAAACATATCTGTACTTTGTAATAGAACTACATAATTTTTATTATTTGCCATGAATTTTCACAATGAAAGAAGTCCCATTGTGGTGGGAAAAGATAAATTATTGTTGACGACGGTGAAAATTCATGACAAGTAAAATTATGGGATAAAATGAGAGGCTCTTGGTAGTCGGTGGCAAGGACGGGACCTGGAAACATCTACAGCAGATCAACCAGCCCGACTTCTCCCAACTGAGAGGGTCTCCCATTTGTGGTAGAGTGAGTGCCAAATTATTTATTTTACTTTTTAATTGAGGGTATATCTTGTCAATAATTGAGAATCATATTTTGTCTTTTGATAAATAATCTTTTTCAAATTATTAATAAATTTTATATTATTCATCTTACATTTCATTATTTTACTATTAAAACCTTCTCATGAGATAAAGAGATAGATCCAAAATTCAACCTCTCGTATGCCCAGCGATATTTATCCCCGTTTTATTTGTCTCGTTTATTATCATAATTCAACAGTTTTATCTTTTATTAATTTAAATCCAACTCCTTGAGAGTATGCATCATTATCTCTTCCAACAATCAATCTTGTTGAATTAATCTCATTCAAAAAATATATTATACAATACAATTAATACAACATCATAGAAATATATACTAATTAGCTGACCACCAATAAATCTATTTAATTACATTACAACTTTGTTCCAAATGAATTGTAATAGCCAGTTATCTTACTTCAATGACCAATTATATAAACTACTTTGAACTCTACTAGACATTGTGTTGGAAGTTATTCGTGGTAAAGTAGAGTCTATATTAAGGAATTACGGGATGAAAAAACACTAAATAATGTGGTCAACTCGTATTCTACCACTCCTTCAGTATACAGTATTTAAAAAATTCCCAACTGTATCTTCATTTTCGTAATTCATTCATGTTGGCATCATTGATACTGTTGCAGTTTACGCCTTTTGATTATAATGACAATTCAGTCAGTTATGTTGTTACCCAACTTCTTAAAATAATAATGAATTATTTAAAATTTTTATTTTATCCAATAATATATCGCTGCTATAATGCGTGCTCACAGAAATGTTTCCATTTTCAAAGTTCTATTACTGCGGAGGTTTGTGATTATTAGTTTTTTCGATAAAAAAGTCATGTACATCACTTCATGGTTACTTAATGTACTTGTTTTCAATTACTGTTGATTTCCCTTTTTTCGGATGTAAATAATGTACTTTTTTCAATTACTGTTAATTTTCCCTGTTTTCGGATGTGTTGAATTTTTTTCTATTTTGTTTGTTCACACTTTCGGTTAGAGGGGCGCACGATGACTTTTGGAAATGGCCGCCGGTTGGTAATTGAATTTCCCGCCAAAGACTGGCTAATGGAAGCGCGTCCCATGCCGTTTCCAGTAGAACAATTGTTGCTCGTGACTTTGAGTTCATAATGGAGAATAATTTGGGCAATTACCGTTCCTTTCCCCCCCTAACACCCTACTTCTAACCTTCCCCCTCCCATCAATGTGGTCGACATTTTTTCTAAAAACATTCAAACTCTTTTTTCTTGATGTTATTCAATTTTAAAGCAATCAGTGGCACCAAAAAAACGTTGCTTTCATTCCTGAAGAATCTTCTACCAAATGTGACTAGCAAAACAGCATTCTGAATTGACTTTGTTTTTAGTATAATATGTAGATTTTCCAAAATTATGTCAAACGAGTTCAGGTAATTTGTGATGATAATTATTTCATTATTCAATACCGAGTAACTTTAACCAATTTTTAACTATACCTGGTTTTAAAGTATAATTATAAGATTCAATTGGTTTGCTTGAACTAGCATTGAGTCTTCTAAATTTCAACGCTAATGAGAATTAGTCAGATTTTGTATATGATGAAATCAAATAATTACATTGAAACTTCATAAAATGAGAATGACCTTATTGGACGGCTTCCATTAGGAATAAGTAATAGGCCTAATTAATTTTCAATACCTCAGTACATTAAAATTCTAATACAATTAATATTCGAATTCACCCTCAAAGTTGAAGAAAACTAATACTCAAATTTGAAAATTATACTTTTGAATAATGGATTAGATTAGATTAGATTACTTTATTCAATTAGATAACAAAATTCGGCTTAGATTATACATTGTAATATAAATGAGTAAAACAAATTATCCTATAAATTTCACACAATAGAGACTTCTAGCAAAAATACGAAAAACGGTGATGTAATGAATGCAAAATTTATACAGATTTTAAATTGGAGGCTCTGCAAAATGAATAAGGAGTGTAAGTTATCTAAGTGAAAAGGCGAAGTTTAGACATATATATGTCCATTCTTGGGAAAGGATAATAAGGTTATCCTTTCCATTAACACTTGGCCTTAATGGATGGAGATGTTTAGCGAAGATGGGATCCAATATTCACTAATACTACTGCTGTAGTATAAGTACTTTTCCATTTCTATTCAGTTTTCTAGTTGCCTATCAACTATTTGTCAATGTGACTAGAATAGTAGGGAACTGCAAGACAGGCAAAGCTGTATTAATAATAGTATTCAGTTGTCCACGTATTTGAAGCTCATCAATCATATTGCTATTATCATTTAGCCAAGCTGTCGGGTACCAGCTTTAATCTCCTACTGAAGGTATTTGAAAAGTTCAAGCGTGTGTTGACTCTTATAATGTTCTAGTGCAGTTGAAGGATTTATGTTGCCATATTTGGTGTAGTTGTCTAGGATAGGATTTGTTCCTTAAGCTTCATGCTGCCCAGTAATATGTTGTTTTCTAGTTGATCGGTATTTTTTCTTATTAAAATGCAATAAAATATGTTTGTTTTCATCCTTATGATATCAAATAAAATTCCTCGTTTGCTAATAACTACTTGTCCAATAAACTAAACTGCCATAAGAGGATTTGTCCTGAAAGACCTTGATTTCTTTTATTTTAGTTTATGAACGAGTTTTAAGGTAAAACATTTAGCTCGAATCATATTCTTTGAAAATTAATTTTTATATTAGTATTAAATGAAATTCAATTAAGGAACTTTCCCAATATTCAAGGTGGTAATATACTTGCTTTTTGTACCCTGCTCGAATAGTGTTTTCTTGAAAGACTGGATCACATTTTTATTTCTAAATAATTGTTGAAAATAACCAAGCCTGTGTTCAAACAATGAAAGGTTCAATTTCCAATCACTCTGAGTATAGTTTATCCCACGGAACAGTACCGTAATGATTTATCATGATTGATTCTATTTTGTTATCAATCACTAAAAACAATTCAGGTATCAATGGTTGTAGATTTTTGTTTCCTGTAGATTTCAAGGTGTTACTGTCACTAAACATTAATATAATAAACTATTAATCAAAAATGGTCAATAATTACTATCAATCATTAAAAACATTCCAGTTTCCATTTTCTAGATGAAGGTTGTCCTTTGAGTTTATGATGGATGTTAGTTTTTAGATAAAGTTGAACGATCAACGAAATCAGAAGATTGAGCAATGAAGCTGTGACATTAAAACATGGGCGACAGTAGACAACCCAACACAGGTTGCTGTTGCATTTGACGAATGAACGGTACCATGTGATTGATAACGATAATAAACACTTTATAGAATATTTATGAAAGTCGGTGGAGATTAAAGCATATGCTGGTTGATGATGTGGAACGTACAACGTAACAAATATATAGGTAAGAAGCATTACTGAGGTAGCAGCCACGGATAATAAGGTATTATCCAGTATGTAACAATCGCTTCAAGGTCGTATAAAGAAGGCATTAGCAGCAACTGCATCAGCAGCTTATACAAAGAGAGCATTATGAACAAAGGGTGTGTCAAAGGCTCATTAAGCACCCTCTATCTCACCTTTCTCCTACTATCTCATTCTCTCTTTGTAGCACACACATTCCCTCTTTCTCTTTCTTCGAACCGTCATCTCCATTATTACCGCCATTCAAAACACATCATAATGAACCCTGAGACATTTCTTTCTTTATTCTTTCAGGAAGTAGGTAATATTTCTGACCAGGACGTCTCAACTAATGTCGGTACAAGAGATTTGTACTTTTGTACTAGACATTTTGTATTCTTTGATAAAATTTGTCTTTTACTAGACAATATCTTTTACTTCTGGATTAATTTCGGGTTTGATCCAAATAATTAGGAAGTTTTGTGGATCTTTTCTAAAGGATTTGATTATTTCCGAGTATCTTTCAAACTTTCAGGATATTTTATCGATTAGTTTTTGGATTTATCAAACATGCATGTGTTTGTTTGTAATTATTCTATTTCCATCGAAATGATCATTATGAAGAAAGGAACACTTGGTTCCGTCAAAATGTATTATTTTTGGTGTAAATCTCAATCAATAATATTTCATAAATAACATGGATAGACAGTTTTTATCCCTAGATTTTGGCGCCTATAAAATGGTAACTATGATATAGTTAGTTCATTCTGAACAAGCAAGTAGTTATCCGAAAGGTTTTATGATAGTTTTCACGCCAGCGCCATATTTAAATAATGGAAAAATTTATCTGCTGTAGAACGGGCGCTCACGTTTGATAGACAAACAACAGCGTTTTGCCGGGTAATGTAATTATTAATAGCAGTAAGGATGTTATCTGCATAGCCTGCGGGCCTTTGGCTACCGTGGCTCCATCTCAACAACACAGCCATCTTGTTCTTCTTTTTTCTCTCCTTCCTTCCTTTGTTCTCCGGTTGGGATCGAACCTTTGGCCGTCATAAATTCATCTAAGAATCACTTTTTTAACGACCGGCTACTACTATAAGTTAACAGCTCGAGTAGTGAGTGAGTAAATGCGAGCCGCCATTACACCTGTTCTGTGCCTTCTAATAAGATGCTATCGTTTTTGTAAATCTATCGATCGACGCCTAATTATACATATTTATTACGCCGACAATGTTGATTTACAATACGGTAATGTATTGTTGGCTCTCATAGGTGTATCTTATGTTGTTTACTTGTAGGAAAGTTGTTTGTTTATTTGAAACTTGTGGGAGGAGAAAGTGAAAATTTACTAGCGTGTTATGACTCAAGCACTATTCGAATTTGATAAGCAAGAATTTGCTTGGATGTAGTACAGAACATAGATATAGAAGTGGTGTATTTGATAGAAGTATTGAATGAAAAGACAAGATGTTGTCAAAACACTGATTTATTATAAAATCGAGATACCGGTTTCGGTTGTTACTCTATTATCAATCTCTGGTAAACTCTGATGTAACAACCGAAACCAGTATCTCGATTTTCTAATAAATCAGTGGTTTGACAACATCTTGTCTTTTCATTTATTATGGATAACTACCACAATATCAACTTCACAACTACTCAAAGAGTAATAGAAGTATATTTTAGAGTTTCACTTCTTTACCCTCTTTGACAAAATACATTAATGTCCTTGTATAACATATTATTATGTTTTGATATTATAAACAAAGAAAATTTGTCATTTCATCATTGACAATTTTCATCTATTTATGGACTAACCTGCAGGCTCGCTTCGCTCGCATTCTCCGCCTAGCCAGGGGGCGGAGCCCCCTGGACCCCCGCCAGTATAAGCAGTGTAAGTGAGTTAAACAGGCTCGCTTCGCTCGCCTGCAAAACCTCCACCATTGTCAGCTGAGAAAAACAAATTCCGTTCAGAAGGGATTCGAAATTAATTGAACACAGCATTTCTTGACCTCATCTGGACCTGTTTACTAGATTTCAACATTCTCTGCAAATTGATTCTTGAGAAATCTAAGAAAAACTCCAAAAATTCCGAAAAATAGTAAAACGCTAATATTGAGCGTAACTTTGGGAAATATATCGGACATAGTTTGAAACTTGATTCAATATCTTCTAAATTACTCCATCTATAATCTCGCTGAACCATTTAATTCACACTAAGGATTGGTCGTATCAAGGCGAAAGATATGCAACCCGCAATACATGTACAATTTTGAAAACCTAATTACTGGCGTGATCTTGAACGGATTTCAAAAATATTTTAACACAACATTTCTAGACCTTATCTGAACCTGCCCACCAAATATCAACATTTTCTACCGATTGGTTCTTGAAAAAAATCAGAAATCGCCGAAAAACTATAGAAAAATTCAAATATTCTGCGTATTTTTGAAAAGTTTTTAAAATCCGTTCTTAGCGCGCGTCTAAACGTCCAACTGAACATGCCTGCCAAATTTGAACTCATTCGGTTCAGTGGATTTTTAGTTCTGGTGATGAAGCAGTCAGTCAGTCAGTGCCATTTCGCTTATATAGATATAGATATAAGGATAGTTAATAGAATCCCGACGATTGTGAGGGAAACCTGACTGACTACATAAAACCACTATCATCAGTATTATCTAGTGATTTTTTGTTTAACAGATTGCTCAAGAATAATTTCAAGACATGAAGTTTCTCAAAGAAGCTGTACAAACAATTTTACAGTATTAAGTGAAATAAATTTTTACAAATAGATTGTACAAATTGTATTGAGCTGAGTTTTACATTTGTTAAATATTTTTTACATGCTCCATACAAATGAATGAATATGAATTGGGCTCTGTGTGCGATCATCCGTGTGTTTCTCAGATAGAAACCACAAATTCCTTGAAACAAATTTGATTTAGGACAGATTCGTAGTTCAAAAATTTTTGATATCTCTCCAAAATGCTCTCAATATTGTCCACGATCTGCGCTGACGTTAACACGACAGGAATGTTCAAAATTGCTCAAGGTGAAGAAAATTGAATGCGAGTGAATGATCAAAAGGCTTTCCGCCATAGTTGAAGGTGTGACTAGTCGACCCCAACCCAGCACTACTCCATCCTTGTGTGGAGATGTTGAGGCAATTATGATATTCCATATGGAAGCGAACTTGGTCAATGCTCCTTGTCTATTTTTCCGAGTCGAAAAAGGATGTCATGTCATGGGAAGTATGGAGAGGGAAAAGAGAAGGATGAAGGTGATAAATAGGAGGAGGTTGAGAAGGAGGAAGAGGATAAAAAGGAGCAGAAGGAGTGTTTTGTGGGGCGGAAGGGTGCGGAGCATTGATCTTTCAGGCGCCGCGGTTTTTCGTCTTGTACTTTTCAACACCTATTGAATCTAATTAACGTTTGATCCGTAGTTACACACAAATAACAGATCTGGTTTCCGTGGCTTTATCGAGCCAACTGGTTTGTTTTGTCAATATCCATTCATTTCAGCGGAAAAAAGCTGAGCTCCATCTCTGAGGCTCTACGAGGCTTGATTGGAAAGTAACCAATGATATAATGATATGAAAAATATATTTGTTGTTATATTGCAGATAATTAGTCCTGATGTCTGATTAATCAAAACTTCATGACGTATGATTGATTGAATGTTTATTAATTCCTACTTCTACTTTGAGTCTGTCTTGAAAAGTTTGATCATTGTTGAATGAATATTGTGAAAAATTCTCATCCCATGAACTGAAGGAGGTTAATATTAATTAATAAGGAGGTAAGTTAATTTTGAATGGTGTAAAATGCTGCCAGATTGTACAGTTGATCGAAACAGTTGGAAGAAGAAACTCAAGTCGGTTGATCGCGTTTTGAATAGTAATCAGGTGTTTAAACAGTGTGCTCATATTCCCCAGCAAATAGCATTGCCATGAGATAGCATTGTCTTACTGCAAGGATGACCACATTCCAAATTTTGACATCCATCAAATTTCATTGTAGGATTGAAAAATTTTATTCAAATATAGATTATAGATCACTGGAATGCAATTTTTTGTTCAGTCGAGTTGTTATGATACTTTTTGATAAACAAAAAAGATTTGTTGTGGTAATTTAATTACATGGGTTCAGGGAGACATTTAAAAGAAGAAAATTCATATAGGGATATGAAAACAAAGAGCAAAAAAAGAGGATCAAGGATGATGGAATTAGCCAACTAAAGAACATCCCTTGTTTGATGATGATGATAATATTGAACAATCAGAATCGCATTTAATTTTTGAAACTAGACGTCCCTGTCCTTACCAGTCAATAACTAGATATTTATCTGTTAAATATCTCCTTGAATTCATTCAGTGCATGTTCAATTTGCAATCTATATTTTAGAAGTTATTTTTTGGATGAGGGGTGATATTTACGAGGCAATAACAATAATAATCGATTGTGTTAGCGCACTCGTTTCGAAACAATCCGTATTGTGGGAGTGGAAGTGATATGTGATATTAAATAATAGAAATGAACAGAACCTGGCATGGGGGAGGGAAGAGGAGCAGCGAATGTTGATGACGATGATGATGATGATGACTGGGTTCCCGCGGCGTGCCTGTGTCCATAAATAGTCGTGGACAAGATGCAAATTCTTGGGCCTCTCCAGTCCCAATCGCTGAGAGCAGGCCAGGCCGTCTCGAAAATACACAATCCCGCAGCTCTCTGCCCAGGCCCGGGTTTTGTTTTAACCTGTTTTACCATATCTTTGTGTTTTTTATATCATTGTATGTCTCTTGTATATGCTCTTGAAACATCTTATCGTTATTCACACAGGCTTCCCCCCCTTTTCCCTCCCTTCTCATCTGCCGTCTCCTTTCGTCGCACTGTCAAATAAACGACACGTAATTGTAATCTAATTCTCCGACATTCCGTTTTTACATACTATTCCACCGCCGAAACTTCGTTTCTTCTCTTCTCCTTGCCTACTTCTTCCTTCTATCGTTTCCTCCTCTTCCTATTCTTATTTTTCTTTTTCTTCTTGATTTTCTTCCTGGACCGCTGACTTCCTCAGCCGGTTCTTTCACTTTCTGCTGTTGCGTATTTATTCAGATTTCGGATGCAATGGTTGTTGTTGTATAGAAACGAGTATCTACCCGAGTTCCATTTTCAAAATAGTTTGGATCTTATGGTTTTAAGAAAAAAATGATAATAAAATAAATATTAGTTGGAAGAACTAATGATTAATATTGATAATTGATAAAATCCTAAAGTTGTCTTGGAGAGTGTTTAAGAATGTCAAATCAAACATAAATTGAATCAATTTCTCTTGGCAAAATCTCTTCGACAATTTCTGGGTCCATAGATTAATTATTGAAAACAAAAATCATATTGTATAAACCACGAATTTGAGAAATTCTCAGCGATTTGCAGTTTCACTATTGAATATTGTAACTATCAAACCCATCTCATGAAGATTATTAACCATCAAAAATGTTCAATTAATTTTTTTATCATGAACAATTCAGAAAAAGATTACAAATATTTTCTCATGCTGACAAAGTTTTCTTTCAATCCATTCTTGTTCTAGTCAATCTCAATCATATCTCAATCAGTGTCGAGCCCAAAAGTTTGGGATACGATACCAAAACGTGTCTCCATCAGACAATTTTTCATCTCCTTTTTCATTTAGTTTTCTTTCATCATCACTATCTTCTTTCTTACCATCATACTTATGATTAAATGTACCTTTTCTCTTATTTGACTCTCTATCGATAACAGCAATCTTTCCTCCCCCGCTGAGCGAGAGAGAGAGAGAGAGAGAGAGTGAGTGAGTGTGTGTGTGTGTGTGTGTGAGCGTGCGTGGTTTTGTGTACTGGAGCGCAGCCATCTCCGTTTGTTTGCTCTTCGGATCTGACTCAGAAGTTATTGAGAAGAGTCCCAGCCTCTTTCTGCTCCATCGACCAAGCGCACAGGCCTCGAAGTTCAGTTGCAGCAAAAGGGTGCATAGTTGATGCCCCCCCCCCTTAACTCAGTCCCCCCTCGGGGAGGACTCCGATCGAAACTGTGTGCAATTTATTGCGTTGCGCCTCGGATATCTCCTCAACGCACTACCTACCTCCTCAAGCTTCCTTGTTTTTATTAGATTTTTTTGAATTTCCCGCGACAAGCAACGGTTGTTCCCGTTCGAACTCGGCCTCCCTCGACGTTAAAAACAAGTGAAAGAATAAGAAGATGAAAACAAAGAAATGCTTGAAGAAATAGGGCGACTGTGTACCGACATTGAACGCTCCGTTACACGTAATTATGATTTATAATCTTTCTCATTGCCCATCTTGCTCTAGCCAACCACTGCAATCAGCCAAACGTTATTTTTCAAAGTTTACCGTTCGGTGGTTTATGACTTGAGAAACTTGAAAAATTCTTCACTAATAGGAGTAATATTCTCTTGTAGGGTACTGTAGTCAGAGACTTTTTTATTGATCGTTGAGTAATACAGTCAGATTTGCCTGAATTGTCTCTAATTGGTGCATTGTGATGTGTCATTTTTGTCGATTATTAAAGGTTATTGTATTTCTATTGGTGGAGAGAGTGATGTCGTCCTTTCTGAAAAATTCAGTGATTTTTTGTTTTGGCATGCAAGTTTTGTGTTGACTGAAGACAATGTTATTAATATGAAGACAATATTCAGATAATATGGGTGATATTGTTTTTGAATAATATAATTTATTGTAATTTTATTGAGTATTTTATTGATCAAAATGGTCAAATCATACAATACTTCAGTACCGAGAGTATCTATCTAGAAAGATGAGATTCCATCTAGATTTCAAACTTCCCTTTCAATATCATATTGCATTAGAGTTTTTTTCATACACACTAAACAAACCAATCAACACATTACTTTGAAATAAATACTCTCACAACTTCCTTCAGGATTCTGGTATTATTTTTTTTCAAATAACTTCATGAAATGTAGCAGATGCAACTGGGTTGTCTTGAATCCTGCACTCTGCACCATACCATTCGTTTACTCTTTTGCAAGTAGCCCTGCAAAATAAAGACAAAACACAGTCTCACAGTTGTAGAACTGATTCAGTGGCGCAGAATGTGCAATGTTCATTAGCATCGAGCAGATACAAAGATATCGAGACCCCGGCCGTGTATCGTGAGTTCGAGACTCGACTTTTCTGGTCTCGACTCTCGCTCAAGCGCAGACAATGTGCGCATGTGCATGGCATTGTCACGTCTATACCTGAACGTCGCGGAATATGTTTAATTCATACCGAATACATTAGGGTCCGACCAAATCTTGATAAGGCTGATTCTGTCTTTTTCTTCTGCCTGACCACCGTCTCTACTGGTGGCTACTACCTCTCTCTCACTCTTTCTCTTTACATTTTACCTCAACACACCCTTTCCCTCTGCAACTGATGGTATGACTGCACAACGGATTACTCAATGCTCGAACGCGTAATTAACTCGAATGTACAGGGCGAAACTAAGAACGTGCTGCTGCTACCCTGATCAAATCTGCTTCTCGTCTGCATGATGATACTTTTCTCACATTAGAAGTATCTGGCTTGTGATTCCGAGTCCCAAGTTGCTATGAGGAATGGAGTAATGAGAATGAGAATGGCTGAGACCAGAAGAGCAGATATCTGCCGCAGATTTTCTCAGCAGCAGAAACCCCGAATTGTCTAAATTTGGATAAAACTATGCCATAATATTGTAAAACTTGTTACCAGCCAATTGAATTGAAATGTCGAGGATTTGTGTTTCAAATTTCATTCACGAAGAAGGAATACAATAAAATATGTTACATGAATGGAAAAATCGTAAGAAGTTGACTATAAACAGAAATAAAATGGAAGGAAAGCCTCTTTTCTTTTCAAGAAGTTCTGGAGTTAATTAGTGATACTTTCAGGTGGGTTGCGCATAAGTTACCCACTATAGAAAAGTTCTAAAATTGAGAAAATCGAAGAAAACAAACGGAATTTGATTGTAAGGCGGAAAACAAGGTAGGGCTGAATGGAGGCGAATTGGCAAGTTTACAGAAAGATTCGATTAGGGGAAATGGGATTCACACATTATTCGATTGTTGGACTACAATAATTACGCATGTAGAAGTGTGCGATAAGATAGGGCTGGAGGGGGCCCCCTATCACACTAATGCAAACCAGACTTTTGGTTGGCCAATAACCACCATTCTTGCCATATCTGAATCATAATTTGTCGCAAGTTATAGTCCCACCTCTTTCCAATGCTGAAAGCTTCCATTCCTCGTCCACTTTATTATTCCAATAACTGTGATAAAGTGGGAGCTTTTAGTTGGCTGAAATCTGACAACTGTTGATTGTTCATAAATTGGGCAGTTCCATTAATTTGTGACATCGCTGTATGTTAATTGGATAGGGTTTTGTGAATTGATTAACTCTGAACTGATGTCTGGTATAGTGATATTGGATGTGGTAAATAATCATAGTTGAACTCAGTTGGACATATTTGAACATATGAAAGCTTAGTAAGTACCCTTTAAAATTGAAGATGGCTATGATATAATACGTTTTAGATGAGACAAATAATAATCGATGATTACAATTTGTAATATTTGATGAACCGTTTAGCCATTTTTCCTTGTCTATTGCCACTCTGATTCTGCCTTTCGTCTGCTCCTTCCTTTCTTCTATTTCCTTCGTGCTCTCTTTTCCTCCCCTTCCCTATTTCATTTCCTCTATATTCTTCTCTCTCCTGAAGAACACCTTTATATATATATATATATATATATATATATATATATCCCTCTATGTATACACCTCTTTTTGGTTCGTGCTCTTCCCTATTCTTTATTTCCTTCATGCTCTACTTTCTCTCCGTTCTTTATATCATATTGTCCTCTATATGAATCCTCTTTATTGTTCAGTTCATCTCTGGAACTGCCTTTCATCTTCTCCTTCCTATTTTCTCTCATTCATGTTGTTTTTCCTCGCCGTCCTCTATCTCATGTCCTCTCACCTTGTTTCACTGTTTCTTCCCTATCCTATTCAATCCTATGTCCTATATCAATCTTGAAACATTCAATTATCAATTTCAAAAATATTTCTTAATAGTAGTGTTGTTCATTTCTAGATTTCTAATTGTGTTTAATTGTTTTGCAGGTGTCAGCCACTGATCCAGATTGCGGCGTGAATGCGATAGTGAACTACACGCTTGGCGAGGGGGGCGTCGGGGGCCAAACTAGTCATTTCGAGGTGCGCTCCATCACAGGCGAGATCTGCATTTCGGGCCAACTCGACTACGAAACGCGCAGCGCCTATGAGTTCCCTGTCATCGCCACTGATCGAGGTGAGAAAGTCGAAAAGTTTTTTTAGTGTAAAAAAGCTACTAATCACAATAGTTACAAGTGCAACCACAATAATAATTACAAGTGCTTTATCGATTTTAAAGCTGAGGCCAGACGAGCAGCAAAGTGTTGTACGAGCAGATGCAATGAGTCGTACCAAAAGCAGAAAAGATAAATGTAATGGGAGGTAACTAGACGCACTTTCTGGCTATATGTGATTGTATTTATTCGAAATAATAAAATATACTTTTTTGATAAAAACACAGAAAATTAAGTCCTAAACGTTTATTTTCCAAATTTTGAAATATTTAAATTGTTCTGAAGGAAGTTTTTTCCAATTTATTACCTAAGCTCTGCTCTGCCAGGGCAGTCTAAGAGTGGCCGGGGGAGCATATTAAGTCAAAAGCATCTTAGCTGAAAGGGTTCATTGTCGCATACAGCTTCCAGACTGACCTGACATAGCTGATCATTAATATCAGTCATTCGCCAACCGCATATTTCGCTGGCGTTTGCTACATACATCTCCTCATTAGAATTTGCACCATTACTTGGTGAATAAGATTTTCTCATTTCTCCTCTCAAGTTCGAGCATGACACCCTCGTAAAATAAGCAAAGTTTTATCTGTCTGATTACAAAACGCTACCCCCCCCCCACATTTTTTAATTCCCATATTTCCAATATCAACTCCCACACAGGATGAAATCATAGTTATTGTTGCAATAGCATAACGATGGTATTGAAGTGCGCATGCGTAGAAGTGGTTGCAGAACTTCCTGGTAAATTAGAGTATAGACTGCCCAATGAATTAGATTCATCTATATGCATGCCCAAGAGAGCAACGCATTATATTTATGCGAAACCCGTTAGCCGGCATAGAGCAGGAGTGCAATAGAGAGGCCGGCTGGCACGTTCACTGTGCATATTGCATAAATGTCATTTCAAACAAATTATCTACGAATAAATGAAAGTTCATGAATATAAAGTATCATTATTTAGGTGTAATTTATTAATACTCGACTTGATTTTCTTGAAATCGGTTTCTCCTTGGTACTTTTTCCTCCGCCTTTGATAATATCTGGGAACAATTATTGGTAAATGGGAGAGTTTCATATTTCCATGCAGTTTCTTGTCCATTTCCAGTACAGTAGGTGAATTTAATTACATGATTGTGCAATGTGAACCTCAATTCATATGGGAATTGGAACTGCATTTGTCACGGGTGTCAAGTAAATGATAGCGTGGATTCAGGTTAGCTTAGTAGCAATAACATACAATCTGTAGAGGAAATTGAAAAATTGATTGAATCTACACATTAACTGAACGCGAAAATATTCATTAATCATTTGCACTTTGTGATTTCTTCACTTTTTTACTTCGAAAAAAACTTGTGTAGGGAAAGCTTGTGGTTTTGAAAGTTTTGTATACTTATTTCAATGGAAACAAGGAAAGTTCTCATGAAATGAATAAAATAATAATCTAAAATGAAAAGTTGTTCATGTTTGCATGAAATCTTTGATGATACACTCTTAATTTCACTCGTCCTCTTGAAATTGTCTTCTCTCTTTCTTGAAAAGACCTTACTTTCTGAGGCCCCCTTGACTTTTAGTTACGTTAAAAACACTGTATTACTTCAATAGCAACTACTACAATGAATAGACAGATTTATATGTTGAAACTGGTCCTGGTTGAGATATAGAAAAACATTGATACAAAATAATTCTGTACCAAAATTCTGTACCAATAATTTTGTACCAAAGAGCAACTTTTATTAAGGAATTCAAAGATCCACAATATTTTCAAATGATAGAGATAGTTGATATCTATATGAAAAATGAAAGTTGACAACAATGTAATGGAAACATGCATGTATAAAATTGTTGCTATTGTATTCTAGACCAAAAATTACAATTTATAGATTGAACAGCTGATATTGTTGATTGTTGGTGTATTGTGAGCACTCAATCTCATCTGACATTCGAAAAAAATTATCGTCTGGAATTCATGGCTGGGATACGGCAGGTTAAAAGAGCGTTTATTCCTCGTTAGGACTATGTCACAGGATGACACACCACGCTCACTATGATTTATTAACTTACATCAAATTAGTCTTCCTTCCTCCCCTCCCCTTTCCTAACGCACTATCCTTTTTATACACCTCGCATTGTTCGTTTAAAAACACATTTGTTGTATAACGCACACCTATCACTCCCACTACCCTAGAATTATCAATTTAGTTCTCCCTAGTATACATGAATGTGTTATGCATAATAATATATTGTGAAAAAATTATGTATAGGTTTTGGTAAATCCCACTCGAGCAGTTCTAATATTTTTCTATCTACCGACTCCAAAATTAGACGCCTCCTGAAACTATACTGTTTAGGTAAATACTCACTCATAAAAATATTAAACATAGTATCATATCATTTCATATCATAGTATCATATTAGATTAAGTATCATAAAAATATTAAACAAATGTCAAATTAAGGATAGACATTGCACGTCATTTCTGCAAGTAGATGAGAAAAATGAAACTATCAAGTAAGTTGAAGAGATTACGGCAAGTTTAATGTAAGAGGAAAAAATGTACAATGAGGAAGGAGTGGAATTCAAGGGAAGAGGGAGAATTAGCGTGTAACTTCGAGAGAGATTGTGAAAAAGAGATTGAGAATGAGAGAGAAAGAGTGATTTAGTAAAGGATAGGATGAGAGAGAGTGTGAGATTGATTGATTTCATTGAATGATAGGTCTTGAAAAACCTATTTAATTGAAAAGTACATTACTATTCATTTTGATTAAACAATTGCAAAACTATTAAAATGAAATAAATTTTACTTTCCTATTTATTTTTCCATAATACATAATAAAGTGTGGATGAGTGAGTAAAGAGTGTAAAGAGTGATAAGTGTGTGTGAGAAGGAAATAAAAGAGGGAGAGTGAGTGAGAAAGAGAGAGATAGAGAGAGAGATATATAGGCTGGAAATGGAAGAAAGAGTAAGAGAGAATATAAGAGAATGCATTGATAGAAGTGTTGAGTCGCAGAATTGGTATTCGAGTAGAGGATCCTCAGCCGGACTGCAGACGCATATTTCAAAACGAACCAGTTCAGCAGAGGAGGGACACTGCAATGCAGCCGCTGTTATTAAGACTTGAAATTTCCTAATCTTGATAAGGAATCGAATTCCAAGTTCAAAGATCAAATCCCACATTTTCTTCCAACCTCGCTTGAAAATGGAGTTTCTTGCCGAATTGGTTGGTATGGGTGATGAGTGGATAATGGTTTCTTTGCAATGGTGATATAATAATTATAATTCGTAATTCAATAGATTCAATAGTTCTGAAGAATGGTAGTACGCAATTGAATACTAGCTTCTTTATGAACTAGACATAATGAAAATTTGATTATATTGAATTGATAAGAAATCTTATGTAATCTTAGAATAGTACATTCGTCTCCGCTTGTGATAAATGTAGATTTATTGGGTAGCACTTTTATAGATTAGTGAACGAGGCAACAATTTTGAATATTCAGATGATTACAAATTCATAACACTGAAGACTAAACTGAAAGACACAAGAATTTGTGTCTTACTGGATAAAATTTTTATTCTCAGATATAATTTTCTAAGAAAAAAGTCCTCTTTTGGACTTTTGGAAAAAGTAGAAAAATATGGTCATTGAGTATATGTTTAGAATTGGGATTTCTCAGATTGAGATGTCGAGATCAAATGTTCAAATCAGAATGATATCATACTGGAACTGTTTAAGAAACGTTTAATTCTTATACAGTATTATACTATTCATCATGGTTCAAGGCTTATGTTATCATGGTTTCTTCAGTTATGTAGTTGAAACTGTTGTAGGAAAAGGTTGTAACGATGATAAGGGTGTAAAGGGCAGGTTCAAGTTTGATGATTGAGTGAAACAATTTTAAGAGTAACTAATCTGGAGGGTGAAAAAATTAGACGAGGGAAAAAATTAATGAGGGGACATTTATTTCTATCGCAGCCATGTTCTCGTATGTAAGGGGAGGCAGATGATTCAGCCACATTAACCATAACCCGCGGCTGAAAGCTGTAAATTATTTCGGCGGTAGGCATTTCATTCTATTTTACTTGATCCTACCTTCATTTCATCCTAATTACTTTGATTGAGCCTCATCAGTTTATTGAATGTGGTGGTTTGTGGCATGTTTCCAATATAAAGGAACTTTGGGGTTAGGGTAGGTCTGGGCGCGCGTGTGCTGGGATATGGGTGCGGGAGTCGATGTAGGCCTATGTTAGCATGGCTCTCTTTGCCTGCTGAGTCTGGCTAATAAAACAAAACGTTAGATAAGATCTGGCTAGCCATATTTAGTACTGTTTGATGCGGTCCACGACAATTTTATGACTTGCCTGTTCAAATGAAATGCCTACTTAGTTCATGTCAGTGCTCTTGTGTGCCTGCTCTACAGGTACTTGCGCTTTCACTCTTTTCTCTCTCTCCTTCTCTTTCACTGTCTCTGTTCTTCTTGACTTCGACGACCTTCCGATATCCACGTCCTTCGAGTCTACAATGACTACATTTACTTCTTCCTTCTTCTCTCTCTCAATATTCCCTCACATTTTCCTATTTTCTTACTTCCTTCATCTTCATCAACCCTCTCCCACGTTTATCTAATTTTCCCTTACATTACTCGGTTGTTTTATCAAGGATTCCCTGGTCGCAGAAGCCTTTTTCTACTTCTCAAGGCCTTAACGCTACTGTTCATCCTCTTCCAAGGATCTATTTCGATGGGAATCCAAGAGTAGCTTGATATATAGCCGCAAGAGTAGCCTGATATATTGGATATGTATTTTTGCATGATTTCAATATGGTATCTACTGCAATATCCATGATAATCTTGGTAATATGTTTTGCAAAATGTTGAAAAATGTGAAATCAGAAATTTCTTTTTGTGAATCTGTAATGAAAATTAAGATGAAAAATATTAAAAATACTATTTTTCGTAGGAAAATCATCGAAAACCCGATGTGTAGGTAGAACTATTGATAAGTGAATGAATCGTTGGGAAAATATCGATGCTTGGTATTGGAAAATCAATGTAATCGAAAATAATGTGCGATATAATGCAATGAAGAATTAAGAAAATCTATGTAATCGATTTATGATGGATGACCTATCCCTAGTTGGCACTTTTATCATTGCTCAATTTAACTCTAACCACTCGACTTGCCTGTTTTCCAGGCGGACTGAGCACGACGGGCATGGTGAAGATCCAGCTGACCGATGTGAACGACAACTACCCGATGTTCTACCCTCGCGAGTACAACGTGACGCTGAGGGAGGGTGACACGCCGCACCCGGACACCCCCGTCGTCATAGTGGCGGCCACCGACCGCGACTCAGGGCGGTTCGGACGGCTGCGATACGGCATCGAGTCGGGCAACCATGGCGGCGTGTTCCGTATCAACAACGAGACCGGAGAGATATTCGTCAGCAAGCCCAATCAGTTATCGTCCAGGTGAGTTACAAAATCTTAGTTGGCTGATTGATTTTTTAGTTGATAATTTTCATGAATTCCAATTCGGGGCTCGTATTAGTCTCAACCAGGAAAATTATATCATTTGAAAGATAAATTAAGTTTAGGAAAAAAGAAAAAGAAATGACATAAAGAATAGTTAGAATAGAATTTCGATTACTTTGGGTACTAAAAGATATTGTTAATTTCACTGGAAGTCTTTTTGTGTTATTGTAATGGTGATAGTGTGCTAGTTATCCATTTCGAATAAACATACATGATACTGTCAAACCATAATTATATCACTCATACACAGCTACTCAACCAGTTCTATATAAAATTAATAGATGTCGACTTCCAGATTTTCTCATGCTGGATTTTTCCAAGCACAGTCAAACTTGAGGTAATGCTGAGTATAGATTTTTTTTATAAATGTTATTAAAACTTGTCTCAACAGACAAACCAAACCATTAATTTTCAGTTAATAATTTCAGTCAACAAACTTAGAAGCTTCAGTTCATCCATCGATTACTCGAGCAGTTCTGATGTTACTAGTATCAATATTTATGGATTTAGTTATTTTTTATTTTTCTCACTTCACTAGCACTACACTAACTCGAAGGACTTTGTTCTTTTCAGTCTTCTTATGAGTTGAGTGTTGTCAAGGAGTTGGAAAGTATAGAAAATGTAAACTGTTGAATGTAAGCTTGAGGGACCCTCAAGTTTGAGTGTGCTTGGAAAACCCGGGCATAGAGATCTCACCTAATCATGTTAGATTAACATTGTGAGTTTGATAGTCCTATGGGAATAAATACGTTCACAAAAAATTGAACTGATAATGATCATAATAATATTGTTACGGGTTTCCACTATAATAAAAGACTTGAGGCAATTTATACTGATTAACTTTATTAATTACACTGCTATAACACACTGGAAAAAGATAAACTATAACAGATGAGAAGATAGCACAAGAGTTTATTACATTTCACAATACAAATTTCACTAAAATTAACACTGCACTGAATAAGAAATGAGAACAGTCTTAATCACGCAAGTTACACTAAGAAGAAATATGAACTAATAAACTGAATGAATATAACTATAGAGTGTCTATATACAACGTCTGGTCTGTCACACAATACAACTGACACAATTCGTTTGAACGCTCAAGTAAGACTGACTGGTAGTTCAAATACTCCGACATTATATTAGCTTATGAGAATTAACGAGAGAATGCTAGAAAGTTCTGGTATAATGGCTTCTAGAGAGTTTGAGATAATCGTTTGTTTACAAAACAATGCGATCATTTGTTGACACAAAGTCTCCCCATCCCCGCCTGTCCATCACCTGGTGTATAACCGTCTCAAGGCCATCAGACAGTGTTGAATTCTGTAACAATATTGACCATAGTAGTTACTTTGACCATCATGCTATTTCGATGGAATCCAGATCGCCGAGTGTGAAAAGTGCATGTGAATGCCTTTGCTCAGCTCACATGTGCATGGTGAAGGGACATCTAGCGGGGCTGGCATTGCATCCCAGAGTCAGCGCTGCTGAGCAGAGGCCAAGTTTATGTGATGTCACAACTGCGCGTCGTACAGTCACGGTCAAAAGTACACCCTCTCCCACCACCCCACCTTCGTGTTTTGCATAATATGTCTACATTTCAGCGGTAGCACAGGTAGTAGTCATGGACACTGTTCTCTCTTCGCCATCGATTAAGTGGAGCTTTCAATACTTTGTCTATGATTTATAGCCGTAAATGAACAATGGATCGGCGAAAAAAGCGCAAAACTCAAATATTTGCTAACCTCAACTTATACGGGTTACAATGGGGACCAGTGACATGTCTTTATGAAGAATGCTGTTACGGTGGCCCCATACCGCCATTAATTATTCATACTGACAATACACTACGACCAACAATTGATTCAGATAGCGTACAACGTTTACTTCGTAATGTGGCGGACATGTTGGGAAATGTGATGACACTTCTATGAAATTGGTCTCTGCCACGAGAAGTATCTATAAATCAGTGCTGGGTCAAGCGAGTAGGAATTATGACCATTGCCATGGAATGAGTGAGATTGTATCAGCAATTGCTTCAATGCTCGTGGTTATCCATTGGGAATGTGATTGCTGTATTAGGATTATTGTACAAATTATATGCATTATTATCAAACGATCCCTCAAACATACTTCTTAACTTGAAATGTTGGTAGATCTTATTTTAATCCAGTTATCCAGTACATTTTTCTCGAAAAAAATCCAACAGAGTTGTAAGAAAGACTGGGTTGATAGGAGCTACTGAACTAGAAGAATGTAATTATAACCTCGAAAATTCAAAATGCTCCATGCATCACAATATTGAATTAATACGATGTAATTCATCTTTGATCAGTTCATTTCGAAAAAATTTTTCGTCAGTTGATGTAGGTTTCAATAGGAATTAGAAAAACAACAAGTCTTTTATCGGTTTTGTAGGGGTTTCCTTCTATCATAGCTATTTTGATTTTACGAGTTTGCTGATAAGATATATCATTCCATCTCATCAGATATGTCAATTCATCAGCTATAAATCTAGGTAGATGGATTGGAGCCCATCCATCATTATTATCAATAAGGTTATCAATTTTCCCAATGGCATATTTTTGTTGCAGACTGCAGCCGTTCTACCGCCTGAATGTGTCTGCGACGGATGGAGGCGGGTGGCGGTCGCGGCATGACGCACTCGTCTACCTGACCGTCAGCGACTCGGCAGTGCGTCCTCCCATTTTCGAACGCACCCGCTACAAGTTCAGCGTCCGCGAGGATGTGCCTAGCAACACAGTTGTGGGGGCGGTCAAAGCTGCTTTCAACGATAAGGGTGAGTCATAGCAATTTAATTTGTCTAAATTTAAAAATAATTCTTAATGTTATTAGGAATATAAATTATTCAAATTTTAAATATTTGTTAGCCAAATTTTAAATGGTTTATGATTTCCATTCTTCGTGATCAGTGAAGTGATATACAATGCTAAAGAAAAGACAAAATATTTTTGAACCCGAAAAGGTAGAAATTCGAATGAACTGAATAAGGCATAGGCTATTTTCCTAAACTGGAGAGGGCAGATATTTATTCATTCATTTATTGTCTTTTAACATCAAAAGGCGAAGTTAGGACTCGCAGGTACCCTCAACCTAATATTGAGAGAGCTGTAAGAGAGTTAACCTAAAGATTCCTTTCAACTTGATTTTAGGTTGAATCAACTCACTTGAATTTTCGTAAATTAATCAGTATTAGTATTGCCTAGTGAGTGAATAATTATAATGCTGGTTGCTTCAAATGACACGAGCTGCATTGCATGGCTTCAAGCATTCACATGTGGAGATTTATGCTTGGTGAGCTAGGCTGGCGCGTAGTCGTTGTCATCCCTATTAGGAAAGAACAGTACTGTAACCGGCGTCCAAGTGCATTCTCGCTAGAAAGAAAAACAAAATAAAATGCAAACTAAACAAAAAGGATGACTAACTTCTTTCTGGGAGACTTTTGCATGCTAGCTGGCATGCCAATGCAGGCAGGGTCGTCAACACCAGACTAAGGTTTCATGAGCTGAATTATCTAAACAAATTAGTGGTATCGGTAATTGTAGCTAAAACGATGGCAAAACTCACTCTCATCACTATTCTTTTAAGGTTGGATTTTTAGAATTTATAGTTTATAGGCTTCTATTTATAGGGACAACTATTTATAGTGAATGATATTGCCAAAGAATATAGTGAATCCTTATGAAGCCTATTGCTATTTGGCTGGGAAATTAGGATTATCATGATTTCATCATGTCAATATCATGATTCCTATCGTTGCATCCACTAAATCCCTATAAAGGGTTGTACAGATTTGCCATAGTCGTTATCCAAACCTGAACGTTATAAATCCTCTAATACCTATATTTTGGTGGGGGATTGTAATACGTTTAACAATGAGATAGGGGAAAGAGTTTTCAAATTCTTCCAAGAAAGAGTTTCAGTTGGAAATATTGAAATCCGAGAATTTCAAGATGCCATGAACATATTGAATCTATCTTTGAAACTACCTATTAATATAGCGAGAGATTATTCAGACATAATTTTTGGAAATCATTAAACTATTATTTAAACGAAGTCATTGCTCCATTAAAATCAAATAATCAATGATTACTTTCTTAATTGGAGCTTCATTTCATCTAAATTATTGATTATCATTATTATCAGAGAAATAAATTGTATTATTTATAAATAAAACGTTTCAGTAACGAAATGTGTATGACGATGCAATGGTAGCAAAAAAGAGCAAAGCAACAAAATAGAGCAAGATTCATACATTTCCATTTCAGACATTTATGACTGAAAATAAGTGATTCTTCGCAAATTTATTATTGGTGTATGTAATTCCATCTTTACTACAGTATTCAAACTGATTTCAGTGTATTCGAATTGCTTTTAAATCACAAGCAGAGCCCGCCCGCGCGCGTGCATTCCATCTTGCTTGTACAAAACTTAAGATTGTTAAATAAATTTGTTGTATCAATCGAAGTAAGCAGTTGAAGTGAAAAGCGCATGCGAACAATGACGATAAATTTGATCGCAGATCGGAACAGCGACGATGTTGGGAATTAGCTCTCGAGGGGATCTGCATTACTACCTGGTTAAGGCGCTCGACGATAAATATTTTTCATTCTATCAGTATGCACCAATATTAGTCCTATGAACTATCAACTGCTCCTTCTTCTCCACCTCCTCTTTCAGCACCATTTCCTTCTTCTCGTCCTCTTATTCTCTTATTCCTCGTCTTGGTTATTTTCTACTCCTCTTTTTTCTTCTACTGTTTTCTCTTCCTTCGTCCTATTTTTCTTTTCCTAATCATATTCCTTCTACTTTCATTTTTTTTAATTTTTCTTAGTCTTGTTCTCTTCCTCTACTTACAGTACTACTGTTTCTTCATTCCTACACTCCTTTCTTTTCTCCTCTACCTTCTTCTGCATCTCCTCTCCCTCCTTCTTCTCTATAAGTTTTTCCTCATCTTTCTTCTTCCTCTTTTATTCTCATTTTTCTATTCCTTTCTTCTTTTCTACTTTTTCTCCCTCTCCTTTTCCATATCTTTCTTCTTCTTTTTCTTCTTCTTCTTTTTCTTGTTCTCCTCATCCTCCTCACCCTTCCGCAGCCAGGAATCTTTTTCCCCAGTTGCACAGGTAGAGGAGGCCGCGTATGAGATACGCTTGCGCATTCCAATTTTACTGCGGCTTAGAAGCACGTGTAACGGAATAGGCCTTCCCTGGCTGACCCCCAACTACTCTCCTAATACTTTAATTGATTACATCTTGTTTCTTGACTTAACGACTCGTCTGCCGGCCGTGCATCTCTCGTAATTTCTTCTTATTGTCGTTTGGGTTAGGTCAGTGGCGAATGCATACGCGGCGTCCCGTCGATTTACGACGCCTGTCGCTGTAACTGACACTAAACAAACTTGGCCAATTCACGGTCGGCCTCTCTTTTAATTGAAATCGGTTATGTAAACCTTTGCGCGCTCTTCAAATGCCTCCCCTAACGCCATTGTTAATTATGTCAGTTATTGCAGACGAATCATTCTTAAAACATCTACCCTGATTAGAGGTTACGTTTATTACTCCTAGAATTGAGATCTGCGTGGCTTTGGTGTTGGTCGCTCTAGCCCGGTTCGGGCCCGGGCCCCGTTGAGTAGTTTAAATAGTATAACATAAATAACTTGAGCTGAATTACCTCAATATTTCAACTTTGGTGAGAAATTTTAAAACTAACTGATCCTCGTTTTTGATAATTGGAAAAATCAATGTTTAATATTTATGAAACTACCAACATTAGCCTACTAGAAACGACCAGATCATTTACCGATCATCACCATTGTGAATTCTGTTTGACAGTTTTAGCTAACGAATGCTATCATTCTCAGTTCGCAGTTCTCTGCATTAGTTTTGTACCTTTTTGTAACGTGGTTATCGATATTTCTATCGAGGCGGAATAATCATATTCGTTTCTTGAAGTCCTTGAGGTCAGAGTGAATGAACATGAAGATTTTTTTATATTGATGATTTAAAGTTGTGCAAAACGAGTCAAAGAAACTCTAAGATTTTTACAGTAGTTGAAAATATTCACCACGTACACGATAATCATTGATGAATCTCCTTTCAGTAGTTTCATGTCAGCGGGTAATCACCGATTCGAATTCTGAAAGGTGATCTGATGGTCGTTTCAGTAAGTCTCTTCAACGTTCACTTTATTGATCAGTTTTCAATGTATTTTGTACTGATTTCTGAGATGATACTCTGACCAAACGTCATTGTCCTCTACGTCTAGCGATTTATCGACACCAGTGTCCGTTGTGACTTGTGAATAAAACCATGGCAAGAACGTCGATGATGATGATGATGATATCGAGTAGCTGCAGTGAAAAGATCTGCATAGAAATATTTAACCTTCAATGAAAACGTACGTGAATATTTTTACGCTCCATTGCGATCGGGTGCTGTTGCTCGTTCGTGCTCGTCTTTCCGTGTGCGTGCGTGCGTTGGAGCTGAAACTTGCAATTTTAAGGAGTATGCAAAAGAATGTGTGAGTGTTGGTTAGGCCGAGGCAGAGTGCTTGCTTTTCTCTTCGCAATGGCCATTGTTTTAACGTTCAACATATTATCCCTCGCAATGTTAGAGAAGGCCTTATTGACTGGAATAATATGCTGCAAACACATTGTATGTAAGATACTTTGCAGTGGTACCGTACTTTGATCTTCCCTCTTTATTCAATTCCTTGTGTATTCTTTCGACCAATCAGCGTTAAGAAAAACTAAGTAGGTACTTACTTGAACTTGTTTTCTATTACCCCTCTACCATTCCAGCGATGCGACTATTTTCCACCACGAAATTTTCACACAATTGATAAATAAGCAGCGGAGAATCTAAAATGCAAAGCTCGATTTCTTGCATGTTAGGCATTCGTATCTACTGTTCACAATTATAGGATTATAGCCGATGTTTATTGGTTTACCTATTCGCCTGCACCCCTCAATATTGTACATAGTAATGCACTCTTCGGTATCCACTAGAAATGCTGGTGCTGAAAAATCGCCACCATCCCTGCATTCCCCGCATACCCTGTACAGATTTATATCGTCGCGATCTTATCTATTAGATTGCATTCTTGATTTTATGCAATCGCATAATTCCGGTCGGCAACAAAATGCTTGCAACATTTTTATCTGTCGTCGGGAATCTCTTGACCTTCCCAAGGCCAATTCAATAGCCAATCGAAGGGAAGGCGGCTCGTTGTTCTGCACTACAAGCATCAAACTATTAACCGATGCAGCCTATCTTGCCCCTTCAACGTTCACTGTATTCGCAGTACACCGACAAAAATACGTTTCATCACCACCTTTCCCCGTATTATGTGATTTTTTTCTTTTAATTCAATCTTCTCTTTTATACTCAATACTTTAATTATACTTTAGTACTTTTGTAAATACTTGTAGTTTTGTTTTCTATATTAATGTTATTTACTTTTGCCGCCGGTTCTCTAAAATTCAAGTTTAAGAATCAAAACCACTATTTCCACATTACAAGAACCGACCAATTTTTGATTTCTTGATATAGCTGTAACGATTTTATTTGATCCATCTCAGTCTTAAACACCTTGATAGTCGAAATATGTAACGAATAGAGCCCACTTCCAATATAATTTGGAGCAAAGGCTAAAACACGCTAATAAAGGCTAATATCATTTGAGGCTTAAACACGAATGAATTCTTAATTTAATAGAATAGGGTTTCAAATGAAGTTTTAAAAAGGTTTTCGAATCTTGTTGTTTACTTGAAGAGAGTTTCTAAGAATTGAACCATCTCGAACAACAAGTTTTTGTGGTGTATGAACAAAAAGAATTTGTAGAAATTTGAATCCTGTATTAGAAATCTTGTCACTATCCATTAATTATCAAATAATTATTTAAAGCTTTCTTTTTGTAAGTTCCATTAAATAAAAAATTCAACCTATACCCTATTCACGATTACTTGAGACGAAATGAACAAATGTTTTGCGCGTGTGTGCGGATAAAGGAAGGTACTTCATACAATGGTTGGCCGCAGTCGAACAGCTGTAGTCAATCACAGTTCTTGGCTTTTCCTGAAGCTCAAACAAAAATAGCTACCTGAACATGCAAAAAGTTTCTTTATTTCGTCTCAAGTGATCGTGAATAGGGTATAATACCCATAATATTTCTTGCTTGTTCAGTATGTAGCCCTCCGTTCTTCATTCACTGGCCAAGAAATATAATATGAATCCGTGAGCAGGACATTAAACCTGCTGTACAGTATGGACTGACAAGAAAATCCCTACTTTTTCGGTGGGGGTAGCAGGCTGCAACAGGAGTAGCATCTGGTTTCTGAAGAGGGGAAACTGGCAGGGATCAACTGTTTAGTCCGAAACTGCAAGTATGGCTTCGGTAGCCGCACAATGAAGTTGGCTTGAATTTTCTCACATGAACAGGACACCTCCCTCCCTTGCTGCGAGGATTTCCTTGTGGATCCTGGCCGATTTATTCACCATCATTACTCATGGCCTGACTCCTCCATTATGCTAGCTGTGTTATGCTAGCCACACGATTAATTGTCCAGAAGCGGTGGATGTTGTATAGCAACTTACTGTCTTGAATCACTATGACTAACAGCGTTGCTAGAAGTTCTCTTTGGATTGATTCAGTGGATGTTTCTAATTTTTTGCTCCCATATTGATCAATTTGGTGAACAGTAATTGCATCCCCATTGTTTTTAGAATTTTTGCGGTTTACGCGATAGAGTATTATCTTATATTAATTTTAATTGAATTAGTTGGCTACTCCTATTCGGTTTAAAAAAATATTAATTACTAGCAGGTACCGGTGCTTTGCTACGGGGTATCAGGAATTCCTTTGAAGTATAGTCTGTCCAAGCAAAGAAGACCCTCTGGCAAGATGGGAAAATGACTCTAGCTTTGTCAATATTTGTTCAAGAATTATAAATGTGGTCTTTATAGTAGATCAAATTGTTTCCTACAATTTGAGATCGAATTGGTAATTTTTTAACCAATATCGACCGAGCTGGAGTCATTTTCCCATCTTCCCAGTAGCTCTTCTTCGCTTGGACGGTTATAATCAATAAATTTTACGAATAATTTCTTATTTGTAATTGATTTGTCTCATATCAGTTTTACCTCTATCGAAAGAACAGATTTACCTGATATAGAAACTGATTTATCATATCAGTTTTAGAATGATGAGAAAGAACAGAGAGTAGTAGTAGTATAGGAAGAGGATGAGAAAGAGAAGATCAGCATGGAAAATAAGACGAGGACGGGGTCAAACGGGGAGGACGGGTCGTCGTCACTGGTTTCTGAGAAACCCTTCGTTGTTGGGGACTTCTCAGCGACACTCGCACACACAAACACCTACACACACACACATTACCAACAGGTGAAGACAAGAATCCAACGATGCAGTGAGTTCGAGGCGATTGTGATACAAAAAAAAAAAACCAGGAAGATTGTGTGTATATGGTGGTGCAGTACGAGAGACGAAGTAAAAGGATGAGAGAGAAAGAGTGAAATTCGAGAGAGAGAGAGTTATTGTGGAGTGATGCAACTAAACAGAGAAAGACAACAAGATCTCAAAGATATGCTGGAACTATTTCATCGATTTTGTTCAAAATGCGCTGTATAATTCGGCCATAGAATACTGTCTCTTTGCCGTATTTTGTCCTCTCCTTATTTTCATATCTCTATTCCTCCACAGCAAAACTATGCAAGAGGTCCGCCGTTACCTGCTATTAGTTTTAAAAGGTCTCACGTTCAAAGCTATTTCATCGGAAGGCCGTTGATTTATTCAACAAGTCGGTAACTATTTTATTTATATCTTCATTAATATTTACAATGGGATGAGTAAATCACTAAATAGTGATTGAATCCGGGAAGGTGTCACCTGATGTCTACAAGTGAGAAGAGAGAGAATGCAGGTTTGCCAATTATTTCCCTGATACAATGGGTTGAATATTACGGTATTATGAACGTTAGTGTTGCCTTTTTTCATTAGACAGAACTTTCCTTGAAAATTTTATCATCGACCAATAGATATCTCATATCTCCGTCCTAAATAGATTTTTTATTTTCGTTTCAATTAACCTATATTCATTATTGAGACGTATTCATCAAGTTTTGATTTAAGTAAAATTTAATATCAATCTTCTGTACTACTTTCAATTTTACTTGAAAGAGTTTTATTTAAAATTAGATCATTTTCATTTTGCTCAAAATGGTGCGCGATATATAGGGTTCAAGTCGACGCCCGCAAGCTCTGACTAAAAGTTTCTTGGAATGTTACTGAGAAACCCAGCGAAATAGGAAACTCAGATCAATATGATTTATTGGTCAATATGAATTGTATAATTTCATTTGACGTTCAGAATTAAACAGAGTACTAAATGCCTTCCAAATAGTAAACTAGACTGATTCCGAATTGAATTGGAATTCTCTTTTCAGTGTTTTCTGAGGAAAAAATTGCTAATCCCAACTAGTTTTGGATGGAACTGCTTCAATTAAACTGTCATTTTCTGGTGCCACCTTGATAATTCGTCATGGGCGAGCTCCAAATGCCTTAATCAGGCAGGTGAAGATCTACTAGCGCACTTGGGGGAAAACAGCTCAGTTGAGACCATTACCGGCCGCTAATGATGCTTATCAACACACCAAACAACATCATTATTTACCGGACCAAGAAAAAATCTACCATCCCTCACACCCAACTAGCCTCTACTACTACTATTGTTGCATTTTAGTGATCCTAGTTTTTGAATCTCGTCCTTTGAAATACGTTTACACCTTTCTGTCTGCTGATGAATTCAGGTTGAATCGAGAAATGAATCAACATTTGATTTTTGATTATCGAGTAGGTTTCTTAGAAATTGGATTCCAAGGTATTTAAAATAGAAAAGATAATAATAGTATTCGTAGTAAGAAAAGATTGATTACTCACAAAAACAAGTTTATAAGAATACTGTATTGGTAATCAGTATCATTATAATATGGTTTGGTTTATATGTTGGTGATAGCGTTGTGTAGCCTTCAATGAATGCAATGTTCCAAATGGAATTTATGAAATATTATCACAAGTAGCAGCTGAAATCATTTCGGTAATGTTGCTCGTGACTTGAAAAGCGAAAGATTGAGTTGAACTGGACTGGACTGTCCTGCGCAGCGCAGTTCTAAGCAAGGCGTCTAGCCACTCTTTTTAATGGAAGAAAGCCATTAGGGAAGTGAACGTCGTTAGGAGACCAATCCCATCATGCTCAGCGTCCCGATCCCATCATGCTCAGCGGTCCATCACAATGCGTCAACGCGCATGCGCGATCCCTCTCTCCCCCAAACCTCGCAGTTAACGCAGTTTGTAAACAATAAAATTGACAACTTGTACCGATAAAGCCAGTAATCTAATGAGCTTCAGATGTTTACATTTAGAATCGATCCCGCGGAATGAGGAAATTAAATTGCCATGCAAATGAAAGTGGCTAATCTAAACTAGCGGCTCGAAAATTTCCACAAGAATTTCCAAATGGAAAATAATCTTGCTTTTGAAAGCTTCTGCTAATTAAGCTGAAAGGTTTCGTTTCCTCGGCAAACATTCTATCAGCTGCGAATGCTCAGTCGGACTTGTTATTACTGTAAATAAAACGTAATAATCGTTGCGAGAGATTATTTCCAGTAACTCAAGGAGAGTACTTGGAACAGTATTGGGTGACTGATAAGGAAGTTATTTGCGGCCGTTTTCAGCAAGTAAATAAATTTCATCTCTGATTCAGCGAAACCTATCGAATACTCATTTTATTTGATGGGTAGACTGGAAGCAAGACTGAGTGATTCTCGTCGAAGTATTGAAGGAATTTCTTCTGGTATTCATATTCTCATTTTTTTCAAGTCGATGTTCTCGTTGATTGATATCTCCCTTATTTATGTATCCATTCATAAATAATTAAACCATTTAAACATTTTTAATTAACAATATTAGGCCTAGGGATGACTTAAAACAGCCAACATGAATATGTTTTATCATCTTTCAGAAAATACTGTGGATAAAATATCCATAAATTTGTCAAAATAATGGAATGTCGTGTAAACCGTATCGGTGTACACAAATATGCAAAAACGAAGAAACAAAACCACAAACATGTTATTTGAGCGCCACACGCGCGAGATACACCACCACAACTTTTCAATAATTTTCCTAGAATATGTAGTTTATTTCGAGGAAGATCGTGTCTGAAGTCATGCGCACAGTTCGTCGATGTTTTATTCAAGGGGCTGGACTTTTCTTCCTCCCCTCCCCTCTGGATGGGGTTGTACCCCCAGGGTGGAAGGGGGGAGTGTGGGCGATCACAGGCTGGCTCCCGTCCGACATTAGCATTGTAAAGAGCCCTGTTTACCAAACACCAACAGTATTGAAGCGACTTATTCCTCCGTTGCGATACACATCTTATCGAGGCGACACGAACTCAAGCACAGGAGGAGGACATTACCGTATTCCTCTCCAACGATCGCTTATTCAAACGAATCTGTTTATATATTTATTTAATGTTAACGCTCAACCATTCCACTTGACAATGCTTCTCTCTTATTTCATCTGCCATCACGGATCTATACTCTAACAGATATAACTTCCGTATTGATGTAGAGAACCTATAACATGATACATACAATAAAGTTTAATACGGAACTTACATCTATTAGCGTATAATAGTTGTCGTCTGTTGTTTTGTTTTCGTGAGGTGTTTCCCATTTGTTTCAAAATGTATATGAAAACAGGGACTTCAACGAAACCTTACTTTGACATTTATCGGTAAGTGAGATGTGACGTAGAGATTCACTCCGCATAATATATTTGATGAAACCTATCGAATCGAACCGTGTTTGGAGGTAGCTAAGAATTGAAATCATATTTAATCTTCTTCGTGGTACAACGTGAATGTAACCTACAACGAAAATACATGCATAATTTGAAGAAGGCTACTAATGGGAGAACGTATGTATGCTCTGAGTGAGAAACGAGGTTATTTATAATATTGACACTTCATTTTTTAAATACGGGTAATTCAATCTTTTGACTCATCAATACGATGAAATCTTCTCAGTGATAATACTAGTCTTTAGTCTCCTTTTTTCTCCTCATATCTCAGCTTTAGGCTTCATTTTTGTGACCAGATCATGTTGCAATTACTCGCATACCAGTGATTTTGGAACTAGTACTAAGTCAAGAAACCACCCAGAGATGAAACATGTATCTTATGCAATAAACTTCATACCAAAATAAAAAATGATTGCAGCTTGCAAGTTTCAATCTTTATTACAAATTGCCCCCACTCTCTTCACCAGTCGGTTGACGAAGTAGTTCGAGAAATAATAATTCGAAACAAAACCACTTGGCCATAAATATGGCGAATGTTATTGTAAAATTTTGTACCATAGTGAAATCAAAATAATGACCGTAATCTGGCTGTAAATTGAGGCGAATTACGTTGTTTTACGATGTCTAGTCGCCTTCTGCAGCCAGCTGAGTGCTAGCATCTAATTCAGCTAATAAACAAATGGAAAAACAATAAAAAGACAAAGTTGCTTTTTCGATCCGGTAACAGGAATTGGACCTGGCCTAGAATGCTGCATTGCTTTTCGAATGAAGGCTTCCATCTTAAGATTGGTGGTTAGGGTGAATCACAAACAAATGAGATTCTTGATTTTAATATTGTAATGTTTTCCTCGCTAATTCTCCATAATGTTTGTATTTTTTCTACTTCGAGTTTGTTGTTTGCCTTTGGTGTTTTCCGTGTGAATAAGTGAATCACTCTAAATGTATATCTAAATACACATTCAATGAATTTGGATTAGCCTACGTCAATGAAGATGAATCTGGTGGAATAAGTAAAGAAAATTTACTTTGTCGATTGCTTTCAGTTGGCAATCTCCTTTGAGCACCTTTTGCACTAAGTTTTGAATTTTTACGAGGTTTATATGAAACACAAATAGATTAAAAAATATAACACAGAAATCTACACTTTTCATGTTGAATTAATCACGCTTTTGTCAATATGAATCATTCAACTCCGATTTCCATCATAGCAACTATTTATGATTCAGTACAGGCATCAATGACATCTAACAAACCTATTTAGTGAACATTCCTCGATTCATTTCTTTAGAATAATAGTGATCTAACGGTGTTGGAGTATGGACTCCATGATCCGAAAACGCTCATCACAACAGCTGAACATTGAGTATCACGGTACTGCATCATTTGAAAGAGCTAGCACATAGCGAGACATGCAGACACTATTCAGCATAATAGAGTCACTGTATGGGTCTGCCATAACAATAGTGATGAATACCGAACACATCAGACATCATGATGACGATGATTATTCCCCCAACCCTCCTACCGTGCCCTGTCGCATCCCCCTGACTATTATTAATTACCCTTGGCATTGTTTATTCACTATGTTGATTAGGCTACACGGCGGGGGTCGGCCATATTAATCTCTTTTACACACAATGCCTTCAACCTCCTAATCTGATAAATAACAATAATAATAATCATCAACTCTTCACAATATTATCATATGGTGTGAAGTGTCATTCACCCACAGATATGTATCATCTGCCATCTCTCTCCAATCACTGGGGATTTGGTATTCATTTCAATCACTGGAATTCGTTACCAAACCCTTCTTCTGTCTCACTCTACTAAAATTTCATCCCCTCTTTGTTCAATCGCCACCCACATCAAAAGTTTTTTAATAGGTTCATTTTTCACGCCGATTCCTCTATGACCAGGTGTGATTTGAAAACTATCATACATATTGGAAGAGGAACAGATTATAGTAGATGTCGCTGGTTGAACCACGTTTAATGAATATATTTTCATAAATTCGAAGACGAAGAGATGGACATGATAGTTGGACAAGAGAGGACATGAGACTATAGTCTGACCAAGCAAAGAAGAGCCTCTTGCATGATGGGAAAATGACTCCAGCTTGGTCAATATTGATTTTAAAATTATCAAATTGAACTCAAATTGTAGGGAACGATTTGATCTACTATTGAGACCACATTTATTATTCTTCATCAAATATTGACCTAGCTGGAGTCATTTTTCCATCTTGCCAGAGGCTCTTCTTTGCTTGGTCGGACCATAGCTTCAAATATAGCTTTACATATTAAGTTCCCCCAAAAAAAACAAATTAAACATTGAAGAATAGTGAACCAGTTATTATGACCAATCATATTATTGGTCACATGGTTATTATGACCATGGTATTTGGTCTTCCAAGAACTGACAAATAAACTGTTTCTAAACTTTCAAAATAACGTAATAATTGAAAATTCAACTCAATCATCAAATAATAAATACTTTGAGCCGTTTCTTGAACTTGAGGATTTTCGAAATCGACTCTGCTGCCTCTGACGCCTTTAAATTGAAATTTTAACCCTTTGCATACGTTAAGTAATTTGATTTGTCAGAATGCAGAATGTTCCTTCAAATCACAATGTCGGCCTTCCATTCAAACGACAGTTTGTATTTATAACATTCTCGTCGAGATGATTGATAATAAGGACCCGTTAAATCGACGCCTTCAACCTAATCCCTCAAAATATGTCCGCATCGTCCTCATCAATTGAGTACGAAAATGTCTGCCTCTTTCCTTTCTCTTCCTCTCACGTTTCCCACCTTTCTATCCTATCTTCTGCCTATTTTATCTCACTTTTTTCTCTATCGTTTACCACCTTTCGCCTATCCGCCTCCACAGGTTAACACTGCAGGGTGTCCCCGATCATTAATTATCATTTTTTATTTCCTATCATTGAAATGATTGTTCAACTTTTGTCCGGCTGGCCAGAGCAACGCTTTGTGAACGATGATAATCGACTTTTTACATTCTCCAGGCTTTTGTTGTATGCATTTTTCCAGGCTCAATTTAAAAGTGTAATCGGTTTCATACATAAATTCTCTATTATTTTATTATGCTTGGATGGTGGCTCACACGAAATTTTATCGGGTTGTTTTGAACTTGATTCATCTGATACTGAACTACGATTTAAAGTAGTATTATATTCTGTGATCTAGATCATAGAATGTTCTGTGTAAACTAGATTTTGTACTGTGATCTTATAGAATTTGTTTTGGAAGTTCTAATTATAATAATTAAAATTGAAAATATTATTAGAACTATTCCTCTTTGCTCATACAACGTTCTCAATAAAGTAGTGATTGATGTCTTCAGTCTGGTACAATATATTTTAAAATTTTAAGTGACTAAGAAGAATATCTCATCCTATTCAATAAATCATAATATTCAAGTTATTCGATGGCTACTTTGAAGTATGAAAAATATATTGTCCTGGACAATTATTCAGGTCTTTATTTGCAATGACTCTAATACTTTATTCACCATATATGCAATGACTATATTCATTCATTCATTCGATTGAAAATACAAAGCTTAAAAGAGGAACAGGCTATGATCTAAAACGCCCTACTATTCCAATTGAGTTGAAAATGTCTAGTCGGTTTATGCCCGGAATTATAATTCACTCTAAAAATTATCACAATAAATATAATATTATTTTTCTATCAAGATGAATGACAACCTCATTTTCAATTGAATTTGTTTTAATACCTATAATTTTAATCGATTGATTTGTTTCATTACAGGAGTTCGAGGGGCAGTCCGATACTCGATATATTCAGGCGATCCGGACAGATATTTCACAATCGATGCGGTGTCTGGCACCATCCGCACTGCGGCGCTGCTCGATCATGAAGTGCATCAGACGGTTCTATTGAATGTGCAGGCAATGGATGGCAATCCTCCAACTTACGGCCATACTCAGGTTAGTGCACTCCAACACCATCCAACAAATTGTCATTCTTGGATCAACTTTGAAATGATTGGCTTGCATCTGCTTCAACAAGATGAAGATTCTTGATAGATTTCCCCAAACATTCAATTTTCCACCTAGGAACTAAGCGGCGGTTTATTTAGTTTTCTTTCAATATAGGAACTCAATTTCTTACCCTGAGGAACGTAGGAACTAAGAAATGTAGTTTTCTCTTTGCCTTGAACCTTGTTTGATTCTCACCTATAATCTTAGGTTAATCTTTCTCTTTGACTCCGAAACGTCTTTTCTTACCATGGAATTTAGCTTGAATGTCTTGGTTGTAGTTTTTCTTTGATGAAAAAAGAAACACAAAATTTTATCTCCATTTGACTTTGGGAACTCAATTTGTTCCCATGGATAATTTCCTCAAGTAGTTTTTGTTGAATCACTTCCTTAATATCAGGAATTTGAAACCGTGGAATTTATTCTACCCCTACTTTTGGATGAATAAGTTTGTTAATGATTTAGAGGAATAACAGTTCAATAAAGAATAGTTTAGAAAAATATTTTGAACTATTTATTCAAATTTTATCATGAACGTAAGCTACTCAGGATTATCTTTGGTTGGAATATCATAGTACATTGTATTTCCCCAGATTAAAATTTTAAATAAGGCTGGAATTCAATTAAACTATCTTCCTTTGGAACAAGCTATTGTAGTAAACGTACTACAACCTTTAAAAATTGTGAATTGTAAAACTCTGTTTCCAGTGGAGTATCGAGATTTATATTGAAGATGTTTAAAGCTTATCTTGTTGCAAAAGGTTTTTAGAAAGTAAAAATCCAATAAATTCAACATAACAATGACGACCATTTCAAAATCTCACAGATTTCTCTCTATTTCTTTTGCATGTACGAATAATATAAAGTTCTGCCAGTTATCATGCAACAATGATATGAGAACTAGAACATAGGCAGTGGGTTAATAACCAACAATCATGAGCTAAGTAATTGATACTTTAGTTAACATTCTAAGACTGAACACCACACATGAACTGTAAAAATGAGCTCTCACGCTGACGGTGGGTTCATTGTAATATAAGAAGAACTTTCGATTTCTCGTATTAATGTGTTCGTCTTCATCTGTATGATACCGGATAGTATATTGTTAACGCAAGCTGAGAAGACTCGTCTCTACTGTGTAAAGTGTATTGTAACTGAGTGTCTTCTCAGCTTGCGTGAGTTATAGTAGGAGGAGCATTTGTCACTTTTTATTTCCCATTGTGGGAGGATGGTAATATACGACAAATTGTGATGCTTACTGTGAGAACTATGATCCATTGTATTAAACGCGATTTGGAACAAACCAGAGATCATGCACTGGATTCCTTCTAAATCTGTCAAGATTTCATACGCTGGATTTCGTTTAAAATGGCCAGGTTACCATGTGCCAGATTTCTTTCAAAATGTGAGAGCTTTTGAAAACTAAAGTATATAGCCATTTCGGAAGACTTCTTGGCCTCGAAGCCAAAAATGTCGGTCCAGGAGTGGTTTATTGGTTGATTGTTACTTCCTGAACGGTTAGAAGTAGAAAGTTTAGACGAAATTTGGTGGAGTTTCATACATTATTGGGAACAGGAATGTAGATGCAGCCAGTCAAACTGATGAGCAGTATTTCTCTAGAAAAATGTATCCAAATCAACTTCAATTTCAATTTTCCTTTATACTGTATAAATTTTTTGTGTATTCACATCAGTCTCATGTTAATTCAACTGTCTATACATTTATCTTCATTCTCATTAATATTGATGAATGAAATAATATTAAAAATGAATGACTCGTTTTATTTGAAAAATCTTTTTTCAGATTGACTGCCCTCCAAAACTATTTTTCACTCCGGGTATAATCCCTCCGGTCAAAGATTGTGTTTGATATATTCCTTTGCCATTTTAGAATTATCATTATTTAATGTAGGCTATGATTAAAGTTTGATCACTCGGTTGAAAATTTCAATGGAACTAGCTGAAATTTTGAAGGGAATTCGCTCACTCAGTAGAAAAGCCTTCAAAATACATGAAGATTTAAAAAGCTATTGAAAATTGTGAGGGATTTCTGCAGAAAGTCAAGTGAGATAATACGAGTATTTCATATATTTCAGCCTAGATTGTCATACATTCTAAGAATCTTGAAACTCAGCATCTTTGTAAATCCGCTACTCTGACTTCAATGAGTGATTCCCAATTGGTTTTGTTTTGTCTATGAATTTCATGATTTATTCTCTCTTCTCCCCAGGTGAACATCGCAATCGAAGACGTGAACGACAACGCGCCCGAATTCGACTCGAGCACCGTGCGTCTTTCGGTCGCCGAAAACGCCGGTCTAGGTGTGCCGCTCTACGCGGCGCAAGCACACGATCGCGACTCTGGGCGCAACGGGCAATTGCGCTACCGCCTCGCGTCACCCGGGGGCGGTGGCAATGGAGGCGGCGAGGGGCGGCTATTCAGTGTGGACGCCCGTTCGGGTCATCTCACCTTGGCGCGGCACCTGGACTATGAAACTGCGCAAAGACATACTCTGGTTGTCCTGGCAACCGATTCAGGCGATCCGCCCCTCAGCGCTAATCTGACCGTGTTGCTGGAGGTGCAGGATGTGAATGATAATCCGCCCGTGTTTGAACGTGCAGAGTACACAGTGACAGTGATCGAATCCCAACCCGTCAATTCACAGGTAAGCAAATTGAATCCATTCTTGCTTGCATGGAAAATCATTGCGAATATTGCATAATTAGTACAAGTTCATGCTCTCAAAGATTACAAATGAACTGGGTATTCCAAGAATTTCGAATTTAGAATCCACTGATTTCACAAATTCAACTTATATTTAATATCAGGCTACAGGCTACATAATGAATGAGAATATTAGGTTTCTCGATAGAACAGAACGTTTCATAATACCCTAATTACTTACTAAAAAATAATCACTGTTCAAATGTAGCTTGATTTTCGTGAGATCTTCTCTATGTAGCAGAAGTTCTTGACTTTATTTGACTTCAGCACTGTTATCCCTTCCTCAAGAATCAGGAAATCAGAAGCAATCACCGAGTGCTAATTGAGTTTGGGAATTGTTTCGCTTGATTGTTGAATTTCATGAAACTGTAATCTGTAATAGAGGTGCTGCAAGAGAGAAATGTAATAAAGTCGCAGAAAGAAAGTGCGAGGGTAAAACTGTAATCTGTAATAAGGTCGCAGTAGTAAAGTGAAAAGGTAGATCCGTAGTATAGGGGAAATGTGAGACGGTGAAACTGTAATCTGTAAAAAAGGTGCAGAGAGAAAGAGAGAGACGGTGCAACTGTAATCTGTAGTGGAGGTATAGTCTATAGAGAAAAAGTGAGAGGGGAAAACTGTAATCTATAATAAAGGTGCAGTGGAAAAGTGAGATGGTAGCGGCTGCAGCGGAAACTTATTATAATTGTGATCAAGTTTAATGTTTGAAACGTGGTACTTGGATTATTATATTTGGGGAAGGGAGAGCCGCCGACTAAAATAAATTGACGCTTTCTGGATGAGATGCGGTGCATGCAGGAATGGCATTAGTGTTCACGGGTCATATTAGTCATTTATTTGTACCTTCCGTAATAAAAAAGGAGAAACTGAGTGTGTTTCAGCCGCCATTTCCAGCCGACCCGTTCGTGATTCTACACTCCATCAGTTCCTCCCACAACCGATGCATCTTCTTGCTTCTCCTCTTATAATTTTTATATATCTTCTATCATGTTATTATATATCTTCTCTTCTTATAGTTCTTATAATTCTCATCTTCGTTTTCATTAACTATTCCATTCTATTCCTTTTCTCCATTCTATTTAATTTTCTTCTATTCCTGGTGTATTCTAATTTCTCTTCCATGAATAGGCTTCCCAGTGTTTAAAAGCCTATCTAAATCTCAAGCATTATCATCAAATCAAACGGTCCTCATACTTGTTCTCATGATTAAATTTTGGGAAACTTTACTCAATCATATAAGTCCCCATTGTCCCCAAAGCAATATATTAGTACTATTCCAAATTAATATTCCATTTATCACGTGTTTACGTGTTACCGAACGGTATAAACACCTAATCTATCCTCTCACTCCCACTCATTGATCCAAACCCCGTACAGTAATCGAGAAATCTAATAGTCGACCTACGATCTCCGGCTAATGCATTTATATGCCCAGTATCTCATAGATCTCACACTTTTTTCTATTCCTTCTCTTCTCTCCTTTCGCTTTTCTCCTCCTCTTCCCTCCTTTCGAATGTCTCCTCTTCCTCTTTCTCCCCTCTTCCTCATTTTCCTCATTCTCCTGCGGCTCCTTCTTCTACTCATCCACCTCTCTTCATCTTTCTCCCTATTCTCCTGCTGCTCCTTCTCCTCCTCTCTCTCTTTCACCTTCTACTCCTCATCCTCCTTCTCCTCGACCTCCTTTTCTCCCTACTTCTCCTCTTTCTTTTTTCGTTCTTTTGTAATTTTCTTCTCAATTTTTCTCCCAGACTAGCACGGTGGCGGTATCCGTGTCGGTGTGCGGGGGCTAATTGTTTTGACCCCCGAAAATTCTGAAATAATATTTTTTCGGCGTGAATGTCGTGACACCCCTCCCCCAATACTCACTTCACCACATAATATCCTTTGCTGGCTTCCTCAAGACACGATAACTACGTGAAAGATGAATGATTATGTTGACTTTGTGAATAGCTTCTGTCTACAGAGATGTAGTCTGACCAAGCAAAGAAGACATTCTGGAAAGATGGGAAAATGACTCCAGCTCAGTCAATACTATTTCAAAAATTACCAATTTGTAGGGAACACAAAAAAGTCTCAAATTGTAGGAAACATTCTGCTCTACTATTTGAGACTAAATTTAACATTTTTGAACCAATTTTGTCTATTGTTGAAGCTGGCTGTGGTTGTTTTTCGTTTTAACTTTGTCCCTTTTATTGCAGTAGCAATTTGTTTTCTCTTACCTAAATTATGTCTTCTTTGCTTGGACAGACTATAACTTGGATTGCTTTCATCCATCAGGTTCTTCTTCTTGAATTTCCCAGAGTTCTTATTCAACTTTTTTCAAAATTTGATGCTATATACTCAGAATTCGGATATGACATTCAATCAAACCTACTAGAATCTTTTCTTGAATTTTATAGCACTATCCACCTTTTCTTCTGATTTATGATTTTTGCCAAGATATTACCTTCAACAAGATACTTTTTGCAAGATATGTAGGCTACTTTTTGAATAACTCAAATTTTCTCATTCCTGCTTCTCTTTCATTTCATGGAATATAAGTGCCTCATTTCGCCACAAGTTATTAGTTGACAATGGATTACAATTACCCAAATTTAAATCCAAATCCATTTATTCTATAAATTGAAACAATTTAATCAATTATTCTAAGATCTATCGATCAATATATTGTTTGACATCCTTCCCACCTTCCCGTCTAATATTATTCTTCTTCTTGATATTCATTTCTATTCACATCATTTGAAATAATTAAAAATCGTATTTTTTGCCTACTTTTTCAGCTCTACTTCATCAAGATTGTCCTAATTCAATTGAGTCTCGTATTCTTGATTCTCACATTCTAGTGAATAACGGATATCCTGGATAAGAACGAATCAAGAAAAATGTTGCATTATCCCAATGCAGCCTGAAATTTAGCTCTCGGAAAATAATGAAGTCGAAGCCAACATTGTCGGCAGTCATCCACCTGCCTCAAACTAATCCTCATTAAATTTTAGCCGATACGGTTCGTTTTAGCAACAACAGCCGTGAAGTGACAAAATAAAATGTGTCAACTTCATCTCATCAGACTTTTCTTTGTTCTAAGCGTTTCCAATTTCATGCTTAGCAGAAAGTGTTGATTAGTTTCACGAAAACTACCACTTTCATGCAACGTTCAAAATCAGCTCTTCGAAGGATTTTCATTTCTGAAACACTCTGAAACAGAATAAGGACATGTTGCTGTTTAATAACAACACACTCCAATCGCCAATTGAGATTATTCGTTACCGATTCTGAAGTACCTAGTACAATAGTACCATTTCTAAACATAATCAATTCATAATGAGTTTTACTTCGAAAATCCTCATAGAAAGAATTTCTTGTTGTAAACACGTTTCAAGATTGTACGTGCTCACTTGTAGGTGGATACTATTAGTATATTCCTGGTTTAAACACTCTTAAAACTAAGTTCTTGCATATCTATTGAATGCTCAAGTTTCTGACCGCAAATAATGGATATTTAAATTTAATCATCCCAAAGTCCTTCTAGATCTTTAAAAAGTGGTATTTTGAATTTGAAGTTGTAAATTTCTCACTGTTACAATTTGTTGCTCGTTCTATCATCCATTCTTCTCTAGATTCAACTAGGAACTGACTTCAAGAATTTTTATAACTGTATTATAATTCTATCAACTTACTCAAAAATATAATTATTTCTTTCCAGCACTCCTAACCATGAAGCCTGTGTTTTTGATCAATGTGTCATCATTCTTATTGTACATTTGTTTGTTTCTTTTATTTATTGTTTTTATTTTGTCCTTTGTGTGTTTTAATAAATTGAAATTGAAATTACAATTATTCCATGTAAAAACATGATGAGATTGATCAGTTGAAAGTCTATTTTACGTAAAATGTAGGTACAATTCATTATTTTTTGTTTTCATAAAATTAAATTCCGTCACCTCCTACAGCTCTTCATCTATTTGCACCGGGCTTAGAAAAATATTCATATTTGAATATTTCAAATATTATTCACCTTAGTTTTTTTACTCTCCTGAAGCAACTATGTTGCATACTCCAGTCCTTTACTGCAACGAGCATGGCAGGTTGTATCATAAATGGGTGTAAATTACCATCTTCATTAGATGGCTGGTGATGATAGGTATATCTGGACGGGTGGAAAAAGTTGCGGCCCCCTCCCCTATTTGACAAACTAACGAGGATAAGCATAAAATAAAAATACAAGATAACCTAACCTTGCCTCTCTCGTATCATATACTACGTATATACTTGTATTCTATTCTATGTAGCAGCTATGTAGTGGATTTATATAGTTTACTATGTATAAATTTAAATTTTATTCCAAATTATATATTCGTTTTATTTTTAACGAGTATATCCATATTCCATCTCATGTAATATATTGTATTCGTATCATATTCATGCGTGGAAGTAGATTCTTGTATCATTATATACTGTTTCCATGTGATGCAGTGAGTATTCATCGAATGTGACATACTAACGAGGATGGCTGCTCTAGAAAAAAAGAGTTATCTCTTGTTCGAACCTATTCTAACCTCTAGGTAGACCGTTTGAGAGATGTGCAACTTTATGCGAAATGAACAGTGCAAATAAGATCGGGGATTACGACATTGTATTACAAATTTGCATACTTACAATAAAGCTGCGGATAGGTCATACGCTGTAGCCTTCGATAGGTTTGCCAGTGCGGGAGGGGTGAGGTTAGGTTATGAGCGCGATAGTCTGGTTTGAGCGGGAAACTCGTAAATTACGCGGCAACCAGCTGACAGCTGCGTCACTCGTAAACGTTGGCCGGGATTGCTCCATTCATGACTTTGCACTGCATCTCTTCTTTCCTCTCTTTGTAATAGTACACCTTTTTGTGGCTAATATTCAATGACCAATATTTCACCCGCTGCGAGATACGGTCGCACGCAAACTTATTTGCTCGCCTCTCTAACGTTCTATTGCTCTATCTGCGATGGTCACTCCAGTCTCCTTTTGCTCTATGTTTGCTCGCCAATCGATTGTATCTCTTCTGCTTTCTTTGTAGCATAACCATCTATCAATTCTCGAAATTGATAGATGGTTATGTTTGTAGCCTGGAAGGTCTGATGATTGTCGATGCTTTTCATAAGATATCAGTATTCAGAGGAGTGGATGTTAGATGGTTTCACTAACAATTCATTGTGTTTGTTATTCAAGACGGTGAAAATTTAAGGCAAATAACTCTTTGTTCTATTAGGCTTCAAGATTGAGAAATCTTGAATCAAGACTATCAGACCATCAAGATTGTGTTAATCTCAAGACAGAGCAAAAATAGCCTTGTGATCTTCACAAAATGATGAATTTATTCTAAATAAATATAAATTTAACTCTGTTTGCATGATACATTTTCCCTATCACAAAAGATCCGATTCTGCTCGTCTTCATTCAATTGTATGGGAGCTTGGAGGCTTGTCAGTTCGCGAGCTCCTAATACCAACCGTGTACTTGCTGCAGTCTAGTGTCAGAATTTAGAAACATTCTCTTTATCCAATCTAGAAAAGCTTAAGGCGTGTCTGTTAACGAGCTACCAATATGAACTCAGTACATGCTGCAATCACCTTTATCATGTTATTTCGTCAATAGTTAGAATATTGTATTTCTCAAATCTTTATCAATCCTTTTGATATTTGTCTTATGATTTCTAACTACGGAAGGGATTTAAATTTTTGCAGCACTCTCGTCTCAATTCCCAAGTATTCCCTGATTCTCAGAGAGAGAAATAATTAGTTCACTGCTTGTTATTATCTCGGGAATTGAAGCTTTTCTATTCAATTGATTAATTCCCATGAAGTAATTTTTTTGGTAAATTCTATTTTATTTGAGATGAATTTGAATCCTACATCACACCTGGTGATAAGAGTGTATTTCAGAAAATTAGGAAATATGTAATTTCACGTGCAATCCATTGAAACCCCCCGAGTTTTTTGTGTCCAACTCTTCTAGCCTACAATGTGTGCAGGGTTCGTAGACTCTCGTATTCGAATGATACACTGACAACGGTTCTTCTAAAAATTATTTAATTTCTTACGTTCTCCAGCAGTCTTCAAAAATAGATCAAAAACATTTGATAAATGGGTCTAATTGTGTAAGTTTCCTGGGCTGGAACTACACTGCTCGATTCGCCCCGACCACAAGCAGGCCATGTGAGAGATCAATTTACATTTTTATGTTCATTCGTAATGAATTCATGCGATCGGGGCTTAATGTCTCAATAATGGCGCCACATTGCTTCTTTCCCACTTTCAAACTCACCATCAGTTTTATTTTTCTCACGCGTTTTTGATGTCTATATGGCGCCCTTTACAATGGTCGGTTATCACGTTCTTTGTTTAACGGCCGTTGAAAAGAACCGTGATTGCGGTAAAGGGTGTATTATGTACGGTAAAACAGTAACATTGGATTCATTGATGAAGCCTCCACATTAAGAAAGTAAGTCTGCAGTAAGTCTGAGTATAATGACCTCATGAAGCATCCCCATTTTTCTCAAAGATATTATCGATACCTATTGACGTTAATTTATTTTGTGTCTAGCCTTGTTGCCTACTCTCTAATGTATCGCTTGTTCTCGATCCAATTACAAATCGGTCTGTTATTGTTTTTTATTATTATTCTTCCGCTCTAATCTTAATCTCTGAACTGTAAAATTGGTGATAAACCGATAGTGCTTAAACGAAAACCATTAAACAATGGCTTAGGCTGGTGGGGGTTTTGGCAACAATGACGCTGTCTGGAGACGAATGAAGAGTCTATTGTCAGCTGAAAATCGATCCTAGATAAGGGGACGTTGACGCGATGTGACCTCTTGGGTAATTAGTTGTTATTCTGGAGCCCATCTGATTAATGGTGAGAAGGTCATGGCGTGTCATATTGGTTTCACGTTGCTTGGCAGTGTAGGGATTGAACTGATTTGTTACTCAACTCTAGTCAGAGTCACATAAGGAGATCCTCATAAAATAGTAGAATATTAGAATATAATTTGTTTATCTATTGTACCCTATTTATGCATTACATCATGAGCATTTGATGTTTATTGTAGAATTGACTATTTTGATTTACAACTTGTTTTTTGCCTCGCAAATCCACAATATTGATATTTTTGTTTGCATCGCAAACTTTGGATTATTTTTTTGTTTTGACTATACAATGAATTAAAGTGATTTTATATACATAAAAAACTATCCAAAATAGTATTCGTATCAATGTCCATCCAGGGCTTGGTTGTAACCCGGTCCATATTATTTTAAGAATTTAAGATTTTTTTGTGGATGATGAAGATTTTGCTATAATAATAATAATAATAATAAATGAAAAAAACCCAGTGTCGATAAATGAATGGGATTGTTGAATCATTATGAAGGAAACTTTCTTTCAGATTTGGAAATTGATATTTGAATTAATCTTCAATGATTGCTCAAATTTTCAAAGTTAACTCGATTATTCTAAAAGAGGTTTTCTAATTGCTCGTCCATTGCTAACTTCTTTGGGGCGGATACTAAGCCGTGAAAAGTAATAAATTACGATGATGGTTTTTTAAAGAGCACAGCGAATTACTGTTAAGATAATATTTGAAACGATTAGCATGGAACGATTAAAGCATCTCTATCAATCATACTATTAGAATATTCTGGTCTATTCCTACTCGGAAATAAATCTCTTCTGATTTATGATCGAGCTGAGAGACGTTCGTGGATGTTATTCATTAGGCATTGGTCAATAGTATGTAGTTCTAGAAGCAGTGCCTTCTGTATAGCAGCGTCGGATGCAAGTAGTCCATTACCGGAATGTCAATTAGTGGAATACGTCACTTGCGGGATGATTTTTCGTCTTGAATCAAATCAAATCAAATTTATTGTCGTACATCAGTAGTACAAAATCTCGACTATTTTGTTTGTATCTTTTTTGAATAAATTGAAAACCTGATTTTTATATTCGAGATTTCCGATCATGACGTAAAAAATCTAAATAGACAGCTATATCCCTCAAATATTTCCCTATAATTTTTCCGGAGGATCCCCGGAACCCCCTCCCCATGCGTTTCTTCTTGCCTACCGAAACCTTGAAATCACCAAGTAAGCACTGCCTTTCACTATCCTTATTTATTCATTCCTATTACCATTCTTTCTTCACTATTCCTATCGTCACCATCCTTTTCTATTCTTTGCTTCATATCCTCCACTATTTCCATCATTATCCTTCTTTATTCCTATTTTCATCCTTTCTCATTCCTTCTCAACTATATTATTTCTATCACCATTCTTCCTTATCCCTTTCAACATCCTCCTTTGAACCTATCACAATCCTTTTTCATTCTTTGCTTCATATCTCTCACTATTCCCATCATATCCTTTTCCTTCCCCATTCCTTGCTTCCCTCTTCTATTGATTACACGCCTCTCACCTCCTTCACTTCCAGTCGAGCACTGCCACCGAAATCAGATTTGTGGCTGGCGCGATAATTAGTGGCGGCTGGAAGCGCGTGACTGTATCATAAGTCAGCTTCGATATTTTTCATGAGCTGAACGATTAAAAGATGACTTTGTTAATCGGTGAACGAAAGGTGGAGTGTGGAGTGGGGGGTGTGGAGTGTGGGGTGCTTGCTAGGCACCAACTTGTGCTTTTAATAAAATTTAATTATCGCACAAGGTCGGCGGCCATTTTGAGGAGGAAGAGGAGTAGGTAGTGGAGGGGGAGTAGGAGGGGTATAGATGACGCAAAATTGATTGCCTCTATATCGGGCGTTCGGTTTTTGAACGTACTTGAACTAGGTGCAACCCTGATTACTTGCCCCTAACGAGATTCCTTCTCAACGCTGATTTCTCACACTGCAATTTCATTGGTCAAATGGGTTCTGAGTGGGATCGGTCAATCTCGATACGTTTTTGCCAGCTTATAAATCTTCAGCTGACATTTGTAGTACCGTATCAATCTCTTACCAGATTGATGATAAATCGTTCAATAATAAAATTTCTGTTCCGGTAAATTTTTCCTTTGATAATAGTTTTTTATGACTTTCCATTCGTGAGACTACTTCTCCAATAATTAAAATAATCTTATACCTGCTACTCGTATTAAATAGAGAGAATTGAAGGTGTCGCAATTAGCCGGCCAGGTTGGCCTAGTAGTCTTGGGCGACACTACCTTCAGTCTACTAGAACGGCCTGGTACGAGGTTCGAATCCCAGCATGGAGATTTAATCATATCATAAATCTCACTCTCTCCATTACCCACGGAAAAGAGAAAATATTTCTATGAGCATCATCTGCAATGAGAAAAAATTTCATATATACTTACAGATCGAGTTATTGTTTTCATCAGTTCTCATACCATGATCTTCGACCAAATAAATCTATTCATAATTCATATTGGAAGTGATTAATAGTGAGTGACTAGTTCTCAAGTAACAGTGCCAACTTATTTCACTTTCCACTGGTATTTTGAATTTATTGTACTGATTACTGATAACATCACCTCCAATTGGCATATGCCTTCATGGTAAACCAACCGCCCTTCCTAGCCTTGAAGCAGTTTACACACAGACCCAATCGACAATTGCATTTAATAACAGGTTGCGCCTGAATTATTGAAAAAAGGCACGGCGTAAATATCGCGATACCACGTAACGGATGACTTGATCTTCCTTCGTATTCGAATAGTGCTAGCACGATAATACAGATACATGTTATCTCAAGAGTAATATAGATATAATATAATTTTGTTGTAAGATAATACAGTGATATAATATAGATTCGGTTGTCTGAGACATTATGTTATATTTGGTTAATATAGATAGTATCAAGTTTTGTCTTGGAGTTGATGTTGATTGTTGAAACAGTGTTTTCTTAGGGGAAGTATAGTTATAGTGTTGTGTTGGGGTGATATTTGTTGGTAGAAATCGGTGTGCGGTGAACCCTGTGAAGTGGGCCTTGGGTGTAAGTTCACCTGTAGCCCGCCAGGGGCGTGGCAGTGGCCTAGTTCGAGGGGTGTGCTTTATTGTCAGCTCTCGTGATTACAGTGTTTGCGCCATAACTCGTGCGATTAAAAGCCGCCGTGCACTGTTACTACTACTATCTCTATCCATGTACCATGCTTCAAAGCTTCTGCTTCTGGCTTCCTTTGTTGAATAGTTAGCTAACTAACGGTCGTTGTGTCTATCTTTTGTTCGATGTTGCTGTTGCAGACCGAAAAAATTGCAGATAGAATCCGGCTTTGCCTCAAAATTTGTTTTATAAAATCGAGTTGAGTATTACAGTACAATCGATGAGTTGAGTAAATACGATACAGTTGATGAGTTGAGAGAATACTGTACTGTTGATGAGTTGAATCAGTGAGTCACTACAGTTGATGACAGTGAGTTGAGTACATTCACATCCCACGAATAGAAATTAAAACCATCAGTGCAAAACTTTTTTGTAATTCACTGCTCCATCCCTTTCATGTTATGTACCGTACCCTACACTTCCATGTATACGATATTAAAGTAAAATAACATTATGTAACGTTCTTGAATTATTGAATTATTATTTTGTTATTGAATCATTTAATTTGCTTTAACCATTGAAATCCTATCGTTTTGAACTAGTGAAGAGATCAATTTATTTTGCGTATGCCCATTCGCTGTTTCAATATGCGATTGAAGCTTGGGGTGGTGCATATGATTGTCACTTTAATAAAATCTTCACATTACAAAAGCATCTTATAAGGGCAGCACTGGGTAAACCAAGACGATACCCAAGCAAGAAACTTTTTGAAGAATTAAATGTACCAACACTTAGACAGATGTATGTAACGTGGGTTGTTTTGCACTTAAATAAGGATAGAAATAATCTAGAAATTAGGAATATACCTTATCAGACTCGATCATTAGCATTAAATAATTTCAATATCAACCTAATAAAACTAGTAGTTTGTCGACACCAGTTCACCTATCTTTGCAATATATATTCAAACAAAATTCCGATAAAATTCATTAATTCAAAAATTACTAAAGCACTAATCAGGGAAATAAATTTATGGGTTGGGCAAAATATATATTCTACAATACCTAAATGTTAATAAGTCTGTTCATGATCTATTTGAGTTTTGAATGTCTTTCTATCTTCTATATTTACTTTTGAAAATTGATTAAGCACTTGAATGTGCTCATAACTGAAAATTTATTATTTTTGTATTTTTATTCATTAATTTTCATTTGGGAGAATAAACATGATTTGTTTTTGGTTATCACCGGTATATTGATCTCAACACGAAATTATTCAAATTTTATCATTGTATTATTTATAATAAGCATTATTATTGCAATTATCTTCATTTATTTTAAGTCTTGTTTTTTTCATTTTTGAGTATTGCTTTACTTTGTGCTGTTCGCTTCATGAACTCGCAGCTAGCGCACAAGTTTTCTTTGCTGGCTGTGCCAAATCATTTAGATATATTTTAATTTAAATTTACTATGCATTTTGTATGTATCATTCATATTTTGTAATTAACTAATGTATGTAATTTTTGGCGAAATAAATATATAATTATATTATCATTTGAAATAGTGAGGGCCATGCCTGTTTTTAAGATCATCATCATTATTATTTTCGTGTATCATTGATATATGATCTTAATATTATTTTATTTGATCCAAAAGATCTAATCTTATTTTATTCTGTTTTGCAGGTGGTACAAGTAACAGCAATCGACCTGGACACAGGCAATAACGCGCGTCTCTCGTACAAACTATCGGCACCCGGTGGCGGCTCGTTGGCGACTGACGTGTTCGGCATCTACGCCAACAGCGGCTGGGTGTACCTACGCCGTCCGCTGGATCGCGAAACACGCGACGTCTATCGACTTCAAGTGACAGCAACCGATAACGGCTCGCCGACGGCTTCTGCAACGGCAAATCTCACCGTTTACGTGTCGGATGCCAACGATAATGATCCCGTATTCACCAGCGAGTCGTATAGGTTCACAGTTGAGGAGAATCTGCCGAGGGGCGCTCCGGTCGGATCGCTTGTGGCCACGGATCGCGATCTGGGTGCCAATGCGGCTCTCACGTACTCGCTGATACCGGCCAACTCCAGTTTCCAAGTCAACCCAACCACTGGTGAGTAAATTAATTTCTGTTCATTGAATTTCTCAATTTAAATAGTAAAGGATAATTCAAAGAGTAAATTCATCGTGAGAAGAACTAAAAAAAATTTGTGTATTGTGAAGGTGATATTGTGATTATGTATTCAAGTGTAGAATTTGAGTAGCCAATGATTACTCATCGATAAAGGAGAAAATAATACTTTTTACGTAGTTGTGATAGTGTAATATTGTGATTATACGTATTGATTTATAGAAATTAGAAGACTAGAAATTTTTAAACCACAGATTTTTGAAACTCGAGATACCGTATTTGTTTTTTATACCATTGTTTATTTCTGTTGAACTCTATCCGGAGATCAATAATGGCGATCTTACCAGATATTGAAAATAGTGTAACAACGGAAGCCTTTACCTTGATTTTCAATTCATCGAAGGCTATGATTCTCCTCCATTCACCTCTTAACTCAAGAAATATCCACTGATTACATTTACATAGATTGTACAATTGCTCACATAATTGCACTACATTAGAACACAATATTCTATGACTGGGCAGTATTATGCGTATGCATTACACGACCCAAAAATGTATCCGCGTATCTTGTTGGAGTGATGTAAATATAAATAAATTCAGTCTCCCAATTCTTGACAATTAATCAACTGTGTAAATGAAATTATTCATTTTTGTATCTTGTAAAGCGATAGCGAATCACCATTTCACATGTTGCAAAATCTCACTTCGGCTCGATCCAAAACTGATGAGATCATCTTGGAAATTCACTAATTCTATTAATGGAGGGCTGACTTCTTCTCTCCATGTTGATGATAGTGTCATCTGAATCCGGAATGCTGGCTATTATCGGGTACCTGTCATCTGTGTGATCGATAACCATTACCGAGTTGAAAGGTTTGAAAACATCGACTTGGAACTCGATTCATTTCTAATATTGATTACAGTGTAAGAAAAGTGAGACTGAGAAAGAGAGGGTGGGACTGGCCTCGAAGTGATGTCGATAAGAGAGAAAAAAGAATCGAAGAGCATCTTGTAGGTATTCAAATTTCGAGTGAGATGGAGGGAAGATAGTTGTTGGAATTGTCCTAAAAAGGTGTGATAAGAAGACGACACTGCGCCGTGCTTGTCTCACAGGAGGACAAGACAAAAATGGAGAGCTGATAAATAAATAATAAATGAAGAGAGACACAAGAATCAGTGAAAATGACAAGATAAAAGGGTATAAGAAACACGAGAATACTCTCCAAGAGATAAGTATAATGGGTCTGAGCTGTGGGCCGGTCAATAGTGCCGAAAAGTGTTTGGTGGTGAGGAAGAGTGAGTGAGATAGAATGAGTGAGAAGTGGTTGTGGTGGTGTTGACAAGCTTACCGGTACCAAGATGACATCGAAATATCTAGCAGGACCCCGAATATCTTCGAAATTTTTCCCCACCAACCGACAACTTCAAGTGAGAATCTCATCTCGCGACAGAGAAAGAAAATAGAGATAGGTGAGCGTGTGATCGGAGTTGTTTCAATACAACTATCAGAATGCATATGAGTGTACTGGTTAGGAGAGAGAGACACTCTCGTCCAATTCTTTCGTCATGTCTAATGAACCAAAATACGTTAACTGAAACCAGGCAACTAGAAAGATAAAGGGATTCGAATTCAATTTTCTTGAGTGTTTTTGTACTTTTCAAGAGCCGTGGTTGTCTTCGTCCATCGATAACCGTATCAGAGAGGAACAGCACCAAACCAAAATAATGTAATTTTCAATCGGCATTGGTAAAATTGAAAATACGTCGGGAAGAATGTTATCAACTATCTGAGGTTGTGTATATTATATTATCAAGTTGATTGATCCGCATGATAATGTAATTTTCGTTTTGTTTGTATAATTTCCAATATTGGAAAGTATTAAGAGCTTGTAAATTGTTGACTTGTTGCTACAGTTACATATGATCTCCATTCCAGATTTGTTGCTACCCAACAACAATTACAAAAATTGATCTGAATCATTACAGTTGGAAAATGCTTGTAGTTCACTGAAATTGATCTGAACTATTATAGTTGGGCACTGCTTGTAGTTCACTGTACATACCGTGTAATGAACTTGATAAATCGCTTGGAAATTATCAGAATTACACCAGGTTTCAACAAATGGAGATGAAAAACTGAATCTTGTTTCTTTCATCGAATAAAATAAAAATATAATTAGCATGTTCGGAAGTTAGCAGCAAGAAGAGGGAGAGCTGATGTATGAGTGTTAGCAAACTTGTATGCTCCTAATATTTTTCAACCTTCGATTAGTATTATTATATTATTTTCTTGCGAGATGAAGAGGATGATAAGGAGAGGAGAAAGTAAAGATGGAGGTGGATACAAAGAAGGGGGGCGAAGAAGAAATTCAAGAAGTTTTGATTATAATATTTTGCCCAGAACAAAAAAGAGAAGTCGGACGAGCACGTTATTATTACGGTTATTTTAATAATATCGACGGTCGAATCCAAATGAGGCTGAATAATCCAACTTCTCAATTATATTCAGTGGTCGTTAACCTCGAAATAACCAATTTTTGAACATAAAAGAAAATTATTATTACTATTTTATAAATGACTGCTCGACCAAGCGCGTGCGTGATGATTGTTATTATTAAACACACTGAAATAAGTTGGAAGTCAATCGCTGGTATGCGGCCGCCATCTTGAAAAAAGCTATTTCGTCCAAACTCACTCCAGCTTCTTTGTATGAACCAACTCTGTGCATATGATGTGGTGCTGGCTCAACTCTAGTCTATCAAATCACTATATCATTAGCTCAATTAAATAACAATTTATTTCTTGAATGTTATTGGTGAATTTTTGCACAGGATAAAAATCGACTAAATATCAGCTAAGGCAATTACTTTGCGATGGCTACATAATTCTGTAGGTTACTCTTAATTTGATCTTAGAAATAGACCATAATTCTTCTCTCATTATTCTTATTTTTTCAATACTAACAATATCTTCTCCACTTATATTTCTACTCAATTTACCTGGTTCTGTATCGCTCTCATTATATTCTCTTTATACAAAAATTTACTGCTCAATTCATTTTGATACGATTATTACAAAATATTTTCCCATTCCACTCTATTAACTTTTTATTATTCCAATATCTTCTTCGTTCTCACTTCTTGATTTCCCAGCTCTTTTCATCTATTCTACTTATTATTCTCTTCTCTTCTCCTTCTACATATAACTATTGTTACGGAATTCGACAGTGTCTGATGACCTTGAGACGGTTATACACTGAGTGATGGACAGGGGGGATGAGAGGCTTTGTGTCAACAAATGATCACATTGTTTTGTAAACAAACGTTTATCTCGAACCCTCTTGATTCATTATTCCAGCAATTTCTAGCACTCTCTTGTAAGTTCTTGTGCCTTCTAGTAGACACTAGCTTTGAGTAGCTTTAGTAGACTCGAGCATTTGAACTAGTCGTGGCAGTTGTATTGTGTGACAGACCAGACGTTGTATATAGACACTCTATAGTTATATTCATTCTGTTTATTATTTATCTTTTTCGAGTGTATTATAGCAGTGTAATTAATAAAGTTAATCAGTATAAATTGCCTCAAGTCTTTTATTATAGTGGAAACCCGGAACACTATGAACATATAGGCTACTTCATCGCTAAATTCAATATAATTCTCTCCTTTTTGTTTCCAAGTCCTGCATCATTTCATCTCCATCCCATTCTCACTTTTACAGTTTTCCCTCTGTTTCCTACTACTTCCTTCAAGGATTTGATCAAGCTTCATCCATATGTTCCTTTTATTTTGAACCGTATAAAGTTAAAATTGAAAACCCGATGAGTAGAGCATGACAAACAAAATATTGCAAACCATGCTGCACCGGTGCACTATATTATAAAAAATCAATAGGTTGTATAGTTTTTCATAGGTATCTGTTATGTTGTGGAGACTATAGGCGTAGGTTTCCTATGGTAGAACCAAAGAATGTATAGTTTCCTACATTGGTCAATTGATGGACCGAATAGGATTTTTTACATGCATCTCATGGCGAATCTACCTGTTCTTCAAAACGGAAATTTCAGGCGTAGAAAAAAATCAGGCATGGTTCCAGAATAGAACTATCAATGTTTTCTGATCTGAATGCAGGCTGTTTCAGATGGGGCTATAATTTTTGAAAGGGATCTGACCCCGATTTGGTGCGTTCTTCCAGCAATATAGCCTCACTTTTATTGTATAAAATGATAATCTACGATCTATAACACTATATCTATAATATGGCTCTGTGACTTCAAAAGACCAAATATTTCATACCTATTAAATAGTTCTATATCTTTAGGTGTTGGACCGCTAGTGGGTGGCTTTGGGGAGGTGTGGTAGGGGGGTAGATTCACAGGGGGGCCAACAATAGCAATTAACTTTCTGACACGGCCTATGATGGATGGTTGTCATCGTGAATAGTCAAGACTGTGTGATGACAGGCGCACCTCATGCAAAGTGCTTAACTATTCTTCAATAGATTCTTTCTTTAGGGACAGCGGTAGAGAATATAAGGCGGGTGGGATGTACGAAGATGATTCAATTCGAAATTTCAATTTAAGCAAATTAAATTTTAATTTTAATCTTTTTAACAAAAGTGATTTGATTCAAAATTTTAATTTAAGGACTTAGATTACCTAAAATTTGGACTAAATTTTACAAAAATTAAAATTCAACTAAATTACTAATATTTTAGAGCTTAATTAAATTTTAGATCTGAATTTACAGACTGATATTGTGGGAAAACCTGGAAATGTTTAATTCGAAATTTCAATCTTCGGGACTCAAGGGATGTGATAGATTTTTGGATCAGCTAACTAGTATTGTAGGTTAGCTAATCAAGTTTCGAACTGTTTCATGATAAATTTTGTAAAAGGATGATATTTGTGTAGTTCAATCAATCAAGTGAATTGATCATATCCTACAATTTACATTACAATCAGTCAGTGTCACTGAATCCAAACATTCATTGAATGAATATAACCAAACGAAATGAACAAATACACTTGAAATAAAAAATCCATTCAATAGGCAACAATATTCATTTATAAGTACGGACTCAAACCATTATAATTGAATTGAAGAGAATTAAAAATAAATTTTTAATAAAAATTCATCGATTTCAGACAATATGGGCTGAATGATTAAATGTGATTTCCTCCACACTATTATTCAACAAATACTTTACTGACAATGTGGATCATAGAACATGTAGAAGACGAAATATATCAATAAAAGGAAGAAATTAAGAAATAAAACATGCAGAAGAAAAAGAAAGATATATTTAAATAGGAGAAGAAGGAAGATGATGACGAAAAAAGGTGATGATGAAGAAGAAAAAGACGAAAAGAATAACGAAGGAGGAGGTGAGGACCTTAGTCCTGAAATACGTCAGGCAGGAAAAAATTTCAATTAATCATTACTTGTGAGGCGGAAAATTGTCACCTTCTCATCCCTTCCTTCCTTCTTTCTTCCTCTTCATCATCCATTTCTTCTCTCTTTCTTCTTTTTCAACCCACCCACTCATACTCTATGGCCGATTGGAACGGACAGTCAACAACACCTCTTCTCTGCCCTCGGCTGCAAGAAAAATAAACACAGAAACAAACCTTGGGTGTCACACCGTGCGACACGTGATAACCTGAAAGCATTCCAAGCCATTATCAACAGTCTAATGTGGACGATGTTTCATAACTTTGTATTTGGAAAATCATTGTGTCAACTGCTACGCGATGACAAATTATTCATGGGAAATTGATGGTTCTCAGTTATCTGGTGTCTCCGGTTGCCTTCATTATGTTGCTGCGATTCGAACTTTATTATTATACCAGTCTATCGTACTGTATTATTATACTATTTGAAATATACTACCCGAACTTATGAGAGAATACGTTTGTATATTAGTGAGTTTGTATGTCAAGAATAAATTTCAAAATCGTCTGACTGTTCGCCATGAAACTCGAAATTAAATTGAAAGGACTTATTCGATTTCCAGCCTACTGTATTTTCATACTAGAGCAATTAGTATACTCGAGTCTCCAGTAGCCTATGCCCACTACATTATAGCATTCTTTATTGGAATTACTGTAGTTTTTGTAGTAGATAGACAGTCTTGTATTCTGTATTCTAGCAAATATCTCTAGCATTAGAAGATAACTTTACTCTTTTTTATGTAACTCCGACTTGATTTACAAAGTTTTTCCTACCTCATATATGCTATGTCTAGTTGGCAGTTGCAAGAAAATAGAGTATCCACAACATCACAACTGCTGGTCCCAATTGGGCTTGTTGGATAGATTTTTTCACTTCTAATAAGAGCTGTAAATGAAAATATTCTGGCACAAAGACATTACAAATTTATTATCTTATTAATAATATTAATGATGTTATTTTTAAATAAATTGTATCCTCTAATAATCAATGCCATGTATTGAATGAATTGGAACTTGATGTTTTTGCCTTCCGTTTCAGGCGAAATGTTCACGCGCGAGCCGCTGGATCGCGAGTCGCGTGACGTGCACGAGCTGGTGGCCGAGGTGCGTGACGCGGGCGTGCCGTCGCGTAGCACGCGCGTGTCTGTGCGTGTGCTGGTGAGCGACGTGAATGACAACGCGCCAGAAATCGTCGACCCTCAGGAGGACGTGATCAGCGTGAGGGAAGAGCAGCCGCCCGGAACTGAGGTGGTGCGCGTCAGAGCGGTCGACAGGGATCACGGAAACAACGCCACGTTGACTTATTCCATCGTCAAGGGTCAGTCAAATCATATCTAATATCTTTGTTGAATAATTGAAACATTTTCATTTTATCAAAATTATACAGTATTAAGTTATAGGTAATCATAATAAGTATTTAAAATAATTTATTCAATCAATTAACGGCAATCAAGAGGCATAACGCCTGAATTGTTCCTCAACCAATTTATACTGAAAGACTAAATCAAATTTTCATTGAATATGTATAAAATTGAATAGAATGGAAGAATTTATTTCATAATCTATACCCTATTCACGATCACTTGAGACGAAATGAACAAATTTTTTGCGCGTGTGTGCGGATAAAGGGAGGTATTACTTCATACGACGGTCAGCCGCAGTTGAACAGCTGTAGCCAATCACAGTTCTTGGCTTTTCCTCAAGCTCCAACAAAAATAGGTACCTGTACATGCAAAACGTTTCTTTATTTCGTCTCAAGTGATCGTGAATAGGGTATAGCTTCATATTATGTATAGCTTTATAGATTAACTATTGGGCATGAACATTGAGGATTGAATTCAATTAAAGTTATAAGTAAAAGTTGATACTTCTATTTAGCTTAATAGTTGCTATGAAAAGATGCTATTGAGATCAGAGCTGATCAATATTACAGAACATTTTGTTCATAGCTTCACCATCACGGCGTCTCTTTCGTGTACCCAGTAGACAGTAGAGCTTCTGCCTTTGATTTTGTAGGATCGTAGTTCAATTCCTTTCTTGATTTCGTAAACTACGTATGTAATTATAATAAGTGTTCATAGAGAAAATACTACCTCAATCATTATATCTGCATATAAGTTACTTTGGTATGAAATTTAATAAAAGTTTGTAATATTAAATTATCAGCTTTGGAAGGTACAGCTCTCTCTTATATGTTTGAATTTCAAATGAGTTTGCACTATATTCAAGTGTCAAATCATTCCTCAATGGAAACAAGACACGGTTTTTGAGTATATTATGATAATGCTGCATTCGCAAGTGTGTCGAGAAGATTCCATAAGCAAATCTCACGTGAATTATGAGTATGACAGACCTCATACACTTATGAGTCATACTTGACATTATTCATACATTGCAGTACTTTGTGAATCATGCCATGGAAGTGTCATGCTTCGAACGGTACCACGATTTTCTATAAACAAAAGACAATAGAATTTATTAGATTTCAAGTATGATATTCGGTGAACATCAACATGTTTAAAATATTAACATTCTTATAATATGGATTTCTAGTTGAATAAATTTGAATAGCCAACTATGTAACCTAAAATTTCTGTTTATATTATAGATGTAACATGAACCTAAAATCAATAAGTAGTCCAAATGATTGAAAAACTATAGATTGGAAGATTGGAGCCATTTTGAGACCTACCGAACCTCATAATATTAACTCAATAAATTCAAGTGCAGTAGCATCGGCTGGAAGGAAATAAATTCTTTATTACTCATAATCACATTATTTTATTCTAATAATCTAGTTTCTGAAACTTCAAAAATTACTATTGGAAAAATTGTGTTATAAGTTTCTTTTCTAGTTAGGAATATAGATGAAAAGGGATTAAAAAAGAAAAATATTCCCAGTATGGAAATTTCTTATAAAAATATCTTGAAATTAGGCTTGAATTGGAATTTTATCATCTCAAAATTTCCCGATCAACACTACTTTTCTAGTCGCTTTTATGAACGGAACTGTATTCTCTCTATCATTTCTTCAAATTCATATTACATGTCTTTAACAAAATGCCAGAGACGTAATTATGATTTATTGCCATTTCATTGAGTTGAATCTATGTTCGTCGAATTGGATTTGCATTATTCATTGAATTTTTGGAAGGTAGTAGAGTAGAAAAAAAGAATATAGAATGAAAATAAAAAGAACGATGAGTGAGCCACTCCATTCTGAATATTCACATCGTCATAATATATTTGTGAATAAATAATTTATTCAGTGGCCTGCAAGGTGCCTTCGATGCTCTTATTTTCATCCTGCGAACAAGTATCGGTAATTTAAGAAGTTTGGTCCAATTTAGTGTAATCTGCCATCAGAGGTCAGTCGGTAGTTGAGTTTAAAAAAATGCAACCAACTTTATATCGGGTCCAGTTGAGGCTTCAACAGTAAATAGGTTAGTCAAATCCTTGAATCGAATTCAGAAATTATTGATTAAAGTTGATCAAATCAAATAACATTCATAAATTTTATGATTCTAGAAATTTGACTATTTTTCCAATTCTAGTATACTGAATAGTTGATCAAAGCAAATAAGATTCATAAATTATAAGAGTTCAGAACTTTTATTCTCATTTTCAATCCTAGTTTTCTGAATATCTATTGATGTTCTAGTAACTTATGTAAAGTATTATTCAAGCCAAAATTAACCACTTGAAATTATAGAGACTGTATAATTACTCTCTGTACCAAAAATATTAATTTAAAAATGTCCAACTGGTATAACCCGTTGTAATCGAAATCAATGCGAACTCAAGAGACATCTGAGCTGAGCATTTTCAAATTGAATCAACTATTTTCTAAGTATCAACGATAAAGTCTTGAGTTATCTCTACGATGTGAGATGGTAAACATAAACCACTAATACTCTCTATTTGTTCAACAGCAATACCTTGAACTTTCCTCAGATATGTCTATATAGAACTTGTATGTACTTATTCTTAGGTATATAATTCAACACCGGCACGTTGAATGTACAAAGTCGACAAAAGAAGGAAACATAATGTGTACTTCTATGAAAATGGAAAAGTGAGAGAGTGAGATGCAGTGATACTACTGCTAGAACGAGAAAGTACTAGCTTTAAATGAAATACGTTTATTAGACTAGCGTTGTGCTTATTTTATTGGCTCTATTTGAATCAAGCATACAAAGTCTGACATGAATCATTTTCAAACATCTTCAAGATTCCTGGAATCAAACAGAAATAACGCTAACATCCTGTCGAAACCTTTTTAACTTGATTTGAGGGCATGTCTTGAAAATGGTATTATCTTGTTTCCCTCATCTTTATATAGACCTATTACAAATACAAACATTCTGAACGAGTTCCACTATCTTTTGTATGTTTGCATAAGTTCTGTATTATAGGAGGTCGGTATGAGTCTTTAAAAGTAGAGGATGAAGATTCTAACAAACTTGAAGATTGAAACAACAAAAGACAGTCGATGATAAAAAATTATTTCCTTGGAATAAAATTTTTATAACAAGGTTTTGTGGAATCCTCAGTATAGAGTTTACCACAAATTCAAGATGTGTGTTCATGCTTTATATTAATTGTCTCTCAATTTGATACATCCAATAAGATATGCAAAACTATCCAATGTCATTCAAATGTTCCAGTTCTATCACTACCTCACTTATCATATTGAATTGAAAGGCAACTGAACCTTGGAATCAAGACTTCACACAATATCATAACATACTGCAGCCTGCTATGAAATAATCTTCTACAAAATAATAATCATGTCTCCTATATTATTTACTGTGTTGAATAACATTAATGTAGCTGTTGGTCTATGATATTGAATTTGATGTTGAGATGTGGTCATCTCATAAAATATTATATTTGGAATCTTTATAATTCTCACAAATTTTCATCTACACAACAAATAATCTGTTTTTGTAGTTAATATTTATTTTTATTGATTTCTACTGTATTATTTACACGATAGATCTGCTTTATGATTAATATTTATTTTTCCATTCAGATATAGATTTTTATATTTTTCTACCGTTAATGGTACTCCGCGTCATGAAAGCCATGTCCATTCAATATTCCGTCCTTATTCTGTTCATAAGCTTCCTTCAACAATATTATTAAAGGAAGCTATGATTCATCCCATCCACAATGTACAATGCATAGACTAGTTCCTAGGTGAGAATTATTTATTTACAATTTTAAACATTCTGATATTATTTGTTACATGTTTTTCGAGATTAACAATATTCCATCCATTCATTAAAAATACTGAATATTATCTCTCAGTGAAAATATTTTCAACTAATGTTTCTTTGCAGGTCGCGACACCGATGGTTACGGAGTATTCACAGTTGACCCGGTGACGGGCCTAATCCGCACACGGGCCGTGTTGGATCACGAGGAGCGTGCCATCTACCGTATTGCAGTGTCGGCCACCGATAACGGCACGCCGCCCCGACACTCCGTGCGGCTGCTCAGGGTCGAGGTGCTCGATCTCAACGACAATCGACCCACGTTCACCAGTTCCAGTCTTGTTTTCAAGGTAAATACGATTAACCCTAGGCTAGTGAAAAATGCAGGTACACTGCACTAATACAAATGCAAATACACTAGTAGGCTAGTGAAAAATGCAGGGAATCATGATATTGCTGTATGGGATTAGGAATAGTTTTTTCATTAGAAATACGGATAATTATGTTGTAGCTATAATTCCTAATATTTATTAGTGAGGAATAAATTCAGTCTTGTTTTCAAAATAAATTAAATAAAATTGTGGTTGACGAATGACTCATTAATGCAGCTCAGCTCAGTCAGTTAATGCTTAATTAAATACTGTACTACAGTCCAAAAATCTCAATTATTTCCTGATAATTATTGATGAAACAGACAAATTATTGTACTGTTGTAAAAAGCACTACTTCCATTCCCTTTTATCGCAGTGAACTACTTTGGTCGGATTCATATTGACAGAGAACGATTTCCGGCTTTTTTGAGCACTCACAAACAAATAAATGTCCAGGAAAAGAAGTGAGAATTTATGGAAAACATCTCTGTCGGTGTGCGAATGAGAGGAGAGAGAACTACTACAACACAGGAAAGAGTTAAATAAGATATCAAAGCTGATCCGAATAAGGGGAACATACGGAACGAGGGGTGTAAGGGGGGTCACAATCAATTTACATTTAATTGGTGAAGTGAGTGTGTAGGGCTGAAGGGAGGGGGAAGGAAATAACACAATGGTTGTTATGAGGAATGTGTAGCGCCTGGAATGGATGGGAATTTGGTTGACAGGAATGGTGTGGAAGAAGAAGATGAGGAGAAGGAGGATGAAGAAGAGGGAGAAAGAGAAGAAGAGAAATTCGCCGAAGTTAGGGGACCGCCCAACCGTACGGTATGCCCTAATTGTGGTCGCACTGCCAAAACTGGAGACGAATTTTTGACACATTTAAAAAATGAACGATCAAGCCGAAGTCGATCAAAAAAGAAAAATTGCTTCATCCAGCTGACGACGGTGACGTATCTCTTCTCTTTTGGTCTTCGTCTCATTCTCTCTCGCTCTGTCTTTTCTGCTTCAGATTATCTTTTTCGACTTTTCTTTCACACATATCCAAGAAAATTGAACTATACTACACTCATCATACAATCTTCGAGAAATTAACATTTCCTAATAATAATAGACGTTTCCATCTCAAGGAGTTCTTTAATCACAATTGGTGAGTTATTTTAGGACTCTTTTCATTATTTTGGGACTTTATACATCATATTCAGGACATTAGTCAATATATGCAGTTGCAGAAGTCCTTTGTCTATTTGTAACAATAAATGGAGCTTCGAATTAATTATTATTATAATTATCCAGCAGTTGGTGTACTGCAATTCTTCCACTTTTCATTGCGGTACTTCATCAATGAAAATCCTCACAAAAATTCACCAACTGTCCAAACAGAATACTAGCTCATGTATAAATTGATTCAGGATACATCATAAATTTCTCTTGAAATACATAATCAAATAAATATTCTTTCGGAGGAGGCGTTAAGACGTCGGTCCCGACACCCTGAAAAGTAATCGTCAATCATAGTATCATGGTTTCATTTGAATATTAGTTTGGAAGAACCCAAGTAAAACATTGTTAGCGCTTGATAAGAGTAAGAAAGGCTGATAATATAATATCCCTTTTCTATTTATATTATCACATAATAAAATCATTTTTTCAGAACATGTTTCTAATAAAGTTTTTCACTCTAATTATTAAAAATTTTTTGTACAATTCCGTTTCAGTGTCTCATCTAAACGTTTTTCTTGTAGAAAATTTGAAAAAAATTGCATTTATTCGGCAGAGTCAATACTATTGTATCCTCTCTACAACTGATCCTTGTTGCCTCGATTTTGGCCGCACCGCTGGTGTAACCCGTTCTCATACGATTACTAAAATATGCAGGTTTTGTATGAAATAATTGGTATGACCCGAGTGAGTTGGAAGTTGGGGAAACGAACCCGGGACCAGTCGAGTGCCGTCCGCAGACAGCAAGCAGCCCGGTTGACAATAGGGCGAAGATAGCTGCAGACTGCCGAGCAAAGCGAGCGACTTCTCCGCGTTGACAATTCAAGAATTTATGCGTTCACTACTGAAGAGGAAGCAAAACAAAAATAAAAATAAAACCGACGACAATCCTCGTTCCTTTTTCCACAACCGGATTTTTCCAAACTTTCTTCTTTTTTATCGCGTTCTTCTTATTGTCGAAACATTCAGGAGCGAATTCCGCCAGTTTGAATTGAATGAGAGAAACGTCGTTCTCTTCTTCTTCTTCTTCGTCTTGTCCTCCTCTTATCTCTCCCTTCTTCTTCAACTTCTACTTCTCATTTTTCTACTTATTCTTATTCCTCCCTTTCGTCGGCTGCGAGTTCGCATTCCGCGCCGGGCGTGTTATCTGCTTTAATTAATTGATGTCAATATTTCGAATTAGACGTTTCAATTATAAGGGTGCTCGCCAGTTCTCAAATGTCAGTAATGCCTTCAAATTTGGAACTTTGCGCCGCTGATTTTCGGCGATAATTTTTTCCCGTGACTTGTGTATTTAGCTAGCAAGTTATAGGAAATTTATTTGAATAGTAGTTCATTATATTGAGTATTTATCCATTTGAAAGTATTCATTATTAGTTTTATTATTTGAAGCTCTCCTGGAGTTGATTTATTGCTGAAATATTCAACAAGAAAATATGAATGGTGTCTTATTCCAAGAATTAAAATTTAAAATGAACCAATAAACTGTATATTCCTAATTTCTTAGTTTGAAGTATGCCATCCATTCATTTGATTAGAATTACAATTAATATAAAGGATTGAAAAATTATCACTGAAAACTTCTATTAATTGCTTTCTTAGATGTAAGACCATTTCAATTGTTTTCCCATTGCAGTAGAAAAAGATTTGTAGAATCTAAAAATCGACCGACCCCAAGTATTGAAGTTATATTCTCATGATTCGAGTTGATCAAGTAGTATTCATCAATCTGCCAATAATAGTTATCTTCTTTTACTATATTCCAAGAACTTGAATAAAACTTATAGCAATTCAATCAATTCATTGATTGGAAAAAATAATCCACTGGCAGTCCAATTTTTATGAAACCTTCAATAGGAAAATATTGATTGTGTCTTATTCCAAGAATTTAAATTTAAAATAACCAATATATTATATCACATGAATAGTATATCATTTTTAAACCATATAATTTTCCCCATTATAGTGTTGATACCATTGCATCATAATATCATCTCATTTATTTATTGACATGATTACACAAATCATTACATAATAATTATGAACTAGGAAGGAAATAAAGGCTGAGCCTGTGCTATTTCTTCCTAAATTTTGTTGTATGTTTAGTCCAAAACAAGGTTATGTAGTTTCACCGCACTTCACACAATTATTTCTGGCACTGGAAAAAAATGTAAATTTTGAATTTAGAGTACGGTATTTCAAAAATAATTTAAAAATAACAAAATTAACCCATTTCTTATTTTATTTTGTTTCAGGTGCGAGAAGACGTTTCGATCGGTTTCGTGGTGGGCAACGTGGTGACACTGGACGGAGGTGGCAGTGTGGGGGGTGGTGTAGGCGGCGCAGGGGGTGGCGACAGGAAGACAGGACATGTGATGTACACGCTGACGTCACTATCGCCGGCCGAAAGCGCGTTCGACATGGACCGCAGCTCGGGTGCCCTCGTCGTTGCTCGGCAACTAGACCGCGAGACCCGGCCTGAACATCGGCTAGAGGTGGGTTGCAGAGTTGAATCTGATATCCATTTTATTAAAAAATAATAAAAGATCATTCTTACAATTGCACAACAACAAATCAATGTCAACTACGAATAACATGGGACGAATGGATGTAATAGCTGTTCAGTAGATGTGGAGGTGATATTGTGGTAGTTATTCATATTAAATGAAAAGAAAAGACAATAATATCTTGTTTTTCAATTCAATTAGGATGTAATTGGACAGAATCGTTCATCAAATGAACAAATAGTACAGTGTACAATAGTACAAATAGTACATATTCAATGACAATAACAGAAACGAAATAAATGAAATAGTGATTCATATTGAAATACAATACAACATCTTTGAGAAAGTCAACATTCTTTGTTCTTTTCTCATGCAATAATAATTATCCAACAGCAGTTCATGAATCAGAGATGAACGGATTGAGTGTGATTGAAACATAGTAATATATTTGTTTACAAATCAATGAATGAATTTGGCAGAAGTATTTCATCAAAGCATTCCACAAAATGAATAATCTCACCAAAACCACTTTTATTTGGAAAAAAGATCAAACTTGGTATTGAAATTTAATCATTTATTTTTATTATTATTTCGTATGACTCATTTTGTGGGGAGTTCCGAAGAAGTTCCACAGCCGACATAACCACAATTTCTCATGTTGGGAAATTATTGTGGTAGTTAATATTGAACAAAGTTATTGGAATTTTGGTGAATTTCTTCAAATGTCAGAACCAAACACAAAAATAACACTCGAAGCACTAATCCACGATCGGAAATAATTGAATTTTGAAAGAATTTAGAGCACGAAAATTTCACATAAACATTTTTCACTGCCAATTATTGTAACCATAATCCAATGAATCAAATGCCATTTATATTGCCAAATCAATAAAATAAATTTAAAAACATGAAAACAAAATTCAGTCGGAAAATAACTATTAATAATTGTTTAAATTGAAACTTTTTTCCATTGGCACAGTCAGCATCACTTCCATTAAATTCAATAATTTTCAATTTGATTGATATTCTTATAATATATACTTCACATTGTTCCTCAATACAATAATCTTCAATTCTTTTACCTCCAGGTTCGAGCTTTGGACACATCAACATCGAGCAACCCGCAGAGCAGCGCCGTGTTGGTTCGCGTGGACATCACGGACGTCAACGACAACGCACCGCGCTGGGAACGCGACCCCGTTGTCATCGCCGTTCCCGAGGATGCAGCCATTGGTTCAGCCGTCGGTAACTTTTCCGCCACCGACGCCGACGCCGGACCCAACGGCGAACTTCGCTACTTCCTCGACAGCGTCGAACCAGAAAGCGGACGCGACAAGTTTTCAGTGGATAGGTTGACGGGGAGTTTGACTTTACTGGAAAATGTAGATTTTGAAAGTGTGGCAAGGTATACGTTGGTGGTTAGTGTGAAAGATCAGGCTTTGAATGAGAGTGAACGATTAACGACAAGTTTAACAGCTGTGATAGAAGTAGAAGACACAAATGATAATTCGCCTGAGTTTCGTTCACCTTCCGACCACACTATTCACCTAGGAGACAATTTGGAAGCTGGTTCAACCGTTGTACGTATTGTAGCCGTCGATCGCGATTCACACGAATACGGACGTGTCACATACGCGCTTACCTCGGGTAACGAAGAAGGCCGGTTCACACTAAATCACGACACCGGCTTGCTAACTATTGCACGTCCCGAACCTCTGCAACAACAAAGGATTTATGCGCTAAATGTGACAGCGTCCGATCATGGGAACCCGGCCAGGCAGTCTCATTATACGCTGCAGTTGGTGTTCAGGGGATCGACCACTTCGCCTCCGAGGTTCACACAGAGCCACTATCAGGTCAACGTTTCTGAGGATACGGTGCCTGGAACGTTTCTGCTGAAATTGACCGCGCGTGCTCATGGATCTGATACTGGTGAGTAGACCTTGTTTTTATTATTGTTTGTAAGAGTTGAGTGATGGATAAGCTTGTTATACAAGCTATTCAGATGAGCTAAAATGAAAGAGATTAATTTAAATTAACTTACTTTGCTTGTAATCTATCTAAGAAAATTATACATTATGCAGAAAATATACGTACATCAGTTCTTAATCTATATATCAATTCTTAATCTTGATACTATGATGAAATTTGACTTGAGCTTAAAAAATATGAATAATAATTAGAACTGAAGTTGAAAAATTGTGAAATTCAATGTAAGGAATTTTGAACTTGAAGTAAAAATGAATTATTTTTCTACCAAGTGCAAAATGTGAATTCTTCATGTTAAATATTATGTACAACTTTAGTCATTGATATACCAATTCATTTCACTCCATCAGTCACCTTCTTACTTATTCTGTGGATGTATATACATCCATCATGTATATATATACATCCACAGAATAAGTGAGATATCTCGGTCTTGATGTTGAAAGTATTTGTTGTAAAATATTGAATCCAATCCACATCCTTCAGAATACTTCTGCTTGCGTTCAATTTAAAATACAGGTTCAATTTAAATACAAAGATTTAAATACAGGCATCTCAATTTCGGAAAAAATATTAATGTACACTAAATAGAATTCCCAATTCAATCAGGAAACTGAAGAAAATTCATAGTATTAAACAGAGTAGCAGGTTGCATTAATCCTCACAGCTTTTCAATATCTTTGCGCGTATCTTGGAAGCTATAGTAGTAATAAAGATAATAAAACTATTTCTCTTATCAACTTTGAAATCAAGAACAAAACACCAGGAAGGTAAAGATGCTTAGTAGACGACAGACGACACTTAAATTCTCGATTTTCCTCTTCTATTCTTTTTCTATTACTCTTCTTGCCATATTCTTTTCTCTTGTTTCATCTTATGCCTTTCATCGCACCGCAGCGAGATCTCTTATCTGCCTGGCGATTCAACATAAAATTGGAGCATTCCAGCTGGTGCATTCTTCACAGGACTTGAGTCAGTTCTTAATCTGCATTTCAGACTTTGCTCTGTCTCAAGAATGCGATATTCACTGTTCGGTTATAACGCTATGAACTGATCTGATGAGAATCATTCAAAGAATCTAGATAAAATGAAGATAATCTTCTTCCAGTACCCTTTCTTATATTAGTTATCATTCTCAAATCAAGTTTGTTTGCTATAAAGTTGCAAATAATACTATAACTGCAATAGTATTTTCTTATTTCCTGTCTTGTTCTGTGGATCCAATTCAAGAATTCGTGAAAAGAAACGAATTAATGGATGAATTAATGAACTAATATACTACATTTTAACTCTATGTCACATACAAAGTTACCCTTTACTTATACAACTGCCTTTGAAGAAGAATTTTTCATTTATTTGCATGATCAAACATAATTTTAGCTGCAGGATTCTTGTATTCTTTTAAAAAAGTTAATTCTATAAAATTGAGAAATATCAATACACTATAATATAGAGAGTACTGTGAATGAGAATATTTCTTGTCTATAAAGCTAAATTCTATTATTATAGTTTTTCAATAAAAAACCCCAACTTTTTTATTTGATTTTTTAGAACTCGTTAATCTTTATTGTGGTTGTACTTTGTTTGGAACTTTTACGATTTACCAAAACATTTTCACCAAAATAAATACTTTATTTTTGTTATAAAAAACGTCAAAGATATTTCTATTCATAATCTGAAAACTTTGTAGGTTGTATGTACATATTTTCCCTTAGTAACTTTCATTTTCCAAATCTGAAAATTCTAATTAAATTTGCGAGAAAGTATCCCATTACACAATAATATCACTCAAGTTATAACACGCTCTGTGATTCACAACAAGAATGTGGTCCAAGAGAATGTATGAAATGTCCCAGAACATAAATCTCACCAAGAATATTTCAATTTCATTGTTCAGCACGACCACACAATGCAACAAGAATCTATTTGGCTTTAATCCCGGATCCGTTCTTATCAAACTTCACACACTCAAGTAAACAAGAATGTGCAACCTGGTACTGTACTGACCTATGCTAAGCAGCGTTATTATCATTGTAACAAACTGATATTTATAAACACGTTTTCACTTTCGTGAACGTGATAGTCTGTGGCAGTGATTTTTCACCCACGTTACGAAACGCCACGCCAAACAGGTGGTAGAATATCCTTTTTGATTTATTGTTCATTCATATCTATCTATTCAAACGTCCATTGTTTTCTGTGGCACTCGTTTTTCAAATAATAAATGTATTCAACGTGGTTGAGAAATCGGCCCCAATAGAATATACGATAACTGGTATTTAAAGTGAATTATAAGCTGCTCAACTATATAGCTAGATTATTTAAGATGGAACATGTTTTGAATGGAAAGTGAATGAGTCCTGCAAAGCAACACATGTTGTTATGCAATACCGTACTACAGAAAATACCGTTTAATAATTAATGTAGGTACTGTACGCCAACGGAAATTCACGTGCTTAAGAATACATATTTCAGATTTGAGAATGAATGGAAATTGTGCAGAGAAAAATGATGACGCATTGAATATTAATAGCTTAAATGTTCTTGTTGAGATTTTTATCGTATGAGAAACAGAACATAAATTTAGAACCTTTGAAGACTTGCAACATCGTATCAGTTTCTTGTTACATTAGTTTCTTTTGGTATCCAGTCATTTTAATCTTCAGTCTGATGTCATGTATGATGGAAGTCCGTTTTTTTAATAATTACAGATAACCAGGTTTATTTAAAATTCGATTGACCAATAATTATTTTTTTAAATAAAAACCCATATATTTTTCCTAGGACTTTTTATTTCAAAATTGTTTCTGGAAAGTAAATATCCTATGTAATAAAAACACAAAATTGTGTCAATGACAGAATTTCTAAGTTTTAATTTTGAATAAATAACATGATCTATCACCAGACTTGTGTAAAAGAATAGTTGAATAGCTTATGATTTGGACATAGTATGGTTGAAGTCATCCTTAAGTTATATAATAATATTATTAGATCACTTCACTCCATTCATTTTCACTTGGCAATAAATCTCCAATCTTTCTTTCAAAATCAGAAGCTAGCTTTTTCAACAGTATTTTAATTATTTATTTTTTCTAATTGCAGGCTCAGGCAGCAACCTGAGCTACCAGATTCCGTCTGGTATCGCCTTCGACCGATTCACAGTTGACCCAGATAGAGGCGTCGTGTCACTGGCCGGCGCACTGGACCGCGAAACCAAAGATCACTACTTGTTTCCAGTCTACGCTGTGGACCTTGCCACAGGCCAGTTCGACTCGGCAACGGTTTCCGTCCGGGTGACTGACGTCAACGATCATGCACCCGAGTTCCGTCCGGGCGCCTGTTATCCTCTACTGGTGCCGGAGAACAGCGACCTGGCTGTGGTGCACCGGATCACGGCCGTGGATCGCGACGCCGGTCCCAATGGAGAAGTCACATACAGCATTGTGGCCGGCAACGCGGGCAATAAGTTCAGTGTCGATCTGCATTCGGGGGAACTGAGCGCCAGGCCACTGGACCGTGAGAGTCAGCAAAGGTTGGTGGATTTTTAGAATTGATTAATTTATTTTATTTCTTGAACAAGCATTACAATAATATACAATGTAGAAATATAACAGCAAAATGAACCAATAACAATATACAAATAAACATAAGGTAATAAATACTTCCTCAAAAGAGCAAGCTCGAGCTTGGGGGAGGAGCAGTACTTTGACTACTTTTTTATTATTACTATTATATACATTATATAGTAACAACTTATATCAATTCCTTTCAACAAACAAGATAAATCAGTGAATAGTAAACAGTGAACATTAAATTAGGGAATCGTTTTCAGATTTTGTTGAAATGGGGTAGAAACTGAATGGAATTTGAGCTTCCTTTGTAATTGGTATGATGATACTGGGACACATTGAGTATCATAATATAGATAAAATAAATTAGAAAATGGTTTAGATTCTGTAAAATTATAACAAAAATTGTATGAAATTCAAGCATGGAGCAATTTGAATATCAATACTGTGGGCTCCAATATTTATTTTACAATTTTTATTGTATTTGAATCTAAAAAATCAGTGTCTTCATGATAATATTATTTTCGATGCCATTCAATCCAAAGTCTGTACTATTACATATTCATAGTGAATAGTTTAGGCCCACTACTACAGTATTATTGCTATAGAGAATGTATATAATCAGTCGATGTACTGACTACTGAGTAATGAGTAAAGTACAGTCTGTAATGTTACGCTCATAAAATTTGATGAATAACCATGAATAATCTTATTTGTTCCAAGCATACGCTCATACAAAGGACTTGCGATGAGTATACATTATTTCATTCATAACATAAATTAATAAGATTTTAATAATGTTCATGAATGTTGACACCTTTCAAAAAATCACACCTTCACTCCAACTCAATTGAAATTTAATATAAAAATTTCATTCCTTTAGTTTTTAAAATCAACGCAAATTCGATCAAGTTCAATATCCAACTTACTTATCATTCGATGAATCTTCAATAGTTTTTTGTAGTCCAATTATATTCACTCAAATAGAGTAAATAATTATTAAACATATATAATTCAAATGGAAAAATATGTAACGCAGATGATTATAATTAATAGAAAATGATATATATATATATATATATATATATATATATATATATAAAAAGAAAATGTATATTTATGTATATTTTATCTCAGATAGAGTGTAAATAATTATTCTATTCGAAATCACATTCAATTTGAAAATTACCATTTGAAAACAATTACGGAAATGGTATTAACCGATTATCGATTTGTTAGGTACCAGCTGGTGATCTCGGCACAGGACCGCGGCGGTCTTTCGGCCACGTGCAACGTGACGGTGACGGTGGACGACCAGAACGACAACGACCCGCGATTCGCCAAGGCGCGCTACGCGGCCACTCTGCTCGAGGACGTGCCGGCCGACTCGGTCGTGCTCGCCGTGCGTGCCACGGATGCCGATATCGGGCTGAACGCTCGCCTCGTCTACTCGTTGGCCAACGAGAGCCAGTGGCTTTTCAGGATTGATAACCGGACCGGAGTGATCACAACCACTGGGTGAGTTGAGTTGGCTTTCTTGGTTGGAGATGGTTTACTTCAGAAGATTTTATTCTAGAGATGGTAATGATGTATTCTAGAGTCAAATCACAAGAATGTAGAATTTCGGTTCCTCTGTTGTTTTGAATAAAAATAATTATAATAATTGATTTAATAATAATTTACAATGAGGTGTACAACAGGATTTCCCCAAAACCGGCCCTCTTACAATTTATACAAACATAGGTACTAGTCAATTGAAAATTATAATCATTTTAGTATGAATGTACTAATCATGACAAATAAAGATACTGGCTATTCATATTTCCTTTTCTGAAAACTAAGTTGTATATTCTTCTAAAATAATATTAACCTTCAAAACTCAATATCTAAGGAGATGAATTTTGTATAAAACAAAACATAAGACATATAACAGTAACTGTTGTATAGTTCTATATGGGTATATGTTATTGAAATAATTATCTTGTTGCAACAGTTGAGAGATGATATATTTATAAATTTGACAAAAACACTTAATTCATGATGATTTTACATACGATGGATTTATCGTTCCCTCAATTTAAATAATGAAAAAAGTCAATTTCATGAAAATCCTATTACAAAAAAACTATTATTGGTTGAACTACATCATTTCTCTCTGATATTTCGAAACTATACGATGAAAATTTATCAATAGTGAAAGACAAAGTAATTATGAGTTGAATAAAAATATAATTGGAGGTGTCGCTTGAGAGTGTTGGCCTGCCGCAAACTGCTTGATGTGTGATGATTGTTCAATAGAGGAAGAGGACTGTTGTCACCACAATATCGGGGGTCGACCACCAACAAAAACCGTTTTGTACTCCTTCCAAAAAACAACGATTAGGTACTACAAAAGGAGTGTTGTGATATTGCGGCGTTGTAAAGAGAAAAAGCGATTGAAATTGTGAAGGAGGAGGGGGAGAAAGGAAAAGGAATGATGCAGGATGAGGAAGAAAAGAATTGGAACAAGGATTATCATCAAGATCGTTAGTCGAATTCAATAAAAAACTTGGTCAGCCAGAAATGTACATCCGGTGACATATTTTAAAAAGGGATGAAAAATACCGCTAAAGAATTGAACATCATAGAGGAAGAATCAAGGAAGAACATCAAGGAAAATAAGAATACATTCGTTAGGAGTGTCGTTTTCAAAGGTGAGACCATTGTCTTTGGTACTTTCTGAGGAAACGACTCTTGGAGGGGCAAAATCGGTCGGCGAGTGTGCGCCAAAACAAGAAGATGCAGAATCTAGGTGGCAACCACGAAAAGTGAGAAGGAAATAAATGCAAGAGATGATGAACAAGACGAGGAAGAATGTGAAGAGAAGCAGCAGTGGCTGTGAGAACAATGCGTCCCATTGTCTGCTCTGCTCTGCACACAGTACAGGTTGGGTCGGTCGGTACACACTGGTTATGGAATAATGAGCGTTGTGTCCGAAATCGATATCAAAACACTGTGACGCTGTCAGTAATTGTCGCATAAATATTTCAAAATCAAAGATTTATGCTGGCATTTGCGCAATCTGCAGACAATACTGCATGGACTCATGAGGAAGTAGAATCTAGAAGACCGCAAACAGAAGCAGTGTGGTGTGACACAGCAACGATGATGAATAACCAATAGAGTGGCCACCCTGAACTATGTTCTCAGATGGCGCTGCTAGTGCGGCGGCGGCAGTTTTGAATCGTACCGTACGCAAATCTCAGTTGTTTTATTTATTGCGTCTCGTCGCCAATATTATCTGTGACATAATCTTGTTTTTGTTGAGGACAGACCGACCGTTTGAAATGCATCGCCGAGCTTTGTAGTCAATGGCTTGCAGACGATATATTGATCGTTATCTCAATGCTGGACATTGAAGCTACTCGGGAAAGTATTTGCGTAAGGTTTGGTCTGCAGCTCTCAATGACCTTATGCTACTTTAACTCTTATTAGGGCTCGACTATCATTATAATTTATTCAATCAAATAAATACAGAAGGTGAAATAAATACAACAGAAATAATGCCCAAAACTGTTCCCCAACCAATTTATATAAAAGTCCAAATAAAGGTTACTACTAATTTTTTGTTATTCTCAATTAAGTCATATTCTTCTCATCAGTCTCCTATGCATTCACAATCCACATAATGTTTTGTTTGTTGCAGATGAAATACTGTATGCAACTGGTTATATTGAACCTCTGAAGCATTCTTTAGATGCTTCGAACATTCGCTCAAATGAAAGCTTGAATTCTAACTGAATATCTCACTTGTGCATCTACTCAAAAGAAATTAAATCCCATTTTATTTAAACACAAAAAACGATGAAGCCTTTTATATTGAAACCGTTACATGATACACAAAACTATTTCATTTTACGTTGAATTGTTTTACAATATATGAAGAAACGCATTAGGCCTAAACTTAGGCCTATTGAACGCATTTCATTTAAAACTGATGATGAATAGAAATCAATAAAGTAGTTGAATTGATTGAGTTTTTGTGGTAAACTTCTTCAACAATAATAAATTATAATATGATTCAGTAGATGAAAAAATTAGTAATACGGGTAGTAAAAATTGAATACTGTAACTATAGAGTAATTTTAATGTCGTCAATTTCTCGTTCAATTCTGTATTTTTAACAAGTGAATCTGTTTTATTTTTCGTTAGTATGTTTGGTTTCATTCTCATTCTAGAAACATCGTCCCTCATCACAAGAATTATCCGCTATTCTTCGACATTGGAACGCAAATGAAACTTGACACGACGTGTCAAACGGAACCATTCACATAAAGGAACCCCAACTTACTCGCTCCCCTCCCACCCTCGTTTGGTGTTCCTATCACCTTGCTCATTCCCACAATTTTTCTTCTCTCAAAAGCATTCCCCTCGATTGAAATAATGCACGACATTGATATCGCATTTAAGAAGAGAATGCCGCTCTTTTTCTCTGAATTGAAAGAATGGGGATTGATAAAGATGAAGAAACTGAGAGAGAGGGTGTGTGGGAGAGTGATTGAGCAAGAAAGAAAAAGAGGATGTCTTCCTTGTCTAGAAAGCCTAGGCGGGCCTTTGTAGCTCTGTGATTCTGTGTGCAATGTTCTGACATTAAACATCCTTCCTCAGCACTGCTGAGAACACAAGTAGTTGTTCTGATTCTTGAATACATTTGAATATTTCCGATTCTTGAATACTTCTTTGCTTCCACTCTTGGTTGGACTCATTCGTGCACTCACACAAACATGCACTCTGCTTTCATTTCAGTAAACTGACTTTTTCATGTAAACCGACTTATTCTGATTCTGTTGACTGTTTTGATTCACAGCGTATTCAACATTCAGGTACCTATTGTTGTTTGTTGAGTCAATTTAAGAAGAGTCACAAAATCTCATTTCGTGTGGTTGTCTTGCAATGATGAAACCGTCGGTTCCAATAGAATGACTTTTAATTGATGGTATTATTGACGGGGAAAATATTCTGAACTTCAGAAATAATGAAGCAATGAATTATTCAAAGGAGTGATATGAGATGAAAGTTTTTTATAGGTAATTGGATTAATATGTTACTTATAAATAATATAATATTCCGAGAATATAAAAACTCCATATAGTTAGATATGGAGCAGTCAATTATTTAAATATGATTGATTTACATCTTTACTAGTACGGTAGGCTAAATCATAACTTGCTGTAGTAATATTTGCACTCTCTAAAGTTATTACATGTAAAACAATCTCTATAATCATTCGACTTGTATGTTTAATGGTTGTATTTGAACAAAAATAGAATTGATGTAATGAATTGCATGTGTAGACTGGGCCATGTGCCCATGTCACAGAAACCATCGCAATGTATTTTTATCCAAGGTCTATAGAAGTTGTTTTCTATAGACCTTGTTTTTATCAAGTGACTCGTGGCTCACTCTGTGGAATTAACATGAGAAATTGCAATATTGTAATAATAATGATAGTGTAAATTCAGTAACTATAATCTTGTATTTCTTCTCGATTATACATTGAATTTGTACATGGATGTCATGCATAAACTGCAAATTAATAATCCACAGTCTAATAGAATGTATTGATTGTTTTACAGCACATTCGACCGCGAACGCCAAAGCCTGTACGAGTTTCAAGTGGTGGCCACGGACGGAGGCCGCTACGACGCACGTTCCCAAAAGGTTCCCGTGCAGATCGTCATCGGAGACGTCAACGATAACAAACCCGTCTTCACCCGTTACCCCTTCACCGCCGAGGTGGCCGCCTACACCCAACCGGGACACGACTTACTGCGAGTCACCGCCGTCGACGAAGATGAAGGAACCAACGCGGATATTGTGTTCAGTTTAATTAACGAACCTCCAAATAACAAATTTAGGATAGATCCTAATAGCGGAGTGGTGACGGCGGCAGCTAGTTTGGCCATGGAGTCGGGGAAGATGTTTCATCTGGAAGTTCTGGCCACTGATAAGGGAAATCCGCCTCAAAGTGCGACGGGGTTGGTGGAGATAAGGGTGGGTGAGTGGCCGGAGGGGTCGCCGACGTTGAGGTTTCAGAATTCATCGTACACTGTGCATATCCCAGAAAACTCGCCCAGTGGCAAGGAAGTGTTGCAGGTAACTTTTTCATTCTACGGTTTTATTCATATGTCAAATCAAATTCATTTTATTCAAGTATGAAAAATTTAGGCTAATTATACAATATTGAAAAATAATACAATAAAAGCAATATCAGGGAAGCTAACTCCCAAAACTATAAGTTAGGTCTCTATGTTTATAAGGGAAACAGGAAATATTTATTAGTTATTACAGAATGATAACAATGAACTTATACAAATAGATCAATTTTACTTTATTGATTCACAATGTTTAAATATTATGAATACACTGCATTCTGCATAAGTGAGATTCTATCATACAATCAATATTATTTTGCAACTGAATACAAAATTAGAATTCTGATTCAAATTAGAATTTAGAATTCAGAATTAGAATTCACCAACTCTGTTATGTTGTGTTACAGGAATTAGCCATTCCGATACTAACACTGTCATTAATCCTTCTACAGGTATTTGATATTTCTCCAACATTTGAATTTACTAACCCCGCTATGTTGTTCTGCAGGTATCAGCTGTTCGCAGCGACGGCCGTCGCCAGCGTGTACAGTACAGTTTCGGCTCGGGCAACGAGGAGTCCCTGTTCGACATCAACGCCAGCACTGGAGTGATCGAGGTGCGCGACGAGCGGCGACTCGACTTCGAAACCAATCCGAAAATCAAGATGGTGGTGGTCGCGCAGGCCGAGGGAAGTGTGCCGCTGTACGGCTACTGTGAGGTGGTCGTGCATCTCACGGATCAGAACGATAATGTGCCACGGTTCACGCAGCAGGAGTACACGGCCGCTGTATGGGAAGGCAATAATAAGGGCACTTTTGTCATACAGGTCAGTTTTTTTGGGAGTTATTTATTCATGAGAATATGCACATTAAGAGTAACATTGTTCACTTTGATATTAGGGCTGCCAATTATAGATGTATGCAGAAGATGTATGCGGATCAAAATCTCAATTTTGACAAAATTGTGACTCAACACAGTTTACCTCTGAGGTGCTGATATTAAATGGAATAATAGATCACAGTACCCTTGAAATATTTTTATTTTAACACAACGTGATTTATATTTTGTTATTGAGTGATTTTATTAGTGATTTATATTAAATATTATAGTTTGAGACATAAGACTATTTAATTTTGATGACTTCAAGGTATGATTTCTATTCGACTGAAAAACGTAGGCTATTGTATAAGAGCATAGAAATTGTTGAATGAAAAGACTATAAAATTATTACAACCACATAAAAAACGAATGCTCAAGTGTGAATATCTCAATAAGTATATAAATCTAGTATGAGATTGCCATTTCCTGTTTTACAGGACTTGGCAGGACAGGCTCATGAAGAGCTCAGTTATACCTTATACAAACAGCATGAATAATTGGGTGTATAATTTAACGCCTTGAGCTAATCTGAAATATTATAGAAAATATTAATTTAAAATATTAGGAGCTTGAATATTTCAACATTAGTGAAAAGTAAATATTTCATATTCCATCAGCAAACGACATGAACTAGAACTAAGTTAAAATTATATTCAAAAGTAAAATTAGAAAAATTGAAGAGAAGTTTCAACTCAAAATTGGTATTTTCTCTCCAGGTATCAGCAACTGATATGGACCAAGGGCAGAACTCGAGACTGTTGTACCACATAGTCGACGGAAACCACGATAACGCATTTGTGATTGAGCCCCCCTTCTCAGGTCTGGTGAAGACTAACATCGTTCTGGATAGGGAGATCAGAGACACCTACCGGCTGACTGTCATAGCAACTGATGAAGGCATTCCGCAGATGACTGGAACGTCAACAATACGCATCAACATTGTTGATGTGAACGACAATCAGCCCACATTTCCACCGCATAGTGTGATCAGCATTAGTGAAGGTGAGAACGTAGATCTCTGAATATTTAATAATTGATTTCACCAATTGATCAATACTTATTACAGTTGTATTGTTATCGATAATTAGTGATTGATTGGAGAAAGCTCAGTAGACTTTTCGCTTTCATCTTCTGGGATGTAAAAAAATAATAATACTTCAATATAAATATTTAAGTAATAAACAATATTAAATACAATAGAACAAATTTATAGGACTACTAACCATATTGCAAACAAGCCATTTTGGTCGAGTCTACACATTTGAGTTGAATACAAAATATGACTAAATTAACTAGGTAACTATTTTTTCAAGTCCTAATAAATGCACAATTGAAGGTAAGATTGGAAAGAAAGGTTTTAACTCACTCGCAAGCCTTGATTAGAATTATTCTCTCTCAAAATAGAAATTAATTGATCAATAAATGACCAAAATTATTTGTCTTTCATTTTTATGACAGTACAGTAGTTCCACTGCCCACTCTTAAGCCTAGAGCATAAATAGTTATGTGTACAATCACTCTTAGCAAAGAATGTGAAATGTCCCAACATAAAAATAAATAAAGGCATTTTTTAATTCCTCAATAAATTCAGTAATACTTACATGAATACATGTATATTTATGAACACACGTACACATTACACATGTAGCATACATAAATATGAACATTTATCAATTATTTTAACAAATTTATACACTCATTGTTTGAAAATGACGTTCAAAACGTCTTTTACCTCATGATAGTGACAAAATATGTCCGATATGATACGTTGTTCTTTAATTCAAAATTCATAAACCCGTTACAAATTATATATTTTTATTATTTCCAGGCAAAGAAGTAGGCAGCGTAGTGACGTCGGTGACAGCCAACGACGTGGACACTAACCCGGCACTCACCTACAGTCTGATGGAGGACTCTGACGCCGAGGGCGTGTTCAGCATAGACAGGTTCAGCGGCAAAGTCACACTCTGCCAGAGTCTGGACTTTGAGGCGCGCAAAATGTATCGGCTACGGATTACGGCCTCGGACACGGCGCATACGGCTCACACTGTACTCACTGTCAATGTGACCGATGAAAACGATAACCAACCCGTGTTCGTACAATCTAGTTACCAGGCTATTCTGCCAGGTGAGTTCAACAGTGTATTGTGTATCCTGTTATTATGATTTTTTAAGATTGAATATAACTACGTCAATTCATAGTCTGTGAATTGTATCCTGAACTCGCAGTGTATTGAATACTATTATTTTGATTTTCAATGATTGGACAACTTCAATTCATAGTCTGTGAATTGGATCCTAAACTCGCAGAATATTGTATCTTATTATTATAATTTTTTAAAGATTGGAAATCTTTAATTCATAGTTTGCGAATTCGTATATTCTGTGCAAAGGCAGTGTTAACAAATTTCACTCTCCATCTCAGCTGAGAAAGTCAAGTTGGGTGATCATATTTTCAACTGAAACGCGTATTTTAATGAATCAATATCATGTAATGCAATCTCTTGCAATATAATGAAATTCTCATATCATAAAAAAGAGAGAACAATTTATTTTCTTCACTACAAATATGAATATTGATCAATCAAGATATTGAATACTTCTCACTTGAAATTTACACAAATTAATTGGTATTTTCACTTTTTATTGCAATGAAATAATTCTGATTCTTGTCAGCAAGCTTATTCATCATCCTATTACGGTACATTGTAGTTTTCATGATGATTCCGATGTATCTTTTCATAGCAATAGATCGGTTCAATAATTGAAATCTTGATATAGTTTTATGTAATTAAGTACTTATTATAATGTGAACTTTGTAACGGTTTTTTGGTCTTCAATTATTCCCGAACAATAATAAATTACCGTATGTCAATAATGTTACAACGTTATTAGTACAGTTTTTGTGTGTTTTTTATAATCCGTGAATAACCGTTACCATTCAATTATTTGCAGAAAACGTCGACACCAGCTTCCCAGTGGTGACCGTGAACGCCACTGATGCTGATTCAGGAGAAAACGCCGACATCCACTATTCGCTTGTGATGCCCGTACCGGGTTTCACCATAGACCAGCTGACCGGAGTGCTGATCGCCAATCGTAGCGGCATTGTGTCCAAAGCCAGCCGGCAGAAGTTTATTGATATTGCCGTGGCGGCCACTGATAACGGGAGTCCAGCTTTGTCGTCCGTGGTGGCCGTCAGGGTGCACGTCAGCGACATTGGCAGTGCCGACTCCAGGTTCTCGCAGGAGGAATACAGGTGAGACTATTCAATTTTATTGCCACTTTTAAAATTTATTCTGTTTTTTGAAAATTTTTATTCTTATCCCAATAATAATATTTAAAATTCATAGATAAAATTAGTACTTATCAAATGCCAATGCATTTAAATTATTGATTTTTTTATTGTAAATTGATGTTGTTTGATTATTATTAAAGTTCTACTAACGAAATTGATTTTTATTTCACATTGCATTGACATAGAGCAGTCAGGATTCATCCAGATTGTAGCATTGTGAATTCTAAATTGGTTGGTATTGTAATAGAACTACATAATTTTTATTATTTGCCATGAATTTTCACAATGAAAGAGAGTCCCTTTGTGGTGGGAAAAGATAAATTGTTGACGACGGTGAAAATTCATGACAAGTAAAATTATGGGAAGAAATGAGAGGCTCTAGGCAGTCGGTGGCAAGGACGGGACCTGGAAACATCTACAGCAGATCAACCAGCCCGACTTCTCCCTACTGAGAGGGTCTCCCATTTGTGGTAGAGTGAGTGCCAAATTAACTATTTTACCTTTTAATTGAGGGTATATCTTGTCAATCACATTTTGTCTTTTGATAAATAATCTTTTAAAATTATTAATAAATTTTATATTATTATTTTTCCATTTCATTAATTTGCTGTTAAAACCTTCTCATGAGATAAAGAGTAAGATCCAAAATTTAACCTCTCGTATGCCAAGGGATATTTAACCCCATTTTATTTCATTATTATAGTTTACAGTTTTATCTTTTATTTATTTCAAAACCAACTCCTTGAGAGTTCGGATCATTTATCTCTTACAACAATCAATCATGTTGAATTGATCTCATTCAAAAAATACATTATACAATACAATTAATACAACATCATAGAAATATATACTGATTAGCTGACCCAACTTGAATTAATTCAATTCCATTACAGTATAGTAATGAAAATTGGCGATTATGAAAGAGAAAAATAAACTTGTGTAACCATCACTGTTCAGGGGATCTCATTATATCAATATTTTCATGTAGAAAATTCAAACACTATTTTGAAAGTACCAATTTATTTGATTATTACTGTAGTTTCTCAGTATAGATTTCTCCTGATGTGCTTATTCAACCCGATATCCAATATTTGTGAGGGAATCAATCTTTGTGTGTTGTTGCTTTGAATGTATCCATGTATTAAATAAATAAATTCAAGAGATTAATGATAAAATTCATTGAGTAACCAGAAGTTACTTCAGGTTTTCATGAATCATGTTTTCAAATTTATATTTTTCTCTATTCGCTTTGAAATGTAGACTCAATATAAGTTTTAATCAAAGATTTTATTTATCTTCTTACAGAGTTGTAGTCCGTGAGAATAGTCCAGCCGGAACGACAATCCTTCGAATGGCCAAATCACCAATGCCAATTGATGTTACGAATATTCACTACTCAATAGTGGATGGAAATGCTGATGGAATGTTCTACATATCTAGGTGAGTGTTAGATCCCATAGTCCAGTTATGGAAAATCTGTTTTCTAATAGGCAACTTCTAGTTTCTAAGATGATTATGAATAATTTTTTTCCAAAAATAAATCTTTGTTACAGAATAAACTTGCTACTAGAATGAAATATTTTATACACTCATCAGAGTTTCAATTTTTTTATGTTTAGTTATTATGTGAGTTTCAAAATTTTTGGGTAAGTTTCTAGCTACCCGACTCAATCTTATCGATTTCTACTTCAAATTTTTCCATTATCTAATCTTTTCTCAAGAAAACAACATTATCAAGCTGTTTTCATTCAAATTGTGAACCAAATACCTAGCTTATATTCTCCAATAATAATGAAAATTTAGCTATAGTATTTTACGATGTGATTTAAAAATCTGAGATATCCTTATTATTGTCAAGCACCACTTGATTTTGATTTACAACTCACAGTGCTATTACTTATTTATCGATTTTGAGTGTAATTGATACCAAAGTAGGTATTAGTAATGAATGTAACTTCACTTGGAATTTATAACTCTTAACGCACCAAATGAAAAACACTTGAAAGTAATCCTTAATTTTGATTCATTGTTTCCAAGTATGAATAATTCATTTGGATTCTTTTATAGCTAGAATAACAACAGAAAATATCAGAGAAAGTTGAAAAGAAATCTTTGAAAAAATCCTAATTCTTTCTTTATTTTTCAATCAATAATCTATCAATTAATTTCAGTTAAAAGCTATACTTTTATTATAAATAATATACAAGCAGAAAAGAGTAGAGATCACAAAGGATTGTTGGAAGATTCTCTTATGAAATTAATTAACGTGTTGATCACAGTTCATTATCAGATAATCAGTAATAATGATCACTTATTATTGATTCGTATCTTTCTGCTTGAGTTTGATTTGGTTATCACTTGAGCATTAATTATTATTTAGATAATTAGAACGAGTATTCTTCCTAGACGAGCATGTCAATAGCCTGTCAAGGTATTATCAAGAATACTGTTTCTTCCGAGTGACTCATCCTCTGTATTATTTTATTCAATTAATAATAAATAAATAAATGGAATGAATAAATATAATGGAAATAATCAAATTTAGTCTTGAATTATTGCTCGTAAACCAAATTGAATCAGTCTCAAAACAGTAGGATTTCAATTTTCATACGATTAACAATCACTCTATTTCTCATTTCAGCCCACATGCCGAACTCCTACTAATGAAGCCTCTGGACAGGGAGAGACAGGATTCCTACAACCTCAAGGTCATAGCTGGAACATCAACTGAAAACACATCCGCAGTCCAGGTCTACATCGGCGTTGAAGACTCTAACGATAACGCGCCCGAATTCCTCAACACCAACAAGATCGTCTTCCTATCTGAAGCGGTTCCAATCGGCCATTCAGTGCTTCAACTCAGCGTGACAGACGCAGATCTACCTCCTAACTCCGACGTCAGTTTCGATATCACGTCCGGCAACGATTACAAGCTTTTCGATATTGATTCCATGAGTGGTGTGATTAGAGTGAAAAATGAGTTGGACTATGATGAAGGTATACCCGAACATTTGTTGGTGGTTAGGGCGACCGATGGTGGAAAACCTCCTAACGACACCCCTCTATCAACTCTCACCACTGTGAAGATTGTGTTAGAAGATGAGAACGATAACACCCCCAAGTTCCCAATAACCGAGTATTTAGAGTTTGTGGGTGAAAATGAAGCGATCGGTTCGCCTGTGTTTACAGCAAGAGCAACAGATGTAGATAGAGGAGCTTATGGAAAGCTGAATTACACAATTGTTTCCTCGGCAGCTTCAGGATACACAGACATAGATGATTCGTGGAAACTGTTTAGAGTTGATCATATAACAGGTCTAGTCACAACTAACGCAGTTTTCGATTATGAAGTGAGGAGCAGGTACGCTTTCACTTTGACTTGTAGTGATGCAGGAGGTCGCACGGCTCGTGTCAGGGTTAGAATTGAGATCGAAAGTCGAGATGAATTCCACCCACAGTTCACTGAAAGAACCTATCATTTCTTGATGGGAGGACACGATTTGCCTGTGGGTCATGTGATTGGACACGTAACAGCTACTGACAGAGATAAGGGTCCTGATGGTAGAGTGGTTTATCAGCTAACTACACAACATCCTTACTTCAAAATCAATCGTACAACTGGAGCAATCATGATTAAAAAGAAAATTGATGCCGGATTTGATTCAAGTCAAGATGTGAGTCTGGTGGTGACTGCTAGCTCAGGTAGACAAGGTTCGTTGACTAATATGAGTGTCGTTGAAGTGACAATCGATCCCCTGGCTCCTCACGATACAAACCTTGTTGTTACTGGAAACGAGAGTGAAACAGCTCAAGTAACCTCTACTAGTGGTGTGGCAGGATGGGCTATGGGATTATTAATCACACTAATCCTTGTTGTACTAGCGTTTGGTGCCGTATTTCTGTTCCTACACCTCAGAAACAGGCGACACAAGAAAGTGAATAAGCCAGGGTTGAGTGGTGGACAGAGCACGGATAGTTTTGTGGATCCGAGTGCGTTTGACACAATACCGATTAGGGGTGGTGTTGCGGGCGCAGCAAGCCAGTTTGGACCACCCAAGTACGACGAAATACCAACTTACCGGAACAACAATACTAGCAGTTCGAATTCGGGTGCGGCTACAACCTCAGAACTCTCTGGTTCTGAACAATCGGGATCTAGTGGAAGGGGATCGGCTGAGGATGGTGAGGATGTTGAAGATGAGGAGATCAGGATGATCAATGAGGGACCGTTGCAGAGAGATAATACACGATTAACTGATCGAGGTACAGACGACGATGACAATCTCTCAGATGTTTCAGTGCATAATACACAAGAGTATTTAGCGAGGTTGGGTATTGTTGATAACCAAGGTTCTGGCTCGTCGGCTTCAAGGAGGCATTCTGAAAGTTTGGTGGCGGGACCTAGTAAAGACACAATCCTACATCACCAAGGAGTACCTATTAACACTCTACATATGTTCGACGAGGATGCAACAGGTGAAGCTGATATAACGAACTTAATCTACTCCAAGTTGAACGACGTGAGTGGAAGTGAGAGGGGCAGTAGTACGGAGGACGTGGGTGGCAGCGGGTCGGGGGCGTTGGTGGCAGCAGTCGACCACGCGCTGGTGTTGGGAGGGTATGGCGATGTGCCAGACAGTACTCACCAACCATCAATGACCGGGTCGTTGAGTTCAATAGTGCACAGTGAAGAGGAGTTGACGGGTAGTTATAATTGGGATTATCTCCTTGATTGGGGACCACAGTACCAGCCGTTAGCGCATGTTTTCTCGGAAATAGCGCGATTAAAGGACGATACCGCCTCGGTAAAAAGTGCAAACAGTGGTGCATCGAGTGGCAAAAGCAAGATGGCGCCTGTGATAAAGACAGTAGTTCCACCTCCGCTGCTGACCTCAGTTGCGCCGCGTTCAATTGCGGCCCCTGTGCTGTCAGCCGCTCGAAATCCGCCCCCTTCACAAATGCTACTCCTACCTAGGTCGCCCATTTCTCATGACGCCCAGGGCGGCTTCAGCACGTCGACCGCCATGTCGCCCAGTTTCTCGCCCTCGCTTTCCCCTCTGGCGACGAGGTCCCCCTCCATTTCCCCCCTGGTGGCCCCCGGTGTGCCCCCCTCTCATCACATAGCGCGCCAGAGGACACTTAACACAGACACCGAACTCAGGATCTAGTAACGCCCCAAAGTCGATTACCTTAGTTTGTCTCTGGCCTTCTGCTTTGTATTCTCAATGCTTTAATACAGTATCAGTATCCAATGCAACTGAAACTCTCATTGACTTTCATTATTGACAGAAATTGAAATTTACCAGATTCTTGTTGGAGAGAAATCTGACACATTTTTATTAACTTGCATAATAATTTGAAAATTCACGTCATAAAGTATTTTTTATTTTTGTTTTTGGTTTACAGAAAAGTCTGCTCACATCATTTGAGAGTGTCTGAAACTTTTGACCAATCATATTTGTGTTCAGTTCTCCTACTTGATTAAAGCTATAGTGCTTTCGCACGACTACGGTAATTGACAGAAAATACATCGATTACTAAGTCCAAAACTCACTAAACTCTAGTGAAAAATAAATGCCTGTCAAATTTTTCTTCTGAAGATCGATAATTAACATCAATCTTATTAATATAGATTTTCTCTGTTGAAATTCTTCCTCTAAGGATGAAAGAAATATGAATTGTAGTTTATGAATGTGATAACTGTATCAAGTATCCTGATTATTGTAAATATTCATTAATAAATAAGTTTTTCAAGAGAATTCAAAGCAGAACCTGCCAGAAACAGTATAGATTAGACTTAACACTTAAGAACTCTGACAAATTACATAAAAGTAGTCAGAACTGTGTAAATAAGTTATATCTACATGATTGTAAAGAAATTTATTTGTAATTAATCAAGTGCCAGACGATAATCGGTGGACAATCAAAATTAATGTAAAAATTATTTAACTGATTAGACTTAACAGAGACTGTAAGTAGATAATAGAATAACGAATTTATTTATTTTTGTGCATTCCATTCCCAATGAAAGAAGAGTTTGGTTTTCCAGCTCGTTTGGAATATGCAAAAAGGTGATGATGAACAAGTGCAATAATGAAGCTCATAAACATCACCTCAGGTATCATGCAGTGATCAATTTTACATTTTTATAACATAGACTGTGTTGAATAGTTGTCGTTCGTGTAAATATGTCCCAAAATACGTATTCTAAGAGTGCGCTGTTTTGCCACTCTTCGTCTTAGTTTAGAAACTCGAATTGATTCGTTGTAAATATAAATCTGTAATCAAAAGTTAAATTGTAAAGATGAAATACGTATACGTTTTTAATAATTATTTTTAAAACTATTTTAAGAAATATTATGGCCATTACTGTGATTATACTTGTTGCCTCAGGCAACTTGATTCGAAACAATCATAAAAATGATTTTCAACAATGGCAAAAGTACCTATGTATAGTAAGTTTTGTACAAATGTATTCTCTAAGGCCATTAATAAGTGTGCCACAATAATGATATTTAGATGGTGTACAGATAGAAATCTAGCAGTTATCAATTTTACGAATAAGAGGAAGAATGCTCCAACTAGAGTATTGCTTTATTCGAGTTTTTAAATCGACATTTTATAACCGGTGATGTAAACTAATAACACCAAACAGTTTAAAACAAATTTTTATTGTACTAACGGAGAACAATAAAAGTGTCTTTTACTCAACATAATGAAACGTGATCTGCTATATATTTTAGGTTTGTTTCAATTGCCATTGGATTTATTGATCCTCAATAAACTTTCTTCAAATATGGTGGATTTTATATAGAATGTGGTACTTGTAGACGAATGCTCAAATTGCTCAGTTGAAAGTACTGTAATGAAATTGTTGACTTGATAATCAAACTAATCAGATGCCATTATAAAGTACTGATTTTTTATTTATGAGATTTACTGATAAACAATAATTGCCATTCAATTGAGTTCCTTGTTGAATAAGACCTCAAGCATTTGTAGATGATATTCTGACGGGTTATTAATTTTTCAATTTTTATTGTAATAAATATATTACATTGATATTAAACAGTGCCAACTAAGATAATTTTAAATCAATAATGTGAAACATAGGAATTCATCACTTGTCATCAATTCCCAATTTATAGTTAATTTATTATTAAAAATTTCACAAAAATATTATTCTGATTTAGGTCTTCCCAAATTTTTTCATCAAATATTCGTATTCCAGATGTAACACTACGACTAACATTTATTTTTAAATCCTTCTTACAGAACCGTATTGAACCTATTTTCTATGGATAACCAAATATTCGAATCCATTTCATAAAACTTGAATTAGTTGCTTGCCAATTGGATGTCCTCTGCAAGTGATGAACTGCTATTGTGAAACAATAATTGTAATTAATTTTGTTATACCTAGTATTGTTGTAATTGTAAAGAATTTGTACAAATTATAGTTATTTCTACTGTTTACAGAGTAGGATTTTGTAGCAAATAAATTTTGTATTTAAATGAATGTAAGTTTAATATTTTCTCTACCTCTCTTATGCCGATAGCGCTATAGCTGAACATTTTGGAAACAGTCAAATACGGTACGGTACGGTACGGTACTACATCCTTCATGATGAGGCCGCACTACCGATGGGTAGAGCCTGGAGGGTAGAGGGTAGTTGGTAAATCTATAGAACATACACACCATCCACAGTAATACATCGTATGAATGAAGAACTTTAAAACAGGGCTGTTTAAAATAATTGAAACATAAATAAAAATCAAACACCTTTTTTTTGAAAACTTCATTGCTACAAAGATATAAAAACAAATTTCGTACAAATTTGGTAGGGTGGCTCGTTGGAGGAGTGGTAAAGCGCCGGTCTGATAACCAGGTGGACCCTGGTTCAAGTCCCAAGCGGGGAAACAATTTTTGACCACAGCACAATCACATAAATACAGCCACCCCGTCTTTCGGAGGAGACGATAAGCCGTCGGTCCCGACTACATATAAAAAAAGTAGTCGTCATCTATCATCCATTTCATTACCCACGCACAAGCCTAAGAGCTCATGTGGGCTTCACCCTCACAAACAAACAAACAAACAATATTGAATTTTGGAAGCAAAAATACTAAATTGAATGTGAAAGAAGAATTCCAAATTTATAAAGGGAGAAAATTGAATGGTGATAAAATATTAAATGAGGAAAATTTGAATAATAACCCAATTTTTGAGAAAATTTTAAAAGCCTAGATTTTGATGTGTACATATGCTTTCAATTGTAATCATATGATTTATTTTATTTTACTTATATTTTAATTTTGTTTATTTATTTCATAACTATTTTTATCCACATTGAAAATGGGCTTAGATCCCGAAACATGTATGTGTGTTTTATAATTTTTAAAGTTTTCAAAAAAAGGGTGTTTGATTTTTATTTATGTTTCAATCGTATGAATGGTATGACGTTATACTGTTTTTTGAGGTTATGTTGTCCATATTTAAGAATTTCAAGATGGCGGCTGAACACATACTATTCATACGTTTTATTACTGTGGATGGTGTGTATGTTCTATAGATTTACCAACTACCCTCCACCCACCAGGCTCTACCCACCGGCAGTGCGGCCTCAGCCTAAGTTCTTCGAAAACAGTCATCTTGGCAGATTTCATATTGAGGAGAAAAAAGCCTTCAAATTATATCAAAGAGGTTTCTGATACTGTATAATTTCAACCTCTTTTGCTGAATATCTCCAAAATTTACAAAATTAATATGGCTTTTAAATAAAATGTAAAAAATTGAAGGATATTCAAAGATGAAGAAAATGTAGTGATGAAGTCTGGAACGTGTAATTTGTGTTTTATTATTCAGTTGTTTAATAGTGTTTTGAATGCAGAGAAAATTCTAATTTAGTAAGATTATAATAAGCTTAGTTTTATTATTGAGCTGACATAATCAAATTATTAATTCATGCGTACCGTTTGCAAGAAAAAGATTAGAGTAGAGTTGAAATTCAAACACGTCAATCGATTCTTTGCTTACAAATAACTGGCCAAACATGCAATTCACGTATGACTGGATACATAAATTCACTTCAGAAATGATGTCTTTAATCAAATGAAAAGCCTGTGATCACCTTCACAACTACTCAAAAAGTGGAATACCGTAATGAATAACATCTTTGGTACAAGTTAACGGACGATTAAAGATGCAAGGATCGTTCATGTATGTAATGGAATACTAATAGATAAATAAACGAAGAAATAAAAAAATTAAAACTATTGTGAAAAATATGTTTTTCTGACTTTTGAGATGAAAATTGATTCCTCTAAATCGCTGCTGCATGCTCAGGCTGAGTAACAAATAACTGGATGAACCAGTCATAAATTGAAAGTATTACGTACTATGTAATACTATGTAATACGTAAAGTATTACGTACTATGTGACTCTTCATAGTCCACTTTTGTCCTATAATATGTGATGTTCATATGGACATAATCATGTTAAAAGAACAAAAAATTGAAAAATATAATTATACATCTGCAAATATATAGTGTCTGAGCCTAAACCATAAGTTATATTTATTTTTTGAAAACAAGAATATAAAGTTATCAATAATTATACCATCATGTATGTATGAATACTGTAGTTACCTGAATATAGAAGGAGATGATTGCTACTACTGTGCTTTGTGGTATAAGCAGTAATACCAACGAGATATAAATGAGGTAAAAATATAAATGAATATAGAATAGACATAAATAAGGATATATTATCTACCTTGTATACGATGGTATAAGCTACTGTTGTTATAGCTGAATCAAAAACTTTAGGCGATTGTCAATGTCTGTTGTCAATTCTCAGCACTGTCAGGTCAGTCGGTGAGTTGTCTGCGATAGTAGGCTACATTTAATCGAGAACGAACCCCAGCTACCCTAATTTGCTCTCAAAGACAGACAGCTTCAGACTACCCTCACAGAGCTGAGCAATTATAAAAGTGCCCATTATAAAGGCGCCAACCGCCTTAATTGTTGGAGCCAGAAAGAAAGATCGTCCTTGTTCTTTCAAGTGTAGAAGATTGGAAAATTTTATTCACTGAAATGTATCTAATTAAAACTACATTTACCAACAAATTGCTTTGGCTTGCTAGCCTATAGAGTTCTTTGTTGTCGTTCTTTCATTGTAGAAGTACTGAATGTGAGTGACTACTCCTTTATTATGCTCCGATTACATAAGTAACAAAGTAAGCTATTACCTATTACGTACCGTACTCTATTGAAGTTGAGGAAGAAACAAGAAAACCATTTTTCAGTGATCAGTGAAACAACTGAATTTGATTTGTTTCATTGAGGCAATAATCTCAACATATACTGTTGGCCTACTCATTTGCAAGAAAAATATTTTTAAAGAACTATTAAAGTGTTCTTTTTAAATTTTTATAATTAATTAATTTATAAACTATTAAATTTTAATAAACTGGTACAGTAATTAGAAAATTGGAAGTTATTTAATATTATATTACTTTTTGAATCAAATTGAAAAGATTATGTTTATTCATTTAATAAAATAATTAATAAAGTAATATAAATTCCTATTCTGGTCTAAATTTTATTTAACTATTTTCAAAATTATTTTTGAGAACTAATGCCGTCCTACTATAGCGAATCAACATTTTCATTTTATTTTAACCATCTCATATTTACATGATATTTTCTGATTGAGGAAATAAAACTTTCCACATTCATCTTTACGCATTCCAGTAAACTTGAATGACTTGATGCATTTGAAGATGATTTTGTAAAAGTCAACCGGAAAAGCTTGTTTGTTTAATGAGACTGAACAGCGATTTTGCCAAGTATTGAGACTGCTTCAAGTCTTTAAGATTCATCACTCCTTAGTCACGTGATCAATTTATTCATCATTGCTTCTGTATATTCCTGTTTGACCTTGGTTGGGAAGAGACAAGCTGTCCACTATAGCCTACTCAGGAAATTGTTATTTTTTGACAATTTGAATTCGCGATACAATACAAAGGTTTGAAATAGCTTTCATAATCATAATAGTGTTACATATATATATATATATATATATATATATATATATATATATATATATATATCTTATTGAAAAAATAATATACGTAGTCTACTGTATAGTAGATTGAAATGGCTTTCATAATAGTGTTACTGTTACACATATACTGTATAGCTGTTTGAAAAATATCAATATAGCGACCAGTCCTGGAGGGACATAGGCCTATATCTATATGTCTATAGCTTGACTTTAAATCCTCAACAATCATCTTCCTTATATGAGGCTAAGATTGAGCTGCATGGTTGAATTTTTGAATGCCAATATTCACTCACTTTTGTCTACTAGGATTTGATTACCTAGGCCTGCTGAAAAGTAAAAAGTAGGTAGTTGAAGTTAAGGACTGAACTGTATTTTTCCTTTTGAAATTATCTGAAATTTCCTCTCAAGATAACATACTCTTAGACTTCAGCTACCTTCACGTTCACACTAGATGATACATATAAAGGCTACAGTATTACATTCATGATCATTCTATGAATATTGGATTTTATGTTACGGTAGGTAAATTATTTGAAACCATTATTGACACAGTAGGTATAGTCTGTCCAAGTTTAGTCATCTTCATATAAGAAGACGTTCTAACAAGATGGGAAAATGTCTTCAGTTCAGTCACAGCATATTGGTTCAGAAATTATAAATTTAGTCTCAAATTGTAGATCGGAATGTTTTATAAAATTTGAGACAAAATTTTAAATTTTTAAACGAATATTAACCGGCTGGAGACATTTTCCCATCTTGTCAGAATGTTTTCTTTGCTTGGACTTGGACGGACTATAAACTATCATTACTATCATATCATCATAGGTAATATGATGATAGTTCAATCTAATACTGAGTAATTTTATCATGTACTGTTATTGATTATTGAATGACTATTATAATAATTATCAATAATAATTTGGCTCAATAATAACATAGAATAATAGAACTCTAAATACTAGGGTCCTCTTTTATAATAATATTACTACCTATTATTAGAAAACTACTCTACGGTAGTGAGCGAAAAATCAAAAAGCCCGCTAAACCGCAACACAGTAAAATACTGTTTCCATTTTGTAAGTTATGTCACTTTATCTTATTCCACTTGCCAGTCTGTAAATATCTAAAATACAAGTTTCTACTCTGGTATAAGTTCCTATAATAATAATTTCAAACAATAAAGTTCTTACAAAAAACGACAACTGTCAAATTGTAAACTAAAATTCAAGGCCACTGATTACTAGTTAAGTATGTTGCCGTTCAGCGCTAGTATCGTCATCAACACAAGCAGAAGCAGAACAGAATTCAACCATTCAACAGAAAGAGAGCAGCTCAACAACCGAGAACGATAACAACGAGATAAGTTGATTGTTTGATAGTGAAGAAATGCTATATAATAAACATGCCGGTACAAGATTCTAGTTAGTGTTCATTTATATTTCTTTTGAATCGATTCGATCAACAAGGAATCTGATTAAAAGTAAATTTTGAACGTTGAATCTACATTAGTTGGCTCGTTCCATTTTGTTTACCGAAAACATAACCTTCAAACTCGTCAATCAAGATAACATTTTGATAAAAGTTCATTTGCGTCACGTGTTCTAGCCCGTTACTCTTTCATAAATTTATGAGCTTTAGTTTATTTATTACAGTTTTTCGGTGGTGATAAGTCGATTTATTATATTGCCGTATACAAAATCGTTCCTATTCAAGTGTTCACAAAGTTTGTGTCGGGATAAGTCAACCTCTAGCGGAAAACAATTTTAATGTTTTATGTTCTGAATTTCAATTTATTTTAAAATGATTGAAAATACTGACTCAGATGGTATTGCTGGAGGAAAAATTATTGTGGTTTCAAACCGTTTACCATTTGTGTTGAAGAGAGATGCTAGTGGGAACCTGTCCAGGCATGCAAGGTAAGATATTATTTCAATTATCTAATCAAATTTACTTTGGTACTGCGTACCGGCATGGGAACCGTCTAGATTATTGAAACATTGATTATTTTCCTTAATAGTTGGCTTTCTAAATACTGAGGAGTAAATATGGTATAGTTGTTATGCATTTGAAAGAAGGATTCTGGTTTATTACAAGGTGTTTCATGAAAGCTAGGCATCTTACAAGAATTTTCTGGAAGCTCACGTGGAGAAGTCTGTCACTGTCCTATTTATTTATTTATAAAGTTAGGCATCTTACAAGAATGTTCTGGAAGCTCACGTGGAGAAGTCTGTCATCCTATTTAAAGAGCATTCATATTTTCTGGTCACATTGTGTGTTTAAAGTGTCAAATATATGTTTATTAGTCTCTCTCTTACTGTAAAAGCAGACTTGATTTCGTGTGAACTAATGTTACCTAACTCACTCCACACAAAAGTCCTAATCTAATCTATTTTCCGTTAAATCTTGCACGGCTGTATCAATCTACCTTTTAGTACAATATTCTGCTAGGGATCTTATTACTATATTAAAATACCGTACTCAACTTTTATTGAATTCATATTGATTAGGTACCCAACTTACTAATTGCTCATGAATAAAGTAATGTGTGGATAGGAATAACTTTTCCACTTCTCAGTAACAAAGCCGGTAACCTACTTTCTTAAAAAAGATGAGATTTCTTATTGAACAATAAGATGGGTGTTTTAAACTTTTATTGAATTAAGACTTAATCGGATTGTGCCTCAAAATTGGAAATTCAGTAGCCAAATTATATTCTCTAGAGAATAGAGAATATCAGAATATATATTGCACCTAACGTCATGCAAATTATAATTCTGGTGTTATATTCAAATGGAAATATCAGCCAACATTTTGGAAAATGGTATATTTTTAGTTGTAACAGTATTGTTTTGGGCTAGTATGGTACATTTACAAACATATGATAGGAACCAATTAGCTTTGGTCGTAATCCTTTTCAGAACTTCAAGACCCTAAAGCTCATTTGTAGTTCCTGACATGTAATTAAAAATGTGACATACCAGCACGAATTAATATACTGTAGTCTTTATTGCGCCTAATACCCTGGGGAGTTTCCACTAAGGGTCCACAAATCCACATACACAATCCACTAACACTTCGATCGTCAAAAGCTGATTGTCCAACGATCGAATTGCCGGTTTAAACTATTTTGGACATCCGGTTTTCCCATCCTTGGACGTTTGAACTGATAGTGGATGTGAAGGTGTTAAATAAGAATCTTGTTACCATTAAAAATTGGAGGAACAATAAAGTAGAATTTAGTCTTTTAGGTTTTAGATATATGATAATTTTGTACATAACATAGAGGACTTTCAATAGATCACCAATTTTCAAAATCAGGAAGATACCGTAGCCTAATCATGAAAAAATTATTTATTACCCAAGTTACTTATTATTAAATGTTATTTTGTCACTACTTTTTTCAATGCTTGATTATTGAAAAATAATATACAGTAATTTCGTTTTCCCTTAGGAGAGAACATTACAATGATCATTGTTAGAATAATTACATGCACTTCATTGATTCAGCAATGACTAATGATTATGCAATGAATTTTATTGTTTCATGTTACATAAGAAATTTTTTCAACTTCAAAAGTATTATTCTAGACTGGAGATATCAAGATGCAATCATTTTCATCTCAATTAACCTTTTACCATTGATCCGTTGAGAGCTTTCGATCTGCAATAAAAGGCGTGATTATTCAAAGAAGATTCATGCTCTGTTCCATTTAGTTTTTCTGTAAATATTTCATTTTCCTAGAAATGTGAAATTATTGGAGCAAATGAATATTTTATCCTTCATACCATCTAGTCTCAATCCTATACGGTGTCTGGTTAATTTTGCGCCTAGATTAAAAATGAATTTTTGTCATTTACAATTTTGTGTAGAGAACTCTAATGAATTAATTGAATTTTTGAAATACCTGTACCGTGTATAAGAATTCATTCAGAAGACTTTTTTTAAACATCTTTGTACCGTATCTGAAAAATACGATTGGCCGTTCAATAAATTTTTTGTTGTTCTTTCTAGTGCTGGTGGTTTAGTAACAGCTGTAGCCCCCGTTGTGGTGAGAAATAAAGGAATATGGATTGGATGGCCCGGCATTCAGTTGGAAAATCCTGATGAATTGATTCCAGAGTCCGATCCAAATGACAAAACACCCACTGCTGGCCTCCTTTCTAGTCAGGTATGATTTTCCACCCTTTTAATGTTTTCAATATTTCAATTCTTCTCAACTTAATAAATACACAGTGACACACGGGAGTCGGACGGGTTTCAATGAAATAATACTCGTCCATTTTTGAAGATAAATCATATTTTTTACACGAAATCAAAGCTTATATGTCATTTAAGTCGACAAAACTCATTTCATGCATTTTTAGATATGTGTGAAAAATAATGTCGTCGAAGTGATGTCCATCATTTTGAATGCAGGACTCAAATCTCGACTCAAAATCCTCCATCACATGGACTAAAATTTCTGCAGTGATAGCAACAACTTCTTAAATGATCACATTCTTCAACTCGTCCAAATTTATTAGCTTGAAACAAAGCACATAACCTGCAATTTTTGAAAAATAATGCCGTCAAGGTGATGTCCATAATTTTGAATTAGGGATTCAATCTCTACTCTGAATCCTCCATGACATGGACTAACATTTCTGCAGTAATAGCAGCAATTTCTCTCACAAGCCATGAAATTTTAATGATTTGAAGAATGCAAGAAATTATCTCTACTAGCTTTAAAAATTGTGATAGCTATTGCGGAAGTGATAGCTACTATCACTGTAATTCTTGAAGACAATTGAAAGGAGCTCGATTTGGAGTTACAAAATGAGTATGTTTCATTCCCAAAAATAGTTTGTAAAATACCTGGCGATTACCTTCATTCCATTAATGTATAATACATCCAAGAGAATGAGAATAAAGAAAAATAATAATATCCCCAATAAAGATAGTAACTTACATCACTTCATTGCTCGTAAAATAGTGAATTGGTAGAAGACGGTGCAACATATTTATATTTTGAAGCCATAATCTACTTGAATCATTCTAAGTTTATATCACCTAAATTATTAGACATTTTGATGCGAATTGTCAATCATCGTCAATGCAGCAAATTTTTCAACGAACGTGTGTGTACCGGTACTGATAACTCAGTTTTATTCATTTGAGGAAAACAGCAATTGATGACTGTTGTATAGCTATTGAATAACAATGAACAATCAGGAAGACACGTTATGAAAATAGACTGATGATTTTTAGAATATATTTTGTTAATCTTCAGGCAAAGGGGTATTTTGGTAAATCTTCATTGTACCTTGTTCACATGGTATAGTTGGAACTCATTCCTTGAACGGAATGATAGCCTTTTTACTTTTCAAGAGTTTTTCTGATTCCTCAAAAGTTTCAGTAGAATTAGTTGTAAAAAATCGAAGTTATTATTTATTTATGAAGAAAATTAATTATGTTTCATTCAACTTTATTGTCATTCAGTAAACTCTATCATTAGAAAATTCATGATTTCAATCATAAAATAGATTTCTCACAATTCAAGAATGCTATATATTTGCATAATTAGTTATTGATTGTTATGTCAGCGATTATACAGCCAATCAGATCTTAATTGAGTTGATGTTTGTTTTATGTAGGTAGTTGCAGTCCAAGTTGAACCTCAGCAGTTTGACAGCTACTACAATGGATGCTGCAATAGGACGTTTTGGCCTTTATTCCATTCGATGCCTGATAGAGCTGTCTTTTCTGCTGATCATTGGAAGGTATAATGAATAACTAGATTATATGACTATAATAACTATTAATTAAATGAAATAAATCAACCAAATATAAACTGAGTAACCTAAGGAAACTAAAATGTATGGTATAAACTCATAATATCTCCTAAATAATATAATTTTAATTTTTTTTAGTTTTTCTTATAAAATCTCCCATTTCACTTATCAATATCTATTAATTGATATTGAATAAATTTTACCTCTCACCTCCTATTAGTTCCAAGTTTCTATTTGGTGAACTTTTGTTCTCAATGCTTTTTCTTTTTCTCTCCCTATTTGGTTCTCTGATTTTATGCTTCTTCTGAAGTTTTTGCACTTTTTTCAATGAAATTCAATTACCATATTTATACTCTATTCAATTGAAATACTTGAATTTGTCATCACAGATTTATCAACTAGCGCGTTTCAGTTATCGCGTAAACTGATAGTGGTGTATCACTCAAAACTATATCTTGATATACCGGCAGTTAATATATCTGTGGTTTTGAAAATGTATACTATTTTTTTCAATATGAATAATTATTAAAATATCACCTTCATAGCCTTTAATATACTCAATTTCAAAACTTGAAAAAATTACTAATCTTGCAGGGTAGCCCATATTAGTAGCAATAATACTCGTATGATATGAAAATTTACGCCTCCACCTGAATGCTCGAGTATATAACTAATTTTTTAATTATATAATAATTTTATTAACATAATTATAATTTTCTTTCTTTATTATTTTGTTATGTATAAACTGCAAAGAAATTCATACTAGATTAAAATTTGGGTCAAAATAATAGTTTTGAAACACAATATTGTTGCTATAGTTGATAATAGACAAATACTGATGAAGCCAAAGTAGGTCAGTCAAATCAAAGGTCACTATCGATTTTATAGAAATTTGTTTCATTGTGAGCCAAACGTTTTCTGTTTCACAATGTTTTGGAAGAGAATATACAATTGATTGATGATTACGATTAGGCCTACTATGAAGTTCAGATTTGTGACCGTGGCATATTATTATTATCATCATCAGAATAATTTTCCTGTGCGTTACTAAAATTATTTTTCATTTTTTATGAATAGTAAAGTGTCACTGACTGATAATTTATGACTCAACCAATTAGTAATACGAACTGATAATGTGCCAAGTTACAATAACGATACTTTTCTTCAAAAACATTTTTTTTAAATATTGGAAACACGCTACACTGTAAAATAAGAAGGATTGATAGCCTTCCAATGAATTTAAATGTTTGTCTGATAACAGCTTATTGTGACGAATTCATTTTTTTTTCAAGAAAGTTTTATTGAGAATTGAGAAAAGTTTCGCCCAATCATACTCGAATCACAAACCCTGATGTGAGAAAAATATAAAAATGTCAACAGAAATGGACTAAAAGTAATATTCAAAACCCGTAGATGATATAAATCTTAAATTACAATAAATCGAAGTCTATTAATTATGGTGTTGTTATTATTGTATCTATCTTCTGATAGATTTATAATATTTAGTTGAAATAGAATTATTTTGGTTCAATGTAAAGGAGTTTGAGGTATTTTATTTGAATATTCCTTTTGACACATTGAAACTCTTTTTGAGTAGTTGTGAAGTTTTGTTCAACATTTAGACTTATTAGTCTAAACTCCCGTCTTTCGGAGGGTACGTAAAGCCGTCGTCATCTCTCATCATCGCCCCTCTTTTAAAGCACATATGTGCATCACCCTTAATTGATAAAACCGGTTCAATCTTATTACTTGTATAACAAAAATTATAGATCATCCTTGAAAAGGGTTATCACTTGTGCCTTGGAGTTTGAAATACGTTTTTGAAGTACACTCCAATCTATGCCCGTATTAAAGGATTAATAGGGAAATAACAATATAATTCCTCTCACTCATCTTAAAATCCGTCTTGATAAATCTGAAATTATGACTCATTGACATGAAAAGCTTTAACAGAGATTTAGAAACTCAAAAGCATCCTTGATTAGACAAAGTGAATAGGCTAGCTTTCCGGATACTTAATATTTTATGACCACTTCATAAATTTACAAAAACAAGAGATCAGTAACAGTTGTAAAACAACAGTCATTTTTTATTTGAATGGATTTTCATTTGGCTACATACTAATATAAGTTACTGGTATTATGATATTGTTTTTTTGATCATAAAGCAGTGTTGTTAATGTTGGAATAGGTTCAACAAAACATGGATTCAAACGTCATGATAATAGCCAAATTAGAATTTGATATTGCAGCATTGATGAAGTGGTGTTATTAGTTAGAATTATTATGATTAGAATGAGATTGTAACATGAGAATTACATTTTACATGAACCTAGAGAAAATAATCTTGTTATCTAAATTTGCGAATAATAATTTTAAATTATTATTAGAATACCAGGCTGCTTAGCAAATATGCCCCTTCCCTATCATTCGTGCGCAATCCTGGAGTTCAAGTGGGCTTCATATAACAAAAATTATCAATAACGCTCTTCTGGCGACAGCTCACCCATAAATAGTTGCTCCTCGCCTCCTCACGTGTTGAATATTTAAAGCATACCAAGAGGTATTTTTCCTTAAAAAAAATGTTTTATTCGTTTCAGTCATACCAAGAAGTCAACCGAATGTTCGCTAATCACACAATACAATCACTGGGATCTTTACCAAAGACTGAGTCTAATGGACAGGCCTGTAATACACCACTCATCTGGATTCATGATTATCATTTGATGTTATGTGCAAATACAGTCAGAAACGTAAGTATCCTTATAAAAAATTAGATGTGTTCTAGATGGAAGAATTATTAGATATTGCAGCAAACCAACTGCGGGATAATTATAATAATAATTAATTAGAATCTATGTATTGCTATAATGATCTATTTGGATCTCGCTTGCCATTTAGTACAATGTAATGGATGGTCAATATTTGCAGTTGCAGAAGTCCTTTGTCTATTTTTATAGCAATATATAGAGATTCTAATTAACTATCATTATAAAGATGTGTTGTATCTTAACATAAAAAGTAAGTCAGTCACAAACTTACATTGCATACAGTATAGATTTTTCTCTCGAATGATGGATTTGTTACCTATAAACATAAAAACTCTGGCTTCATTGGTTATTGCAGCATACACAGCTTTGTTAAATAAAGGGTTATTTCTTGAAAGTATATTTATAAGCGTTACCCAACCATGGTCATGAGTTCCCTTACCATTCTATCTTTGATTTTTCCCATTCTTCAATTCATTTTCTGAAAAGATTCATTAATCTTTGATTTTCTCAGTTTGTGCTTATTTTCAAGCTATTAACTTTATTAAATTTTCTAATTAAGTTTACATTTTGTTTTGCATGGTATTACTTTTTTTTAAATTTAATCTAAGTTGAAATTGTGTAAATTGTGTTAAGGAGGCAATATTTGGGGTTTTACCTGTTTGCCTCCACATATTTCATTTGTGAATAAATAAATGAATAAATTATTCACGCACAAGTCATGTTGGCTACTTATGTGAGTATAGTCCGACCAAGCAAAGAAGAGCCTCTGGCAAGATGGAAAAATGACTCCATCTTGGTCAATATTTGTTGAAGAATAATAAATGTGGTCTTAATAGTAGATCAAATCGTTCCCTAAAATTTGAGATCAAATTGATAATTTTAAAATCAATATTGACCAAGCTGGAGTCATTTTCCCATCATGAAAGAGGCTCTTCTTTGCTTGGTCAGACTATATCACTAGGTTGAAAGAATTAGACTTAGATCCATTTATTTTCTCCTAATAATTCATTTAGTGAATCCTGAAATTCCGGTATTGTTGGTTTTTGTGTACGGTAACTTAATAGCAGAAAGAATAGAATTACAGAGATGGTAAATCCTTCTCTGCTTCTCTGTGGTAATAGTAAGCAAAGTACAAAACCTTACAGTTGCAATTTTCATAATTCATTTCTTCCGGAATATACTTTCAATGTCATTTATGTTTTTTGCAGGTTTGCGATGAGATGAACTTGAAGTGTAAAATTGGCTTCTTTTTACACATTCCATTCCCACCTTGGGATATATTCAGATTATTCCCGTGGGCCGATGAAGTTCTTCAAGGAATGTTAGGTGAGTCTTATCTAAGTTTCTATAATGTGCTCGAGGCTACTAATGTAGTGTATGTATGTATGGAAATGGCTCAACAGCCCATGAAGGGCTTAGGCCTACCAGCTGGTTGCCAGTTTCATATTTACTCCACTTTGCAGCAGGCTACTAATGTTCTTGATGTTATTTTTTAAATAGATTCACTATATAAATTCGAACAACGAATCATTCCATTCTGAATGACATTATTCATTTATTTATCTAAAAATGACAAACTTGGATGCATTTGCAAAAATGATGCAAAAATGACAAGGTTGCATTTCAGGTTCATCATGAAGAGAAAGTATATTGTAAAATGTACCGAAATCTCGCAATTCTGATATATTAATAATAACAAATCACGAATTCGTCAAAATATCAGTCCTAGCCCTTCATCATTTATAAACATGTTTTATCATTAATGTTGCAATATCTCATACGATTCGATCAGAAACAGATGAAAATAACTTATAATACGTGAATCGTATGAGATCTTGCATCATTATATTATTATTAATAATTATAAGACTTCAATGTCTTGCTGTCAATAACATTATTGAACAGCGAACAGCTACTACAAGAACAACTAGAAGTTTTTCATTATTTAATAAAACAATCTGCATTGTGTGCAGTTACTATGGTACTACGTTTATTATTACTTAGAAAATAGAACACTTCTAGAAGTTTTATAATTCTATGAAAAAAATTTAGAGTCAACTGATATTGCAATAGGGTAACTACCCGAATCAATGACTACGATATTGAATGTAAAAATACTGAACTGTTTTATAATAAGTCAATAATTCATATTGTGTTTATTGTTAGGCTGCGACATGGTGGGTTTCCACATCGAGGACTACTGCCTGAACTTTGTGGACTGCTGCCAGCGCCGTCTGGGTTGCCGTGTTGACCGCAAGGGCCTTCTAGTCGAGCATGGAGGTCGGTCGGTGCGCGTGCGTCCGCTGCCTATTGGCATACCCTACGACAGGTATTACATTCAACTCATAATCATATAGCGTTTCTAACAACGAATAGTGATAGTACTGTTCATAGTGAATTTGATGTTATAAAGTAGGCTAAATTGTTGAATCATCCTCACTATCTAAATAACTGGTGCCAAAAGGTTATTTTGTCTGTTCCTTGTGCGTTCCAAAAGTTTATGTCTGTAAAAAGTCTGTGACTACACCGGACCAGCTTCTAGAGAATAAGTTAGAGTCACGAATATACTATGGTCAGCTGGTCCAATTACAAGGATCGTACAAGAAACAGACACAGCCGCCTTAATTTTTAGCACCAGCTTTACCTTTAGACTTGAGTAATGTTACATTGCTTATGTTAATTAGCTTCTTAAACTTGATGTTTTCCATGCATGCTCCACAAATTTGATGGGAACTAAATTAGCTACAAACGTTTTCCTCTGGGAGAAAAAGTAGCTTTAATATACAGGTGCCTAACTAACTATTCATCATTTATTTATTTTATAAAGGTTCGTGCAACTGGCCGAGTCGGCACCCACCGTTATATCGACCAGTCAGAAGGTGGTTCTGGGAGTCGATCGCCTGGACTACACCAAGGGCCTGGTGCACCGGCTGCGCGCCTTTGAGATACTGCTGGAGAAGTACCCGCAACACCTGGAAAAGGTCAGGCATTGTTCAGATTATGTTTTTTCGATTAAAATTCTTAGCTCACCAAATTCATTTAATAATTATAACAAAATTCATCAACTTCTCTATTAATTTTTCATTATTTAAACTCATTCTAGGTTTTCAAATAAACTGGCTTATTCTAATATAAAATATACTGAACTATTTTTTTTTGTTTTCCATCAGCATTATAAGTATTTATGAATCAGTTTGTGAATTTATGTTAGTATTTATCTATAGAACTACAAACATACATAGTGGAAGACACATACAAATTGTACAAACATACAAAGTGTACACATATCTAACACAGTTTTAATTGAAATTTAGCCCATTTTTTAGGTCAAGCCAAAATTTCTGCTCCTGCCAATTATTAGGAAGTAAAAATTTTTTATTTAGAGCAAATCAATATGAACCTTTATGTTTTGCTGGTTCTTAGTCAGGTCGGGTTTGCCAGGTGTCCTTCTGTTGTTCCTGTACCATTCGGCTGGCTTAATTGAATGTTTCTAGTGTTTTCCAATTTCTAAAATTGTATTGTGGTTCATAATCGATTATATTGTTTTGCAGGTGACACTATTGCAGATATCAGTCCCGTCGCGGACTGACGTGAAAGAATACCAGGACCTGAAGGAGGAAATGGACCAGCTGGTTGGTCGTATCAATGGCAGATTTACCACTCCCAACTGGTCTCCGATTCGCTACATCTACGGCTGTGTTAGCCAGGACGAATTGGCTGCCTTTTACAGAGATGCAGCTGTGGCGCTTGTCACCCCGCTACGAGATGGTAACCACAACAAACGCATTACTTGATAGAATAGCTGAATTGAGGTTTCGTTGTCATTTATTATGTAAATATGCCAATAAAAAAACTTCTGTTTTCTGAATATCCGAGAAAATGACTCTCGAATGCGGTTCTAGAGCCCGATCCCATTAGACGTCAAACCTGCAATCATAAGATATCAAAAATCTGTAAAAGCAATATGATTGTTTATGGTAGGCCAAAAATGGACATTTATGTGTCCAAACTAACTCGTTTCATGTAGATACAGCACAATCCTATTGAAACCTATGACAAGTTTTTGTTTTGAAAACTTGATGGTCAACGTGAACAAAAATCATTTCATTATTATCTCACTATTATGAAAATTTCAAGTCATAATAAAGTAAGGGAGCGTTTATGTCGGAGCTGTTATGAGCGATCCCAGCTGTGATACTAGATAATATTGACGTGCTTTCTAATGAGTCTGTTTTTTCAGAGCTCTTTTAGTACATTACGCCACAAGCCCGGGAAGGGAAAGTTTACAGTATGAGGATAGTTTCCCGGGCGAGGCTTGCCGAGTCTGGGAATAATTCCAAATACTGTAAAAAACTTCCTGGGCGAGTGAGTGTATAATTTTTTTCGGTACACTTCAAATAAATTTCATCAATCTAATCTCATCAGTATCGCGTTAGATCTCGAACAGTGAAGACGTACGTAGTGTAGAAGTAGAAGTAGAAGTAGTGAGTCAGCAGTTAGTTGTTCACAGTAAAAGTGGAACAAAAACATTGCATCGAAATTCGGTTAACAACCGCCGTATCTATGCCAGCTAAGTGACCTACTTTCGCGCGGCCTTGTATTTTTCGTTCGCGTTTCGCATTTCCGCGGTCGCGAGGGCCAATTACGAGGTCCTTCCGAAAAGTATGTTCGCAAATTACGGACAATGACAACGTCAAGTGGGAATTTGTTAAAACTACCCAGTTTTCTTGCGCCCGAGTTTGTAGAGCAAGAAAACGAGGAAGATAAAAACGAGATCATGGACACCACCAACACAACTGTGATCCAGTGTTCACCGGATCGTTATATAAAATCTAATAAGCTCCAATCTGCAGCAGAGACAGCGCTCTTCCTCGCCTGGAAGGAGTCGGATGAGAATAGGAAGCAGTTAGAGAAGAGCAACGCAGATCTTTTGCGGAAAATAGAAGATTTGGAATCACGATTCAAGAAAATCGAACACAACATCAATATCCAACAGCCAAGCAGTCCAGTAGTTGTCGAGAACTACTCAACAAACAAAGAGGAATTGGCAAAAGAGACAGAGTGGATCAGAGTTCGCAACAAACGTGTTACAAAGAAGAGGAAACTGAATAACACCTTGTCTCCTGAGCCGAAGAAAGAGCCTGCTGGTAGTAATCGCCAGGTAAATAAAATCGTTGCAACTGAAACGTCCAACGTTAATGAAGAAAATAAAAAGGAAAAGTCACCTCCACCCATCATAGTAGACGGTATTAAGAGTTTGGATACTCTCTTGAAGAGCCTGAAAAAAGTGTCAGCAGCTGAAAAATCCAGGATAAAGCTCTTGAGTAAAGAGTCTTTCAAAGTAAATGCGATTGACTCAGAAGCATATCGTAATATTACGAAAGGATTGATAAATGATGGCCATAACTGGCACTCATATGAAAACAAACAGTCCAGACCAATAAGAGTGATGGTAAAAAAACTCCATCACTCCTGCAACACAGAATCCATAAAGGATGACTTGAAGGCAAAAGGATTGCAAGTATTAGAGGTAGTAAATAAGCTAAAGTGGAAAACCAAAGAGCCATTAGACATGTTCATGGTTTCATTCAGTTCAGAGGAGAATATAAAAAAAGTGTTTGAACTTGGAAATATTCTGGGTTGTAAAGTAGAGGTTGAGGCATTGAAAAAAACAATCTAATACCACAGTGTAAAAATTGTCAAAATTACAACCATACCCATAAATATTGTAATAAAGAAGCCAGGTGTGTCAAGTGTGCTGGTAAACATGAAACGAAAGATTGCCTGAAGCCCAGGGAAACCAAAGTGCATTCATTGTGGAGAAGGACACCCAGCAAGCTACCGCGGATGTGCTGTGGCAATTGAGTTACAGAAAATCAGGAACTCAAGTAGGGCAACCACAAAGAATTTACCATCGAGAAATGTAAATAATTCTCAAGCTCAAACTCCTATTAAGTCACATGCTGAAATACCAAATAAGAGAAGACTGAACTTCGCCGAGATCGTTTCCAATGAGAATAGGCAACAGATTAAGAAAGATGAAGGAGAGGAAAGAACCCAGAAAATTCTACAAATCATCCTAACCAAACTTGATAACCAGCAGAGAATTATTTCATACCTTCAGTCTCGCTTTGAGAAATTAGAGAATACTAGACAACATAAGTAAAAATGACTCATTCACTAAAAATAATAGAGTGGAACGCAAACGGACTCTTACAACGACGACAGGAGTTGGAAGCAGTCCTAAACATAGATAATGTAGATATATGTCTTATCTCAGAGACTCATTTTACTAAGCAGTGTTACATAAAATTCAAAGGTTATAGGACCTATCACGCCCTACATCCTAGCAACGTTGCAAGAGGGGGTAGTGCAATCATCATTAGAGATAACTTACAACATAATGAAGAAGCTAAAATTGAAACTGAGAGAATACAATTAACAGGCATATCTGTACATAAAATAAATTATAGATTTGTAGTTGCAGCTATCTACTGTCCACCTAGATATTCCATCAGAAAAGAAGAATATTTATCAATGTTCAACATGTTGGGAGCAAAATTCATACTTGGAGGTGATTTCAATTCAAAGCACACTCACTGGGGATCACGACTAACAACCCATAAAGGAAAAGTTCTTTATGAAGCAATGAGAGAGTCAGGATGTGAAGCTCTTTCAACCGGTAAACCAACTTACTGGCCTACGGGCACAAGCAAGATACCTGATCTTATAGATTTTTTTATAATAAAGAATATTTCAGTGAGTTATTTTCAAATTGAGGAAAGCTTCGATCTCAACTCAGACCACTCTCCTATTATTCTAAAGCTGAGTGACACTATTTTACAGAAGCAAAGCTCTTATCCTACTCTAGTTAACATGCATACAGATTGGGATGGCTTTGCAAGAATGTTGGAGGAGAGAATTCATCTTAATGTGCCTTTAATAAATGCAGAGCAGATAGATGAGGAGTTGGAGAAATTTGTAACTGGTATACAACAGGCTGCATGGTGTAATACTCCACAAACAAATAGAAGAAGAACAACTGGAAATAACTATCCAAGAGAAATAAGAGAAATGATTGCAGAGAAAAGAAGAGCTAGAAGAAAGTGGCAACAATCACGTTCTCCCCAAGATAAGAGATTGTTAAATAATCTAACTCAAGAGCTGAAAAGAGAGATACAATCTATTAAAAATGAATCGTTCAACAGTTACCTGAGCAGCTTAACAAGAGAAAAGAATACAGATTACTCTCTCTGGAAGGCATCTAAGAAAATAAAAACACCAATCCAACAAGTTCCACCTATCAGAAAGCAGAACAGAGAATGGGCTAGAAATAACAAAGAAAAAGCGCAGACATTTGCAGACCATCTTGAGAAAGTTTTCCAGCCACACAATGAACCTCAAGAAGAAGATGTAGAAATTGACGAAAATGTTGTGCAGGAAAATCAAGATATAACACATGTCACAGTAGAAGAAGTTAAAAAGGAGATGAGGCTTATCAGTGCAAAGAAAACTCCAGGATTTGACCTGATAACTGGCTTAGTCCTAAAACACCTGCCAAAGAAAGCACTCATCAAGTTAACAAACATACTGAATGCTTCATTCAGACTTAGATTTGTACCAGGAATATGGAAAGTAGCCGAAGTTATAATGTTGCTCAAGCCAGGAAAAGAACCACATGAAGTAGCTTCATACCGGCCGATTTCATTATTACCTGTGTTATCAAAGCTGTTTGAAAGAATATTGTTGCGTAGGCTCAAGCCAATAATCGAGAGTAAGCAATTAATTCCTAATCATCAGTTTGGTTTCAGAGAAAAGCACTCCACAATCGACCAAGTACATAGGATAGTTAATTTGATAGAGAAGAGCTTAGAAGAAAAAAAGGTTTGTGCAGCAGCTTTCCTCGACGTAGGGCAAGCTTTTGACAAAGTATGGCATGAAGGTCTTCTATACAAACTGAAAAAAAATGCTTCCTAAGCAAATCACAGAAATTTTGCAATCATATTTGACTGGAAGGTACTTCAGAGTCAAACAAGGAGATTCATATTCTGAGCTGAGAGAGGTAAAAGCAGGAGTACCACAAGGAAGTGTTTTGGGGCCAGTACTCTACCTTTTATTTACGAGTGATATTCCAACTATGGAGGAGAATACCACAGCCACATTTGCAGACGACACCGCCCTACTAGCAGTCGACAGCAGTGTTCATATTGCAACAGAAAAGCTCCAAAGATCTGTTGACAAAATTCAAGTCTGGACCAGAAAGTGGAGGATGAAACTCAATGAGGGCAAGTCAATCCATGTTAACTTCACCAACAAGAGAGTTGAGTACTATCCAATTAGTATAAATAGAATCAATATACCACATGCAAATTCTGCTAAATATCTAGGCATGACTCTTGATGCTAAGCTTCGCTGGAAAGAGCATGACAAGAAGAAAAAAGAAGAACTCAGCATAAAATACAAGAAATACTACTGGCTTATTGGAAGAAACTCATCACTTTCAATACCAAACAAAGTGCTCCTGTACAAACAAATCTTCAAACCTGTTTGGACCTATGGCATTCAACTATGGGGCTGCACCAAACAGAGCAACATCACCATCATACAGCGATTCCAGAATAAGGTGCTCAGAAACATCGTTGATGCTCCCTGGTACGTGCGGAACAGCGACATCCATAGAGATCTGGGAGTCAACCTGGTATCCAGTGAAATACAGCGGTATGCAGAAAGTCATGAAGTACGGCTCCACCAACACAACAACGTCGAGGCAATCCAGCTGCTGGACAATGAAGGATTGGTGCGGAGGCTCAAAAGAAGGAAACCATTTGAATTAGTGTAGTGCAAGTGGTGTTCAGTGAAAAAAAGCAGAGCAGTGTTTGAGTGAAACATAGCTTAAGTAGTACAGTCAATATGTGTACATAATATTTTTTATTATCAATAAGAAATTCTATTGAGAATTTCACTGTATTTAATTCATGATTAGCAAGATAGGTTAGAAAAAATTTGCCCATTAGTCTCAAGACTAGATAGCAATAGTACTTACAGAAAAATAAATAAAATCTAATCTCATCAATGAACAAAACAAATAGGATTAATGAGATCTAAGACCAGCTAGACCGGATAACTTACTTTACTAGCTTTGGCTGAGCTGAATCTGGAATAGGCTGAACTGCCAAGTATTGAAAGTTTGCATCACAAGTTTATTCAATTCAATCAATTGGATATTACTTAAAAACCATCAGAATACTCGATTTTCTTAGTCCAGAAACGTTTATGCTCATGATAGTTTTTGTGCGATCATCCTAAATTGTACAATAGCAATACAAAGTTTCTTGTTTTTGACCAATTTGTGGCAGCATTACAGAGAGAGCGGTCATTGTAGTTGCATTTTCTCTCGCTAGATGGCGCCAGCTGTCCACGCTTGGTAAGAAAATAAGTAATCTGGTCCTCGTATGGTAAGAAGCTCTTACCGCGCGAGTACAACAGCTGATTGATTACGCATGTAAATGACGACTTCCTAGTCTACATAGGGATCGGTAAGGAGCTTCTTTCCGTGAAGTGTAGCGAAAAATATTAAACGTACGCGTTTCTAGGATCGTTTATCACAGCTCCGAAATTAATGCTCTATAATGAACACACAAACTTATCCCCTATAAGCTCTACTGATTTTATCTTAAAATCATAATCAGATGTTCAATTGTCTGATTGAATTCAAATTTGACAATATTATAAGCAACGAAATGGAGGATCTACCTTGTCTTTATAGTGCCCCAGTACACATAAATACGTATAAGTTTTTTGTAAGAATTAAATAGACAGGTAGATAGACAGATATAGACAGATAGATATAGACAGATATAGACAGAAATAGACAGATAGATAGATTAACTTTCTATTTCAACGACGTAGCAAGGTTTGGACAGTTATGTCTACTCTACCACTTAACCACGAATTATCAATAGTAATATTCACAACGATTTCCAACAGTGGTTTATTCCATGTCGTTGTTATTGGCTGGTAGTTTGCGGTCGGTTGTTGGCCGTGGTGTTGGCGATATTATTTGATTCTTGTGATTATTGTTGTCTTACTATTAACTATTTTCAAATTATTTCAGGCATGAACTTAGTGGCGAAAGAGTTTGTCGCGTGTCAAATCAACGAGCCCCCCGGTGTGCTCATTGTGTCTCCCTTCGCTGGAGCTGGAGAAATGATGCACGAGGCGTTGATCTGCAATCCCTATGAGATCAATGATGCCGCCGAAGTCATTCATCGGTGAGTTGTTGAGGTGCTTTCACAACTAATGGGACAGAACAGACCATTTTTGTTCGACTGGAAGAGGCAAAATGCAGATACTATGTGTTCCGTTCTGTTGTGAATGGGTCTCATCTATTCATTTATTTGATTACACTAATTCTAAAGTCACCCCTTGCTTGAAGCGAATATTCTTCAATTTCCTGTTCTGTCAAGTTAGGTGTGAATGACTGCTTTCAAGAATGTCCTTGAGCTCTATGACAATAATGTTAGGTGCTCTTTTTTGTGTTGAAAAATAAAGATTCTGTACTCAAGATTATAGGATTTCAATTAATTTTTATAGTTAATAGTCACATTGTTTGGTAGCTCAGTGAAAGCGGTTGTCAAGTGATTGTGATGCTAAATCACAAACACTATGGATTACTTTCGGATGGGTGACCAGAATGTGACCCAGGCGAGTGTAGCCTACCCTTACGGGTAGTTCCCCACAACGAAAGCGATATGCATAATATGTATAAAATTGTAAAACATGACTATTAAAAATACGTATATTATACGTACATGTTGTGATAACACAAATTCATAAAATACAAATTCACATTAAAAACAAATACTTCTCTCTTCATTTTGCATTTATTAAGAACTGAATGTTTATTTTACAATCATTTCAATTTATACTATTCATATTTTCTTCTTCTTTATTTCATAAATATTTTCGTATGATTGATCTCGCATGTGAATATTCAATATGCTACGTTACAATGTTTACAATTTTCAATTGTTATTGTTATTGTAATTGTAATTGTGATTATTATTGTGGAAGTGATTTAAATTTCTCTGAAATTGAATTATGACAATTGTAAATTTGTTAATTCACTTCGTAATTAGTTGAAGTTTACAAGTTCAATTATTTGTGGTTTTTGAAGTTCAAAGTAGCAATAATAGATGTAATTAAAATCTTGAAACGTGCCTCTTCCAATTAAATTTCTATTGACCATATTAAAAAATTACTGTCACCATAATTGAACAATACATTTCTTCAACTTGAACTTTCAGAGCTCTGACGATGCCTGAAGATGAGAGAACGTTGCGCATGAACTATCTGAGGAGGAGAGAGAAAACGCACAACGTCGATTACTGGATGCGTAGTTTTCTGAAGGCGATGGGAACTCTAATTTCGGAGGATGGCGAAGAGGTGCTGCCCACCACCATGCAGCCCGTCACTATGGACGACTTCGACGAGTACCTTACTAAGTAAGAAATTTAGTTGCATATCCCTAATTACCTATTTTAAGTATGTTTGTATAAATTGTAAGAAGGACATTTTGGGCTTTGCCTGTTGTACCATTCCATATATGTTGTACTCAATAAAGATGATTATGGTTAGTAATTATTTTTATCATCTTGATAGTGCTAGTAGGAAACTGTATTTGTATGTAAAATTTTCAAGTAGTACTTTAGATTCGACCGAGATAACCAATCAAAAACTTGACACTCAGTGGCCACACTCTATATAGTTGGGTAAGCTTAGCAAATTAATTTTCGCTAAACTTCACGGAAATAAGCTGCTTACCAGTCCCTATGTAGACTGGGAAGTCGTCATTTACATGCATAATCAATCAGCTGTTGTCCTCGAGCGGAAAGAAGTCCTTTCCATGCAAGGACAATCCCTTTCCAAGCGTGGACAGCTGGCGCCATCTAGCGAGAGAAAATACAACTACAATGGACCATCTCTTCTGTGAAACTGCCAGGAATTTGTCAAAAACCAGAAACTTTGTATCGCTATTGTACAATTTAGGATGATCGTACAAAAACTTTCATGAGCTGAAACGTTCCTGGACTAAGAAAATCGAGTATTCTGATAGTTTTTTAAGTAATATCCAATTGATTGAATTGAATAAACTTGTGATGCAAACTTTCAATACTTGGCAGTTCAGCCTATTCCAGATTCAGCTCAGCCAAAGCTAGTATAGTAAGTTATCCGGTCTAGCTGTTCTTAGATCTCATTAATCCTATTTGTTTTGTTCATTTATGAGATTAGATTAATAAAATTTATTTGAAGTGTACCGAAAAAAATTATACACTCACTCGCCCAGGAAGTTTTTTACAGTATTCGGAATTATTCCCAGGCTCGGCAAGCCTCGCCCGGGAAACTATCCTCATACTGTAAACTTTTCCTTCCCGGGCTTGTGGCGTAATGTACTATAAACGTAATAATTCGTATAAAATGCGTCTGGTAAAATATTTCTTTACAGCAGCAAACTATTTATTAATGTTTTAATAATAATCAATAATTTTAGATCATAATAATATTGTTATTGTTGATCACTATATTTTTATGATCTTTTGTTATTGCTATTGTGGATGCCTTCAGAACTCTTTTTAGCAGGATTTTTTCATTAATTACGAATTATGCAATTATTGTCAGATGAATTACATTGAAATTTATTCAAGAATTTTATTAGCCATAAAACAGTACAGAAACGTAAGCAATAGGCTTTGTCATTATTATATCACAGGTAGGTTACATAAAGTGATCAAAACTACGGATAAACGTTGAAATATTCCAAATAGTCATTTAAATTTATTAATGATTTATTATTATGAAATGATTTATTATTACAAATTTATTAATGAAATTTATTATGATTCCTTCATGTCATAATCATGTTTCATGTTTTTGTCTGGTACATAGGCAACACATATATAGTAATCATATTCGATGTTTCATGTAGTAATCATGTTACATGTTTTTGTCAGGTAATTAGGCAACTCATATAGTATTCATGTTTTTGTCAATTACATAGCCAACACATATAGTAATCATGTTTGATGTTTTTTATCAGGTACATAGGTAACACGAACAAACTGGCTCTGCTGTTGGATTACGACGGCACCCTGGCCCCCATCGCCCCCACCCCGACCTCGCCATCCTCCCCCAGGAGACCAAGCACGTGCTCGAGCGCCTCTCCAACATGCCCGAGGTCTACATATCCATCATTTCCGGCCGCAACGTGCACAATGTCAAAGAAATGGTAAATGTATGATTATTTACGTTTCTAAAATAAGTTTAATTATTGTGTGTTTTCTAATATAAGTTTAATAATATTTCAGTTGAAAAAGTTTTCCTGGTACAAAAACACTCGTTGAATAATTGCATTTTCATGCCCTCACGAACGAATGTGATGTCCATTCTTTGCAATACTTTGTTGTTCTCATTAACATTAACTGGCCTCTTTGCAGCAAGCCTAGAAAAACAGAGAAAGTTAATCCTTCTCAAGAGAAAGTAAATCCTTCTCCAGAGAAAGTAAATCAAAGAAGGAATAAAATATTTTACCTTCTCTGTGCTAGAAGGCTTCTTGATCAGGATCCTAGCTTGATCCAGGATGTTGCTTACATCAATCCGGGTGACGTCGACGTGATACGGATTTCGATTGTTAGATCCTCCAATGTATCTATTTTTATTCCATAGGATTCCACAAAAAGAAATCGCAACCAATGAAGTGGGGGACCGAGGGAAACAAGGAAAGTCGTAGAATTCGGAAACCATCCGTCTCAGATCAGTCATTGTCGCTTTTACTGTTCCTATTATGAATACTGGGGCCCCCAGATCTTGAGATATGAATATTCTATTATTTAGCAAGTGGTTTTATACCCAGAGAACGTTTTCAAAACAAATTTTTATACATACCAGTTCAAAGCCAACTGCTTCCTACTGAAGATTGACGCTATGTTGAATGTATTAAACTATTAACATCTTAGAATAAGTAGATAATACATTTATTGTGAATGATATATAAAATAAGTATTATTTTGAGTGGACTGGTGTTGTACTAATTTTATCATTATTTTATTGTAGGTTGGAATCGAAGGACTGACCTACGCAGGCAACCATGGCTTGGAAATTCTGCACCCGGACGGAAGCCGGTTCATGCATCCCATGCCAACCGAATTCGAGGATAAATGCAGTGCTCTGTTGCAAGCATTACAAGAACAGGTGAGTATTACTCACTGAGTAAATTCATGATGCTGCTAATCTCTGCTTATTTTGGAATATTTTCAATGTGCAGTATATTATAATAGATCTAGATTCAAGAATTGCTTAAGAATTCATAGATATCAGCACAGAACTCACCAAAACCTGTTAGAATCTCGATTTTCAATTAATATGTTGTTTGAAAATTAATATATCTAATCTATTTATTCAATATGGATAAGTTCCACAATACACACCTCCACAATCAAAACCCACTGTGGTTAGTCAATATCTATAGTCTATTCATGATCATTTGAGACGAAATAAACAAACTTTTTGCGTGTGTGTGTGTGTGCGTGTAATGGTAGGTTTTCTTTTATGCAAAACGGTCGGCCACAATTGAACAGCTGACTCTTGTCTGGAACTGTGATTGGCTACAGTTTGACTTGTATTGCCTCAAGACCCTTGTTTTGAGCTGTGGTTGGCTACAGCTGTTCAATTGTGGCCGATCATTTCGCATAGAAGAAGACCTACCATTACACGCACACACACGTTTGTTTATTTCGTCTCAATTGATCATGAATAGGGTATAGTCGTCTCATTAACTAATATGATCATCTATCTCTTGAAAATTGGAAGATAGTATCGTTGAACTGTTTTTTTATAGCTGATTTCCATTGTTTTGCAGGTGTGCAAAGCAGGCGCGTGGGTGGAGAACAAGGGCGCACTGCTGACGTTCCACTACCGCGAGACGCCGATCGATCTGCGGCCTGAAATGGTCGCCCAGGCGAAGGCACTGATCGAGGCGCACGGCTTCAGGGCGGGCGAGGCGCACTGCGCCCTCGAAGCCAAGCCGCCAGTGCAGTGGAACAAGGGCCGCGCCTCCATCTACATTCTGCGCACCGCGTTCGGCTTGGACTGGAGCGAGCGCATACGTATAATATACGCCGGGGATGATGTCACTGATGAGGATGCCATGGAGGTGCGTTTCGTTTGTTATTATTATTTTTTTTAAATTTGAATTGAAATTGTTAGAGATGTTGTCAAAATCATGGCATCTCTTTCGTCTGTTACTTGTGCACTTGCATAGCTGATGTCTGCAAATACTATGGTAACTGTCCTGGACCAGCTTATTAGAGAATTAAATGGAGTTACGGAATATACTCTGGGCCCAATTCCTGACTAGTTAATAGCAAGTAATTGGATCATACAAGGGACAGACGAAATAATTTAATTCTACGAAACCAAATAAATCTATCATTAAAATGAGATTAAGATTGAACCAAACAAGTATTTATAAATCATGAACATTCAATAACGTTATAATTGGAACATATAGTGCAAGGAACAGACAACAGCTTCACAATTTTTGGCACCAGCTATATTTATTTGTTTATAGATAAATTTATTTGACACCTTGTGAGATCGAACTCCCCTTTTCATAAGAAGATGCGGACATGAGCTTGAGGTTTGTGCTTTGGTTGTGGAAATGTTGTTCATAGAGGATGAATTCATCTACTCATCTCATTTTTCTAGGATACTCATATCCTAGTTTTTTATTCTAACTTCTAACCAACAAATTCAATTTTGTTCAAAATAATAACATTTCTTTTCATTATTAGGAAGGGTTTTAGCAACGTAGGATACGTTTTAATACAGTTAGCAACAAATGTTAAGGCAATTTCTTCTGTTCCAAGTACGTTTCAACATCTCATGTCTGCAAATAGTCTGAGATACTGAACCGGCACAGCTGACTAGAGAACAGAGAGAGTTACGAATACGCTAGTAACTAGTCAGTAATATATTATTCTATTTATAACAGTTATTAATATTCCTTTTGCTCAACCGGAACTGACTTGCTACCGTATATTTATTGGTATCCAAATAAAATATTTATTGTAAACAGAGTAGTATTAATTGTGATCTATTCATCATCAATATCAAATATTCATTGGTGACCAATAATAATTTGTTTGCATATGCAATTTACGTACAATTTATTTATTTGAGAAAGTACAATCAAGTTTAAAAACACAGACAATAAAGTCCAAAATTTTAATTTTGATAAATTACTATTTAAAATAGAGGTTGTGTTATAATGTGGTAATTTGCAGGCGCTGAAAGGAATGGCAGCGACGTTTCGTGTGGCCCAGTCGAGCATTGTGAAGACGGCCGCTCAACGCAGACTGCCCAGCACCGACTCAGTGCTAACGATGCTCAAATGGGTCGAACGTCACTTCGGCAAGCGCGCTGCTTCGGGCACAGCCGGCAGCCAACCAGCGTCGAGCACTATGCGACAACAGCAGGCGCTTAAAATTCAAATGTCGCTGCCGTCCGACACTAAGCGATAGTCGGCACTGATACTCCAACGGGCTACACTTTTGTAGGTGGGATTTGGTACTAGTGGCTGAAAAATATTGTACTATTATTTTATGATCATATAATATTATAATATACAATCAATATAAAATTGAAGTATCTAACCTTAAAACATGATATTATAGCCTGTTCGAGCAAAGAAGACATTCTGGTAAGATGGGAAAGTGACTCCAGCTCGATCAATATTGATAAAAAATTATAAATTTGGTCTCAAATTGTAGAAATCATTGTACTCTACAATTTGGGAACAAATTTATAATTCTTGAACCAAGTTTATAATTATTGACCAAGCTAGAGTCATTTTAACATCTTGTCAGAATGTCTTATTTGCTGTATCAGACTAAAATTAGTTTTTTAGTTTCTTCGGTATCCGATTTATTAGTGGTAGTACCACACCCCACTTACAAGACTTCAATTGTCAATCAGTCATAAAAATTTAATTGAATTCAACTGCCGTGAAATGGTGTCATCTAACGGAATCCTATGTAGTTTTTTGAAGTATCAATTACATCTTGAATTGAATTGTTTTTCTTCCTGGATATTCTTGAAAAGTAAATAGGGAATTGTCATTGAATGAAAATTATGTATTTAATTATGTGATGCTACCCCAAGTAACCCATGCATTCATTTTAATGATCTACCAAGCATCTATTTAAAACATACTTTGATGAATTTCATTCACTTCCTGAGGACTTTTGGTTAATATAGGAATTCGACATGAAATGAGAACCATACGTCCCAAAATGTAACTTATGATGGTGAGTTTATGTTTCAATTTTATTTTGTGATGATACAGTTGAAACATCTTGTTACAATAATGGTAATTACTTTTTAATAAGATTGTTGAATTTGATACAATATTCATGTATAATAATATTGTGTATCCTCTAGAGTCTAGATTGTATTATCTTAGAAGTTTATTGAACCGTGTACACAACGCTTTAATCCGAATTGGATTTGATTCTCTTCTAAAAGGCTATTGAAGTTGCATGGAGATCCTCATTTAGATCCGTTGAATGGCATCTTCTTATGACTATTGAATTCAAGTGGATTTTCATGCTACTTACTGTGAATAATTGAGATACTGTTGTATGCCTTGCGTACTATCATTTGAAAATTCCCCATCTTTGAAAATAAGCCCGTAGAAAAAAAGCCAATGATAATGGCGTGAAAAGGTCAGGAGGGAGAGGTAAATCTGGTTTTGGAATCACTTATCAATGTGTCGGTTCCTTGAGAATTTAATTCCATCAATGTTTATAGTTCTACTAAATTAGTCACCGCATGTGCTCAATTTTGATTTATTCCTATTCTTGTTTAAATTGTAACATATAAACATGACTGAGATATCATGCACAATTTTGTTTCCAGTTGCCTATATCGCTATATCATCACAGAAATTCTTGTAGATTACTTTTACGGTTCAAGCTCATACTTTTCAGATTGAATACTAACCACATTCCCTAGCTTATTATCCCATGACAGTAATAATAAATTATTATAGTATAAATTATTATTTAGACGTTTGTCTCTTCTATAAATCTTGCAAACGTTTATTATTATTCATCCAACACCATACTATTATGGGACAATCCCAAGTATGTGTTGAAAAACTCATTCATGTCTTTGAAAGTTTACTCATTTCTAAAATAATTTCATGTTCAAATGAGTTATGAGTTTCATTACCCGGTGAATTGTCAAATAATTGTAAAGCACATATCAAAAATGTCTGAACTTTTGGCAAAATATGTAATGTATTTACAAAATTTATAGATGTGCTTTGTAATCTAAATGGAGAAATGAGCTTCGAATTTCAAATTATTATATTGATATAACTGCATTTATTAGTGTCTCTTAGATAAATGTGAAACCTACAATCAAATAAATATTTGGAACGATTTTCTCTTGTTATTAGAAAGTGTAGGTGTTATTCGTTATAAATTAATGTATTTTTACTGTAGATAATTTGTTATATGTATTTATATTTTAGAAAATCGTGAAGCCTTCTAGCAAAACTTTTTGTAATTGGAATTCGATTGATATCTCATAGTAGAACCAAAAAAATAATACAAGTTGTGGAGAATCTGAGCTGTCTTGATTTTCTCAGATTGTGATAAATGTGATCAAATTACTAAAGTCTATTTCAATATATTTATGTTTATACAAAAAATGTTAGAATAAAGTGTTTTATTAATCTAGGTCTATGTTTTTGTGTTGCCTTATCGTTCTTGTGATGGTTTGTTTGTAATCGGATGTTTGAATTTCTCTTTTCCTGCTTGACGTATTGAAAAATTATTGTTTCAAAGTTTTAAAATCGCATACTTCAACAATTTATTATTTAACCATATGGTTAATCAACCATAGAATAATATAATACAGTATAGTTACAGCATCATCTTTATTTAATTTTAAAATCATTATCATTCAATCATATCATTTTAAAACTGTGGAGATTTCCCTTTCAAGTGAAAAATTGTTGTTATTTGGATACTGCTGTATGCAGCCCTTCAACATACAGTATTCAACTTTCACAGTCTTAACTTTCTCAGTCAAGTCGATATAGGCTAATCATAAGCTGAAAATCATTAATAATTTTTCAATTCATGAATAATGAATGGAATAATAAAAAATAAAAATTTTCACTTGGGCAATGCTCAAGTGAAAATTTGCTATGAAGTTGGAATATTTTTTGTGAATCATAGGCTATTTTTGTTTATTCGCAATAGATAACAAAAAAAGAACAAAAAATCATTTTTCTCTATTATCACCAGCGTATCTTCAAAACTAAGTTCTAAATCAAGATGGATTCAAATTAAGATTGGGTCTTTTTAGGAGCTTTTATTGGTACGGTATAAGACTTATCTTGATGACTACTACTATAGTAGAGACTGCTTCGAACAAAGCAGTACCTGGCATTTTAATGAACATCTATAGAAAAACGGTCCCGTCCCCGTGCCTACTAATGTGAGACCAGTATTTGTACCGTACCGGTGTAATGTTTTATTTGTAGACCATATAGGATAGAGGCACCAATTGTTGACACCACCCCAATTATTGGCACAAACGTTTTCAACATTCAATGATAAGCTACCTATACCATATATGTTTCTCAAATTGGTGCCAGGCAAATGCCACATTCATTATCCTTATTTCACCACCATATTCAAGTCACCACTATTACCTTAAAGACCAGGAAAAAATCATTCTTCAGGTGACCATCGCAGCAGTTGGATCCTTATCAATTTTGCTAAGGAGGTGAGCTTTTAAAATGTTTTTTCTTGATACTTATGATTTTTTTCTGTTGTTCATGTTTGTTTTCCCGATTGATATTAATGAATACTTGATAAAGTAATGAGTTTTTAGATATGAATTATTCTTATCAGTAAATTGATTTTTGCAGTGTCAATTATTAGATTGCAAAAAACATATTTTTCTCAATCATTGACACATTTGTCAATAAGGGGATTCTATGAAAAACTGACCTGATACAGTCATATTAAGATACTTTAAATGATTTGTGACACATTGATACTAATGAAAATAAAAAAAAGCAAGAGGATACCATTCTTGACAGGGGATGTCAATAATAGGTCGAAGTGCATGTCAATAATTTGATTCATTCTACACCCATTATTGACAGTAAGAATGCCCTATTATTGAATTGATTATAAAATCAGGATGAGTCTATTTGGACTAGGATAATAGATCACAGACCACAAAAAGCTTCATATAAATATTTTTTTAAACTCTTGTATGGAGAAAATAAAAAGAAAAGGAAGTTGTCAAAAACAACTTGCATTTGGAACTTTTTACAACAGAACCATGGTTTTATGGATACAGCAAGATAGTTTTGCTGAGGATGGGGTGAGTTTCACGCCGAAACCATGATTCCATGAGAATAGAGAGGGAGATAAACTCTATTCAGATCAGAATAGAGAGGGAGAAATTCAAAGAAAGAGGAAAACAACATATCAGCAACCGGAGACTCAAAATCCAATTCAGAGCTCCATCTTTAAAACATCTAATCAACAACCTGTTGAACAAGATAAATTTATTATTTTCGATCAAAAGAATTCTCCAGGTATTGATGACACGATCCTATTGGATAAAAACATTTTGGAAGGAGATGGAGCCGAGGGAGAATTTGAAGAGATGGAAAAAGAGTTGAAAAGTGGAGAAATGGAAGAAGGAGGGAATGAGGTGGTGATTGATGCTGGAGGCTGTAGCATGGGAGAGATGAGGTTAGGAATGAAGAGATTACGCAGGACAGATTGAATTAACATCTTCAATTTCAAGAGAACATTGAATTAGAGCAAGAGTATGGAGTAGAGTTAGCAGATGGTGAAGGTCAAACTATTAAGGAGAGAAGAGGAGGATGCGATCTGCTCTTAAAATTTCGAAAATAGTGGATAATAAGCTGATAGGAAACATTTTAAGACCTTGCAACCGAATGAGGAATGTATTTACATTGGGAGAAGATGAGGAGGTAGCGATTGAGTTAAAAGACATCATGACAAAACTACCAGAACCTCTGGTTTTCACTCAAAACCTGAAGAATGTTATTTTCAGAACAATCAGACCTAGATATTGATAGATTCGAATTCTATTATTGTATTTTTTGATTGATTGATGCCTATTTAAAATCTTATCAGGCCTACTTATATTACTTATTTTCATGAATTGTAGATAAATCTATTTTGACCTCAAATTGTGTCATTAATTGGTGTCTATCCTGTCAATATCTGGTTGTAGATTGTCAATAATTGGTACTTTCAGATGTCAATAAATGGTTCAGTGGCGGTTCCAGACCCGAAAAAGTGGGGCGGGGCAAGGGCTCAAATTCACGAGTGATTTTCTTGGGGTAGGGGGGCTGGAGTTTATAAAAGGATATGTGGGTGCCCTTACCCCTACTCTAAATAGTAGGGTTCCCAGGCGTCTTATTTCCTTGGAAAAAATTAAAAATATCATGACAAAATAAATAATTAGTCCAACTCAATTTGATTATTTTTCGAGCTAGGTTGAAAATGTTGATGCCTTGAAAACTTGTCCTTATTTTATTTAAAAAAAATAATACTCTTGAGGTTCAAGAGTAGATAATTTGGCAATAATTTCTACTAACAACTATTGAATTGAATCCAATTGTTTCATACTACGGCACACAGTGTTTCAGAAGGATGCGCAATACTTCTCAGGCTGTTTCCTTAGACCATGTAGAGAAAAAGGTACCATGGAACATAGGTACCCTCGAAAATGCTTTGTTATCGAGATAACAATGGAGAGAAATTGAAATTTTTCAGAAAGTATTGATTTTTAGAGGTTTTATTCAAGTTATAAAATTATTTATTACTATGTCAAATTGCGAAGTGATAAACTCAATCAAATCTTAAAATTGCGACTTTACAGTAATTTTTCACCTGTTCAATGTTTTGTCTCCTTTTGATCGCGATTTCTGAGATTTAGGTAAAATTTACACAATCAACGCTATTCAACTGTTATCTCTTCAACTTCTATCAATATTGAAAATAAAAATTTATGGTAGCATATTTGCTCTATTATCTCAATAACAATTCAAGTTAGAAACTCCTCATAAAACAGTCACTGAATTCCTCAGATTCACAACTCCATTTCACATGGGAATTAATAATTTTAGAATCTGAATAAAGCCAGTGAAGAAATAGAAAAATAAATATTTCTTGAGACATTTAAATTGTTATCTAAGCGGTAACAAAGCATTTTTGGTGATATGTCCCTCGAAACTTTTTCCTCTACTTGGTGTAAAGAAACAGCTTAAGAAGTATTGCACATTCCTTCTGGAACACTCTGTGTAGTATGAAAAATTTGGAATTAACTCAATAGTTGGTAAAACTTATTGCCAAACTATCTACTTTTGAACCTCAAGACTAAATTTTAAAATAAAATAAAGCCAGGTTTTCAAGGCATTGAGATTTTCAACTTCAAAAAAATCATCAAATTAAGTTAGACTGATTACCGGTAGCCAATTTACTTTGTAATGATATTTTAGATATGATGCAATCATCATAATCCACTTCATTGTAGATTGGAGGACTCAATAACCTTAATTCATGGAAGATATCGGCAAGCTTCTTTGACTGAAGTACCAAACTATAACATGAGTGAGGATTTTCAATTGGGCTTAGAAAGTCCATATGAACTTCCAATAACAGATATTATCTTACTTACTTGATACTTGATACTTGATGTCGTTGTCCTTGACTGGGGGTACCAGACAGACTGTGTCAAAGGTTTTTTTTTTATTTTAAAATAGTGGCTCCTCAGCCAGCTCAGTCAATGAATAAATTGGTTTGTTTATCAATGCCTGTCTGATGAGAGAGCAGAATCTTGTGCGAGGTGCATTTCTCACTTCAATTGGGAGTCCGTTGTAAAACACAATTGCAGCTGATGGAAAACTCCTTCTGCGTGCTGGTCAACCGGCTGCGAGGAACTTCCAGATTGGCAGCATGGCGAGTGTTGTGGCTGTGAATTTCGTTTCTTCTCACCAACTTATGCTGATTGTCCCTGACATAGATCAAGGAGGACAGGACATACTGACTGTATATGGTTAGGATTTTCAGTTCCCTGAAGATTGGCCTACAATGATCTCTATGACCCGCAAAAGAGATGATACTGCTGACTGCCTTCTTTTGTAGTAGTAGCACATCATGACAAGAGGGTGCATGTCCCCACAACAGTAGTCCATATCCGATGTGACTGTGGAACAGGGAATGGTAAGCTGATAACAGGTAGTCCCTACAGACAATATGTCTCAGCTTCCTGAGCAGGTATATCACCCTGGACAATCTCTTGCAGACTTCTGTCACATGGTAGCTCCATTGTAACCTGCTATCTATCCAGAAGCCCAGAAACTTTACAGGCTCTGCTTCCACTGTTGTCCTCTTCAGAGAACAGACCAGAAAGTTGGTTTTCTCATTGTTTAGCATCAGCCTGTTTGCTGCAAACCAGGTCCTGGCAACATCTAGCTGGAGAATGGATCCATCTGCTGCTTCTTCCACAGTTTTACCTCTAGCTGTCAATGTGGTATCATCTGCAAAGAGTATAGAGCTCTCGTTGTTTGGAAAGTCATTCATAAGCAGGATGAAAAGCAGGGGACCTAACACCAAGCCCTGTGGCACACCATGATCCACATTTCTAATGCCTGATGAGGCTCCCTCAAGTGAGACCACTTGCCTTCTATTTTCCAGGTAGTTTCTTAGTGTGTTCAGCACTGTTCCCTGTACACCATACTTCTCCAGTTTTTTGACAAGTATACCATGAGGCACACAGTCAAACGCTTTGCTCAGGTCGCAAAGTGCAATTGAAAGCAAATCTCCATGCTCAAAAGCTGACTGTATTCTCTCCGTCAGGGCCATGAGTGCACTAGCAGTTGAACGACCACTTCTAAAACCATGTTGAGCCTGGTTGAGGAGGTTGTTCCCTTCAAAGAAGTTTGTTAGTTGCCGCTTCATCTCTGTTTCAATAACTTTGGACATTGTAGGTACTATGGAAATAGGTCTGAAGTTTGATGGAAGTTCTGTGTTTCCTGTCTTGTGGATTGGCAGCGTCCTTGCTAGTTTCAATATGTCAGGGAAGACTCCCAACCTAAAGCAATGATTGACTGCTGCAGCCATTGGCTCTGCAATAAGATCAATGGTGTCTTTCAATACAAATGTTGATAGGCCAAATATGTCCTGCGTTTTTGAGCTCTTCAGGCTCCTGACAATACATTTGACTCTGTCAGTTTTTATTTCCTCCCATACATACATCTTATGAGCCATGTTGGTAACATTCTCCAATGGGTCAGTGTCTGCCGCAGCCATTCCAGTCAATACTTCCTCAACAGAACTCACAAAAAAGTTATTGAAATTGTCTGGGCTAATATTGGACTTCACTCTTGGTTTTTTTGGACGATGCTTGTTAATCACCTCCCAGGCAGCTCTACAATTATTTGAAGCATTTACAATGGTGCGTGTATTATGCACTCTTTTTGCTTGTCTCACCATTTGTCTGTACAGTTTGTTTTGTTTCAAATATTGTCCATACTTATCCACTTTCTCTTCAGGGATCAGTGCTGACTTGTAACAATGGTGTAGTAGTGTCACCAAGTTTTTTTGATTAGCTAAATCTTCAGTGAACCATGATCTATCTCTTGGAAAAGAATGGGAACTACTCATACCTCTGGGTGTTTTCCTTGTTGCTTTTGGAAAAACTGAGTTGAAGACACTCATGTACCCAGCAATCAACATGTCAAAAGCAAGTTCAGGTCTTGTCAGATTGAGCACTACTTCCCAGTCTATGCTACTTAGCTTGTTACATAAAAGAGGTATGAGTTCATCTCTTACTGGTCTGCTGCTAAAACTGTAATCTGAGTGCCATGTTGGTGTGGGCTCACTCCTCATACTCTGTTTCAATGACAGAACCACCGCAGAGTGGTCTGACACCATGGGGTCAATGACTTCAACCGTGCGCTCCCAGGAGTCAAAGTTTGTAGCAACAGTGTCCAAGCATGCAGATCCTCTTGTTGGAAGCTGATTTGCAATAAAGAGCCCGTGTCCTCGAAGGTTTGTGAACACATCTCTCTCCCTGGATGGGGCCTCCAGATGAATATTGAAATCAGCACCAATTATCAACCTAGAATCCTGATCTCCTGCAAGTGAAATCAGGAGATCCTCTAGAAGCTTTATGAATTGCTCAAAATCACCATCCGGAGAACGGTAAATGGAGACCACAATGATCAACTGTTAAATTAGTTTGATTGCCACTAGCTCCATTGATAGCTCCATACAGTGACTCCAAACATCCAGCTCCAAATACTTGATGCCTCTCTTCAAGAAAATTGCTGTTCCACCGTTTCTGTGGATGCACCTTGAATAGATGCTAGCCAGATCCAGTCCACCAATATTCCCATAAAAATCAGCCTCCCCCTCTCTCAGCCAGTGCTTGGATACACATAAAATGCTATATATTCTATAAACCATTAAATTATTCTTTATGATTTTAGTCCACACTAAATTAATTATTTTAGAAATAATTATATTATGTGCGTCTAACTAGAAAAACAATTGGAAGAATTCCATGAAATCTGGGGGGGCAGCTGACCACCCAGCCCACCCCTGGAACCGCCACTGAAATGGTTCATAGGTGTCAATATAATTGGTACTTTTACAAGTCAATAATTGGTTTATGGGTGTCAATAATATGGGAGGAAACATGCTCCTATATTTTAGATAATAGAAAAAGAATAGTGAAGTATTCGACTTGAAACTTAAATTAGGAGTTGTAGCACAGATATTGGCCAATAGTTTAAACAATAGAAAGTGAAAATTGGTCCATGGAGTGAGAAACTATAAGGAAAATTTTCCATAAAGTTTCAATAATTGGTGCCTTTACCCTACAGTATTATTAAATTTGTGGGCATCATTCAAGGTATATAGAATAGTAGTACTAGTAATAGTAATACTATTCTATACACCTTGGGCATCATTCTCCTAGTTGAAATTTCAAACTTACCGCTCACTGACTTTGCCCGTTTTCTCTAGTATCAAGTAATTGACTCTAGATGGCGCTGCCATCTAGCTAGCTTTCGAAATCTTCGTTCTTCGGTTCGGATTCGGAAACTTGATGGTTGGCGTTGGTGGGCGAACTACAAACTGGTCTAAAGCAAAGTGGTCTAGAAAAAGGCGGTGTCACAACGTGCCTCAAAAACACAAACTCCACAGTTTCCCATTCTCATGAATATTCCCATTTTCATACAGTTGTCAAAATTTCAGTAGTTATACATAATAATGTATGATAATATATTTAGAATAATCCCAAATATCTCAATAAATATGTTTAATAGCATTTCTTTCCGATATTTTAGTACACAGCTCATTAACAGTTTTCGGCATTAAATTCATTCTAAAGCTGGAAAATCAAGTGAAATTATTGTTTTTCAACAATTATATTCTTTTAATCTCTTGATGGAGGATATCAAACAATTGAAACTTAATTTTTTTAAATAAATTATCGTTGAAAATGTTGAAAGTGCACAGATCGAGAAGGCATTAGCATAGTGACGCCATCTTGCTTGTACCATAATTCAAATCGCATAAATCAATCTTGAACATTTATATTATTCAAATTCTAAGCACTGAAGATTCATGCATTGTGTATTCAAATTAATATATCTACATGTATAAGTATTATTTTATTTAACCAACTTTTGCTGTTCATCTTTATCTTATGCTCAGCTACAGCGTGTTTCACTCAATTCTTAATTTTATAGAGCTCAAAAAAATTTGGGCTAGGTACAGTATATTAAAATCATTCAATAATTATATTACTATCAAATATGTAGAATAATTTGTAAACTTCTTCCAGACCCAACATTGAATACTGACATTATTATACTTTGGTAGGTCTAAAAATATTTGACAATTATTATTATTACAGTGCCGTACAAAATAATTTTAATCATGCCCAAGTTTATTGTATGAAGCAAAATCCAATAAGAAATAACAGATGTTTAAATATATTTGGACAATAATAGGCCTATTTGTGTCGACTTTAATGCACAAATTTAGACAATAATTTTATTACATTTGGACAATAATAGGCCTATTTGTGTCGAAAAAATGCACAAATTGGTCTTGCCCTGACAACCGAGAATTTATGGTGATATATATTTTGTAAACGTTCCGAGCCCCTAGAACACAATTCAGATGTCCGTTTAAATTCAAATATCTATATATATTTAAAGTGACTTTCAATGTTGTGCTATAAATATATTTATTTATGTGCAGATTTTTGTGAACACGATAACTCCCGAAAGACTTGTCGGAGAGCAACCAAATTTTGCGCAAAAATCATTAGTGTTGATATCTCGGTCAAGTTTGTTATCCAGCCAAATCAGTCCAAGGGTAAGGGGTGAAAATAGGGGTTGAAAATTTTGAAAAATCACTGCAATTTGACCAATTACCTGATCGCTTTGGAACTTGGTATTTATAATACCCATTTTATTCCCTACAGTTTGAGATATCGAACAAATGAATCCAATTAGAAATGGTGGAGAAAATAATATTCCAAAAATGGTGTTTACCATGTGTTTTCGAGAATATATGTAACGATTACCATTAAATTCATACTCGTAAGTCATATGATTTTAGCTATCATAGCAAATCCAATTGGAAACGGCTGATAAGACATTGATTGCGTTTGAAATGCACTCTTTCCGACCTCCAGCTGCCGGAGCGAATTTTCTTTTAGATATTTTTATTTTACACTACGGCGTTCTAGAGCCATTTTCAAGTGTAAATATTATTTATGACTGTAGAACGCCGTAGTGTGAAATAAAACTTTTAAAAAAGGGTATTTTGATTGTTATTGTTTTAAAGTGATTAAAATTGTGTAAATAATATTGTCACTCAAAAATGGCTATAAAACGCCGTAGTGTTAAATAAAACTATTTTAAAGAAGGGTACTTAGATTTTTGTTATTTTAAAGTTTTAACGAATATAGTATCCAATTGAGAAAATAAGTATCGGCACCTATTTTAAATTAATCATATATATTTTTAAAAGTACCTTTTTGACCTTCTTCAAATTATTCTTCAAGAGTGGGAAAATATTTGCATTTTATATTAGTAGCATATCACTCCAAAATATATTATATCCTTTCTATGATATAATTAGACAAGGACTCTAAACAGAGGATTTGTGAAAAGGAATAATAAGTAATAAATCATCATTGAACTCTGTAAATGACTTTCAGTAATACAAATTTATTTTATAAACATATGGTAGTCTATAAACGTTCAATCCTTCATAACATAAAGTATTGAATTGAATTTTTCAATAATAGACTAAACACAAAAGTATATTTAATAAGAAAGTGAACAATACAATATATTAATCAATTACGGTATATACAATATATGTACAAATATGTATAATGCACTAAATCAATAAATAACTAAACAGTAACTTGCCCTTAAAGAAATATATATACACAAAAACATCTTTAATTGAATTTTTCAATAATAGAATATACACAAAAGTATCTTCAATGAGAAAGTAAACAATACAATATATTAATCAATTACGGTATATACAATATATGTACAAATATGTATAACGCACTAAATCAATAAATAACTTGCCCTTAAAAAGAATATATACACAAAAACATCTTTAATATAAAAATGAACAGCACTAACAAATAATTGGCAAACGTTTTGTAATTATTAAGAAATTTAATAAAAAACACGAGCATATTGCTCACGTATGACGTTACATAAGGGGCATCGTAAATTTTGGAATTCCTCGTCGTTCTGGAGGATTTGTTGGTTCTGCTGGGCACATCCTTCACACATACATAGATGCAAACAAGGCAAACATAATTTATTTGTGTCGAAGGATGGTCCATGCAGATCACGCATGGCCGGACCCGACCTGGATTTGCCTGCTCTGGAGGGATGGGGACAACTTCAGGAGGGATGGGAATTTCCCCCCGACCACGACCAGCGTAGCCACGTCCCACTCTCCCTCTCCTAGGTCTTCGGCCACGGCCTCGGCCTCTTCTAGCACCTCCAGCTGCAGGTTGAGGTAATGGAGGTGGTGGAGCAGCTTGTGGTGGAGCAGCTTGTGGTGGAGCAGCTTGTGGTGGAGGCGGCACCTCTTCCTCAGCTGCAATACCTTGCCCCATAAACTCCTCCCAGTTTACAATATTATCTGTAATAAAAAGTCAATATAGAAATATATTGAAATTTTGTAGTAAGCAGTATGTGTTTGAAAAGATCGAACAGCATGAGACAGCATTAATTAACGTTTAATAAGTTTATTAACACAATACGTTTATTAAGAAACCTTTCATAATCTGAAAATAAATATTACTTGCCCTCTTGAATGCAACCTTCTCTACTAATGTTGATATTTTCACTTCATTCTTGTATGGTTGCCATATTAATGTAGTGTTCTCACTGTTAAGAAGGGACACCACAGCACTGAGTATGCACAGCACACCTAAGTCAATATTGTAATATTTTCTCTTTAAATGTAAGTCGGCCAAAGGCGGGTCATTTCTCTCAACCCACAAATTGTTGTGTGCCATTTATGAGTCTACTCTATGTCTAGTTTCACTTTGTTTGAATTAATTTATGTGTATGAAAAAAGATAGTCTCTCCTCATGACTCTACCTGTCTCTATACAGGGTGTTTCAGGAGGAATGTGCAATACTTTTCAGGCTGGTTCCTTACACAAAGTAGACAAAAAAGTTCCATGGGACCAACCCCCAAAAACGCTTTGTTACTGAGATAACAATGGCGGAAAATTGAGATTTTTCAAAATATATTAATTTTTCTAATTTCTTAGAGGCTTTAGTGAGGTTCTAAAACGATCATTTCCTATGTGAAATTTGCTGAGAAATTCAATGAAACCAGTTCCAAGTATGTAACTTTAACGGTTATTGAGATAATTGGAAAATATGCTAAAAAACGCCATTTTTTCAACAATAAGGGTTATAACTGGATAAGGAATCATAAAATTGTATTTTTTATTAATGGAAGTTGAAGAGAGTCGGATTCTAAAGAAAAAGTTAAATGGCGGCGATTGTGTAAATCTTACCCAAATCTCAGTAATGGCGATCAAAAATCGCTACTGCTCACAAATTCATCACTTGTGCAATGTTTTGTCAATGTTTCTATGTGTGCTATGTTTCCTCCTGAAACACCCTGTATATAGTTTGTCCAAGCAAAAAAGACACTCTAGCAAGATGTAAGAATGACTAAAGCTCGATCAATATTGGATCAAAAATGATCAATTTGATCTCAAATTGTAGGAAACAATTTTATCTACTATTAAGACCACATTTGTAATTATTGAACAAATAAAGACCAAGCTGGATTCATTTTCCCATCTTGCCAGAGGGTCTTCTTTGCTTCGACAAACTAATATTGTTATGGAATTTGACAGTGTCTGATGACCTTGAAACTGTGGCGCCAAGTGATGGGCAGGCGGGGGGATGGGAGGCTTTGTGTCAACAAGTGGTTGCATTGTTTTGTAAACAAACAACTGTCTGGAAGTAATTACGGGCCCACCAGCATTTACTAGAACTCTCTATTCATTTCTAGCACTCTCTAGCAATTTCATAACCTTTTATAAAGAGACAGGAATGTTTGCAGAGAGCCAGTCCTACTGAAGTGTTCAATTGTGTCAGCCGTATTGTGTGATAGACGAACCAGACGTTGTATATAGACACTCTATAGTTATATTCATTCTGTCAGTTCTTATTTCTTCTATTCAGTGTAACGTGATAAAGACTGTTCATCATTTCTTAGTGTAATTTGTATTGTGAAACGTTATAAACTCTTGTGCTATCTTCTGTTCTGTTATAGTTGATCTTGTCAGTGTGTTATAGCAGTGTAATTAATAAAGTTAATCATTATAAATTGCCTCAAGTCCTTTATTATAGTGGAAACCCGTAACAATATCAATCATGGATTTCTTCCACGAAACTTTCACAGCTAGACAGGAAAGAAAGCATTGTTCTTCTCAACTCATTTCCTGTAGGTGGTGGCTCACTCTTTGATAAATTATTCAATTTCAGTATACAGAAGGTAACAAATCTGTAATTGAACAGTTGGATAAAATTTTGTGAAGAACTCACCTCCAAAATCCGCCTCAGCGTCTGCGTCCTGGTCAGGAGGATCAAGAACATCCATTAATCCATCCGCTGTGTGCGACACTGTTCGCAAGAAATGGATCAATGTGATTCTCTGATCTCTGAGGTCATTCATGCTCCTCCTGATCGAGGCGGTGAGCTGCTCCCCTCTCCTCAGCCTCACCTCAATGTTATGTAGGTTTGCTCTTTCGAAATCATCAAAATTTTCTTGCTCAATTTCTTGAAGCCGGTCTAGGAAGCAAAAAAAAAATCTGTTATACAAATGACTACCAAAAAGACATAGCGGAATGATGAAAAGTTATGAAGTACTTCTATTTCATAACATCTTTGATGCGCCAAATCGGATCCAAGTTTATTTCTTCCAATAGGAGTATGGCAATCTTATACATGATTTCACGAATACATGGCCGAAGCTTACAATATTAACAAGTACTCTTCAGAAAAGCGGCGCACTCACGTGTGCAATATGGATTCCCTTACTATTGAAACAGCTGTGTCTATTTTTGGTTTATCTCTCTTGGCATAGCTGGCTTTTCGGTGCCACCTGCATATAATGTTCCAAAAAAAGTGCTTCGAGTACTACCACAGTATTCTTCAAACTGAAACTAACAGAAAATGACTGGCAAAATTCAAGCCATGCACTTTCAATTCACGCTAGTCACACTTTAGACTGCGTGAATCCACAAATATAAAAATATACACCATATATAACATCAAAAATACAACACCATTCCTCAGTTATTTATCATCCAAGTTTAAAAAAATCAGGCATCATTAAGCTCTACACTTTTGCAACAATACAAATTATTGTAAAAACAATATTTCCAACGTTAAATTCGGATTTGATATTGCAGTTGGCCGCCATTTTGAAACTTTCAGATTACGCAGTTTTTAAGACTCCACACTTATAATTGAGGCCATAAAATTTCATGGGGAATGTTCATCATCTGTTGATAAATAATTAACAATAATAGAAAAATTAAAAAAAGAAAAAGAAACACAGTTTACAGGAAAACAAAGGATAATAACTGTTTTAGCTTGAGAAACACTGTGATGGTACTCAAATAAGTTGTTGAGTAGTTTTGAAGGTGATATTGTTAGTTATCCATATTAGATGAAAAGGCAAGATGTTGTCAAACCACTGACAACATCTTATCTTTTAATTTAGTTCAAGTAAGTTATTTTCGGAACACTTTGTATATTATCTACATGTATAGCTTATATTCATTTAAATTTATAGTTAAATCTCAGCGTTATCACCTCAAAGTATTGACAACCTCATGAATTCAGTCGGGATATGGACCTGGTATAGCTAGACTTGTATAGTAGCCTACTAGCTAGTATTTTATCGAGCTGCTATAGTATATGTCAATAATGCGGCATTAGGCGAACACTGAACGGTGTTGGAGCGGGAGAAAATTATGCAAGCTGTTTTTGAGAACGGCTCAAAAACATTAAACAAATTTATAACTCTCTACAACTGTTTTCGGTGTTAGAAGAATGTCACATAATAATATGGAGCCGGCTCAATCGAATTAACGGAGAATTTTTAAACTAGGGAAGCGCATGCGGAGCTAGCCGCAAATTGAGCGGAACGATCTTTCTTTTTGTCAAAAAGTGTTTGAAGCAGAGACTCTAAAAAGTTGATCCCAAAATTTTAACCCTGGCTGAACAACGAATGGTGAAAGTGACTCAAAATGAATTTTAATTCTTCCGCACTTGCCCACGCGGTTTTGTATCAATCATCACTCAATGAGGAGCCGGATACGTGAACCTATTTTATCTGTCATTTGAGTCTGCTATGAGTTGTGGTAGATGTTTAGAATAGCCTAGCCTTGCCGATCTTCCGCACTTGCCGCCAGGTGTTCTGTACCATCGAGCTTTTATATAATATGCGCCTAATGTCTGAACTTACAGAAACAGCTTTAAGTTGATAGCTGTCGATCAACGTCAGACATGGACGTCCATGTCTACTATCATCATGGCAAGTATTAATGAAATTGGTCAAGTGGTTCCGGGGGAATAGCATTACATAGAGTGATTTTCCTGATCCATTAGAGCTTCGCTCAATAACCATATTACTTCTACTGAGGATATGAAAGATTTACCAAGAAACCTATAGGTCCTGAATATTTTAATAAGTGAATATTTTTTTAATATATATTGTGTTATTCAAAAATAGCTCAGGTCTCAATACATTAAATTAGAAGGTTTATTTAAACGAAAAACTGAAAATAAATACATCAACATGTTCATCTAACTCTCCAATTTCATGTATGAAAAATTATGTCATGCAAAGCATGTGTCCTTCTCTACGGCGCTGGCGTGCATGAACTTTGAACATATGATTCACTATAATTATAGTCTGGTCGAGCAAAGAGACATTACAGCAAGATGGGAAATTAACTCGAGCTCGGTTTATATTTGTTCCTAAATTATAAATATCTTCTCAATTTGTAGAGCAGGATGTTTTATAAAATTTGAGATCAAATTTATAATTTGTGAACCAATATTGACCGAGCTAGAGTAATTTTTCCATCTTGCCAGAAAGTATCCATACTATAATAGTGAATTACATGGACATAATTGATGCGTGCTAGCACAATAAAGGAGACATTTTTCATAAGTAAAATCAGAGGGTCGGATGATCATTTCTATGTATTTACTTCCAATTTTTCGTTTAAATACCTCTTTTAATTTGATATATTCTAACCGGCGCTCTTTTTAAATCACTCTATAGAAGTGCTTTAGGAAACATTCCAAATCTATGGTGAAACACCAAAAAATTTCAACCCAGACAACCAATTTCTAACACGTAAATACTTTTCAAATGTATTGTGAGTTAAAGTTTAGGGATTTGAAAGAGTTACAATAAAATGTAGTGTGTTCCGAATACTTACTGACGAATTTCCAAATATTGGGATGCGAACCAAGATTGGCAATCAATCTTGAGTGGAATCCCTCCAAGTCGTTTTTGGTCCTTCTTGCCATGCCAAAGTTAGAGATGGCAGCCGCACCTACCCTCGCCAACCAATATCTCCGAACATATCCGATTAACTCCCGCAATCGGATATCCATTTGAGCCTCATTGATGTACTGAGTGATGGCAAGCAGGCCATCAGCAATGGTACAATTTTGAGGCACATTTGGATCATTCGGAGCATTTTCAGCTGGTAAATGCGCCAGCGCCATGACCATTTTAACCACTTGCATGATTAATTGGTCATCGCGGCAAAGCTGGGCTAAACCTGCTATCCGACGTACCTTTCTCCAAATAGCCTGTAAAACAAAATGTCCTGTGCGTTACAAACAGTATTAATTTTATATTACTGTACTTCATTGAAACTTATTATGAGATATCCTAAAAATTGTAGAACAATACTATAGAAGAACCTTAATTTGTCAATTGTAATCGATCGATGAACGTAAGTGATGTCTCGGCTTTCTTTCGTTTGTCTGTCTGTACCGCATTTATTTATACAGCTAAATTCGTTTATTTATCGTAATATTTTATCGTTTATAATTCGTAATTGTTCATCAACATATTATACAGTATATGTATAGTTTACATGAAATGGCGTGCTTAAACGGGCGAACAAAGGAAAAATGATAATTCATTGTTGAAGAATGTTTACATTGTATATACCCCTCCGTACTTACATTTTCAATATTTATGATTTTCTTGAAAATATTGAAAATATGTTCCATGACTCCTGATACATTGCGAATTTCATAGTGATTTCCGGGTTTTTCTAGAAACTGGGAATACCCAGTTGATTAGCCAATAAGAGAAGGGTCTCTGAAGGAAGGAAGACAACTCCGTTCTTTTGTTGTTATTATGGAAACTTTTGAGACTCATTGTCTCATTCATTCATAATTGCTATTCTTAGTTACACATTTATTTATTTTGAGTTTGTTCAACTTCTGCCTATATCTGAGCTTTCTCTGACAATGAAGGGTGTCTAGAGTCAGGTAGAAATCGGTTGAAAGACTACTCGTTTGTAATGCTCACAGGAGCGTGAACACCCATTGGGGGAAACACTACTCATTTGGGTATTGGTCGAATCGCTACATAATCACTCAACCTGGCAGAAGACCAATTGGTCATGTCAAAAATATGTATTATGTAAAATCTATTTATTGTGAATTTCTGCATATTTTTGTGGTTCAATAAAATAAATTTCTATTCTATTCTATTATCCAATATGTAATATTTGCTGACAATGCAAAAATTTCCGCCGCAAAGAAATTACATTTCTCGCTGCAATATTATCGTAAATTTAGGGTTTTGTGACAACTTGGTGAACGGAAGTACTCTAATTAGACAAGTACAGCTCTACAGTTATTACAAAACCTTAGCGTCACCAACCTTTCTATACGACTCTAGAGTTGATTCATCAACGACGAGCGTACAAAGTGATTAGTAATTTCTTCGAAGAGCATAAATCCAATAGAAAAAAATTGAAACATGATTTTTGTGTCATTGTGGCCCACTCACCCCTATTTCAATGTCTTGCAAGACATGCAAACAGAATGTGCTATTGGAAGAATTCAGACGCTGTTCAAAAAGTCTGAATAAAATGAAGGGAGTCTAAACTTTCTCATACAATCTATTGAAAATGAGGTGACCTTCCCTTCGAGTAATGATGACTAGAACTATGGCCTTCAACGGCCATTGACCTTGTAGAAGAGGACATGACTAACGACCTATTATCATTGTTATATTATGACAATGCTGCCGGAACCCTTGTTCAGTTCTTCCAAAGATTTTGACAGACCTTCTTCTCGTCTGAAGTTGGTGTGCGTGTCTAATTAAAAGAATGCGAATTTCAACTCGGGGGAAATACGTGTCTTTCCTATCTTCAAAATACCTTTTCAATATTCAGCCGGCGGAAGAGGATGAATGAAACAAACTCTGGTCTGAATTTTTGAGAAAAGTAAACCGTCCCAAGCAATTTGGCAGGAAGAAGATTCTCAGGAACTGTACGAAAATCTTGAATTCCCTAAATATGCCAATTGGTAATGCATTTTTTTTAAATTGTCAACGCTCATGTTTATAAAGAAATATTCCATTTCCAAAATAATTCCATATTCTATTCTCTCTCAATAAGTAATTAGTTATAAAAATTATCTTTTTTGTCAACTTTGCGAAAAATCGCTAAATGTACGTATTTTTATTCCTTCTTACACTTTTTCCAGTCGTCTATCGTATTATTTATCGTGATTAACATCGTAATGTTACTATTTTTAGTATTAACATCTTGATAGACCCCTAATTACGCTCAAGCGAGACATTTCCATACTCTGCACGAATCCCTCAATTACAATTTTTGGCGAAAAAATTAGGTGAAGAATAACAAATTGGATATGTGGGTGATGAGATGGGTGTTTGAAGCAAAGGGGCGACCTGATAGACTTGAACTATTCTTGTTCAATGTGCAATTTCGAGGAGGTAGAGGACCTTCACCAGTTTGTTGTCTTGTTTGTGTCAATCTATCCAATATCGCAAACGATTGTTTGAAATATAATAGCTATTACTATGAATTTTGCAAACATTCCATCACCATTTGATATAATAACAAAAAGTTATTCAATTAATAAAAAGTTTCTTGTATGTTAACTTTATAGTACAGGATGGGGCAGAGCCGACTGACGAGTTTTAAAGGGTTGAAAAAATGAACTCAACGACTTGTAAAAAAATAGCCCGACCAATCGCAGTGCCAAAATGGGTTTTAAAACTTGAAAAATCGGCTACATCTGAGTAAAACGCCGATCATAATGACGTTTAAAAGCTTTGATCCTTATTGGAAAGTAGCAACATTTTCAACCGATTGTACGGTATCTCAGCTAAAAAACTTACGGTAGGCGAATACCTTTCATTCATGCGGGGTAAAAGAGAAAAATTGTACCAAACAAATAGGTAACAAATAGTTTGAACTAACAGCAAAAAGTTTGCTGAGGTTGCTTTCGACAATTCATGCTATAACTGATAAGGTACATTGAATTTTGAATAAAGAATTTATAAGTAACACAAATTGATTGATTTTAAAAAGTTAAAATTTAAAAAAATAATAGTATTTCGGGCAGCTTGGAAAACTGGGAGAAACATTGAAAAGACAAAGTTACCAACTAAGGATGCACTTATATTTAACATTATTGATCACAAAAACAAAATGATAACAATTTGCATATCCTTTACTCAAACTTGAACTTCAAAGAAAAACGTTCAAGAACTATTAATAAACGGCGATAACTGTTTATGATTGATCACATTATTCCGCTCACTTTTCACTTGTTAATATTTTTACGTACCTCGTTTGATGTGACACTGCCCACTTCGATTTTCGTTACATCTCGTCGGTTCTCCACCCAAAACGAAGTGTAAGGTTTGCGTGCAAGCAGATGACAGTTGGAACCAGAAGTTGTACTCGAAACTTGAATTTGAAGATGGAACTCCAAATATTGTCCCCAAGTTGAACTCCAAACATGAACCGCTGAAAATTCAAAACATTATTTACTACTGGGTTTGGAATTTTCCAAGAAGAAATTTAACAATTAGCATTTCAAAAAATATTTATAAAACATCTCTCTATTAGTCCACTAGCGACTTTTAATTTAGAATCCATAAATTTTACTATTTGAAACTCCTCGAAACATTTATTACTGTTATCAATTTCTTATGCAGATTCAGTATCATTAGAAAGCTTCATTGTGAATTCCATTCAATCAGTTCGTAAAAACCTAGTAACATCACTATAATTTGTAATATTACATTCTCTTGTAATATCACATTTTCAAATTTCGAAATCTTCAAGGTGGGGCAGGGAAGTATCCACAGCTTTAAGAAGACATTGTGAGTAGTGGGGGCATTCTGGAACAGTGAAAATAGACACAAATGATGCAGCAGATTAAAGATTTTATTTAGTAGCCCTGTAAGTCGTATACATGGCTTGGTCGACTCAGCAACGCGCTTTTGCTGTAGAGGCGTATTTCTTCCATAATTTCTCTGTTATTGGAGTGCAGCATGTGATGCAAACTCGTTATCAAGCCTCTAGTCACAAAGCTATTCCTGACCGCGAATCTATTTCTTTGTGAGTAAATAACTTCTGCGAGTGTGGAATGTGTTAGTGTATTGCGAAAAACAGTTTGGACTCAAAGGACCGTCCGGACTCCTCAAAAAATTGGCCGTGGCAGAATATTGATCTTGCAGTCTCCTCAACATTCAGCTCGCAAGCATGCATCCGCCTTGGTGTTGTCTAGTCGCACTGTGCGTCGTATTCTCCATGAGTTACTTCACTTCCATTAACGTTGAATGGTAATTGTTCAAGAATTCACCCAATGGGACTGGTAGGAACAACGGCAGGCATGTGAAACAAATCACTGACTTGCCTCACGATGCCCGGGTTTCACATTTCTGGAATGGTAAATAAGCAGAATATGCGACATTCACCTAAAAAAACATGAATTTGCGGTCAGGAACAGCTTTATGAGAAGGGATCCGTCCGATAGCGAGATCGCATCGACGCTACGCTGAAAAAACAGACTGATTTTGGAAAAAATACTCTTTAACAGCAAAAGCGCGTTGATCAGTCGACCAAGCCATGTATAGGACTTACAGGTTATAGGGCTATAGGGCGGAAATTTATTCGCATTTCTTGAATTAATAGAGCTTGTCTTTAAGAACATGAATGAAAAAACACTCGATAGAAAAAATTTTAATCATACAAACTTTTAAATTTCGGGCAACTACAGTTCTGATGACATTTTTGTGAATCAGCAGCTTACTATTTCTGGTTGTTTTAAGGTTGGAAACCACGAAACTTAAGAAACAATAAACCTTTCTGGCTATTTTTATTGTATTTGAATATTAATTATTACAGTAAACTGGTGAATACTGCATTATTTTTAGAAATTACTTCCCCATTGTCAACAAACCATACAATTTGAGGATTATTTTAACGTTAACGTACCGAGATTAAAATAACTATAATCAATGATTAAAAAACTACCTACATTTTTCTTGAAACGTCAACTTCTTCTCGTTATATAATTGAGTTATGAACTTCTATAAATTTTCAACATAGTCTGAAGCAATAGAAAATAACATTAAACTGTCTCTTCCTGATTGCACTATAAAGTTAAAATACTCTGACAACAAATTTAAAAAGATGATAGATCCAAGACATATGATAAATAAACGTTAGGTCTATATAATAAACTTAGGTCTGTTTAGAATAATTCATAAAATAAATGAAAAATCAAAAACATTTTTTTACCCACATTGATAATTGGCTGAGTCCCGAAACATGTCTGTAGAATAATAATTCCAAAGTTTTTTAAAAAGGGTATTTCATTTTTCATTTATTTATCAAGACATATATGTTATATATTTTTTTAACTTTGTTATTTAATAAGATTAGCTGAAACTAGACTTATTTCTATTAAGATTGTAGGATGGGGGCTGGTGGTAAATGAAAATATTTTGATAACTGAGCATTTAAGCAGTAGTGGGGGTCCACATAAATATAATAAACGGATGAGGGGGTCCTTCTTCTTGTCTTGTGAGGGTGATGCCCACATGGGCTCTTGGGCCTGTGCGTGGGTAATGGGAAGGATGATGATGAGAGGTGAATGGACCTAGGTGGGTTCCGAACCAACGAGAAGCAATTTTTGAGGCTCATAAATTGCATTCAGAGGAACCGGTCACCAATACAAAGATACCCCCAATAAGCACTTTGGTGCCGGTGTTTTAAAAAAATAATTATCATCTTACTTGAACTACCTTTTACTTACTTGAAGATATCCCACTAGTAGCGCTATAGCGCCGTGGTCATCATGGGTTGCCCCTGTTGAATACACCGTCATCATAGACTTCTTGTAGAATGTAGTATGGCTTCTGTTCAACGTGTCTCTTTAGGAGGTCCTTGAAGGCACTTCACCTGCACCCAGTAAATTAAATTTCATTAATATAACTTAATTATAGTTCATATAAAAACAAGGTAACCTAGAAGTCTGAAAATAGAGTAGGCCTACATGTACAAATAGAGTAGCAAACATAAAAAGAGAGGTAGCCTATAAATGTATAAGATACATAAATCAAATGAGTGCCTATCTAAACAATAACTGCACTTTCAAGGAACTCGCTCATACAATAAAATGATTCAACAAAAGCCACTTTGATAATCTAATTTTCAATCTTATCTCTGTTTCCAAAATAAGTTCCTTGGGTACTTTATTGAACATTTAAATTCCTTAAGTGTCGTAGCTGTTGGCGGTTTTAGATACACAGTCGTTGGGAATATCAATTTTGAAACGATTTCTTGTGTTATGGGAATAACTATAAGTCTTTTCAAATATAATAAAACTGTGTAGCCTACATATAAAAATTAACTATTTTCATAATTTTAAGCTTTATAAAAAGGTAGCTGAAAGAAAAGGTTGAGCTAAAATAATATATAGCATAGTTTTACATGGCATTCATTCACAATTTCATTCAAAATTTTTCTCAGGATTCTCTATTTAGTATTTATCTTTCATAATACATGGGCTCACCTCTTCACTTTCATGATTAGTGCTTCTAGACAGTTGAGTAAAATAATTTGCTTAAATTCATTCAATTCAATTCACTATAAGTTGATTATGTTCAAGTATAATGAAATATAATCTGACTTCTAAATATATTGTTGTTGACCTATCATAGCGGTATCATAATTCAGACACCTCTTGTATCTTTCCTAGCTAATTATATTTCACTGGTATGAAACTGTTCCTTCACTCTAGGCTGAATTGGGCTTCAAAATAAAAAATATCCATTAATACAATAATAATATCTAATAATACCTTGGGTTATCTTACTTGTCTAACCTATAATATTTGACCGTTACTCGGTCAACAGCAACGCGACATTTCATTGTAAAGGTACGCGACATTTCATTGTAAAGGTAAATTTATCTTTTCCCTTTTTCCCTATCGCTGAAGTTCCAATCATCACTGTGAACTGGTCTTTGGACCACTTTGAAGCTTTTCAGCTGACTTTAATTGCTCTTAGACCACTGTGCTTTAGACCACTTTGTATGTCACCGCGTTGGTGTTCTGCTCTACGGTTCTCGAGTCTTGACTGCTCGTTATCGTTCTCCCTTCGCCAGTAAAAACTTAAAACCAAAACAATCTCCAATTCCTCATTCAAGTCCAAGTCTGAATCTAAAAAGTAGAAATTCTAGAATCCTCAAGAATGAATGTAGAATCCTCTTTCTAGACCTGTGGAAATTAGTTTCTTGCTTGGTAAGTAATTTTTTAATTATCTCTAACTTAGCCTATAAGCTACTATTATTATATTATGATTGATTTGATGGTATTTTATTACTTTTTTGTCTAAAATAAGATGTAGGCGTTCAAGATATTTGAATTGATATAAAACTAAAAAGCAATAATAATGATAATGCCAAATTGCACTTGTACGCCAACTTAACCTACAACATTGTGGAAATTTAATTTAAAACCTTTCTATGGTTGCTAGCGCAATTGATTTTTAGATAGCCTACGGTACGATTAAATAGGCCTAATATGATTAGTTTTATATAGCCTATGAATTTGTTGAATGATTTCAGTTTGAAAATTACAGAAATGTTGAAAGTTAAATTAACCTAACTTATAAACCTATCTCAACTATTTGGAACACACTTTTGAAATTGAGAGATAATCTACATTCATACAAATCGCGTGAATCTTCCCTGAATTTTCATCTGTACTATATTTAATTTATTCTATTACGCATTTAATTTGATTAGATGTGTTTAAGCATACATTATAATTTTAAAAATAGCGTAATCATAGAGCCTAGACTAACTCAAGTTGGGCTAATGAACAAACTTCCGATTTGTAATCTAGTTTTAATGGATAATTTTATGGTGATATATATAATATATAGCCTACATAACTTAGAATTAGAATAATATTGAATTTATTTTTTGACAATTTAAAATTTTCCAGATGAATAATGAGCCTGCCAAAAACAGTTCTCTCGTCTCCAATCCAAAGCGAATCGCAAGGCACTAGTCTGAATTCAGCCACTCCAACAAAGTGCTTGACATTCCCGTTGCTGAAGTTTGAAGAAACCGTTGAGAAGAGTCGTCTACAGTTGGGAGAGCAAGAGGCACTACAAAAAAGACTTGGCAGTTTACGGAAGGAACTAGATTATTTGCAAGAGACTGCTTGGAAGTATCAGCCGATTGATAAGTACATCGGCCAGTAAAAACAATCTCCATTCAAGTGAGTTTTTTTCATCAAACCAACAAGAATATTTTTAAAGAACCAGTTTAAGATTATCAATGAAATATTATCGATGTTGCTTTCCATGACGAAAGACTTGAAACTTTGATGTAGTAGAAAACGACATGTATTTCAAAGTTAATTTTAGTAAATCACTTACTTTTGGCATAGTGAAATGCATCCCTCTTCACTATGCCAAAAGTAAGTGATTTACTAAAATTAACTTTGAAATACATGTCGTTTTCTACTATATAAGTGAAATATTATCATTCTAGGTATTATTATTCAAACGAAGGGATGTCCTTATAGTCGTAAAAATCCACTTTTCCACTTTGATGTTTGCGGATGATGCTTCTCTATTTTCTCCAAGTTTTGGAGGCATCTACGGAACATCTGCGAGTTTCATGTAGTGAAATATGGTTCCACACATCATGTGTTCAATCTCATCGGATGATTATAAAAAAATACAATCTCTCGGCAAAACTGTACAATGGCATTGTAAAACCTGCGAAACTAGGTTAGGCGAGCTCCGTAGAATTAGTGCCGACCATATTCAGGCGCTATCAATTGAGGTATGTCAATTGAATTTGAAATTTGATTCGCTAAAAGATTCTCTTTTTATGAAAGTAGAAAATTTAATGGACAAAAAACTTAATATGCTAGTGCATTCGCAGCGTGTTAAAAGTTTCATGAACGGACCTGTCGAACAGCAAAACAACTGGCACCAACAACAACAACAACCACCTAAATTGCAGGTTATGTCCAGTGTTGCCAATAGCTATGGCCGAAATTACCCGGAATAATCAGTCAAAATCCCCGGAAATATTATGTCTTTTTTGTTGAAGAAAAGAACATTATTATTTCATGTTACTCCTACAGGCAAGTAGATTTGAATAATATTTGGCAACTGTGGCGCTATGAGTCAGTGGTGGATCCAAGGGGGGCAGTTTCCCCCCCCCCCACGAGAATCTGAGGACAAAAAATTGTGTATTTATTTCTTAAAACGAGTGCCACTGGCCACACAGAAGAGAACTTTATACTGGGTTTTTAAACAGAAATGTGCAATACTTCTGGGCTTTATTCCTCACACCAATTAGAGAAAAAAGTTCCATGGGACTCACCCCTAAGAACGCTCTGTTACCGAGATAACAATGGCAGAATATTGATATATTTAAATAAATATTATTTTTTCTAATTTTTTAGGCTTTATTTAGGTTCTAAAATTATCAAATCCTATGTAAAATCAGCTGCGGAATTAGACAACATGTATCATAATCAAACATTTGCTGTATCTGGTGGATTGGAATGAAATTATAATACCTGGTCTTCCAGAAGATAGCTTTAATAAATTCTTCAGCCATTTCAAGTACCTGTTTGACAGTGTCTTCCCAGTGAAGGTACAGACAGCTAAAAAGTGGACCAGGGACAGGAAAAAGCCCTATTGGATGAGTCAAGAATTAACTATCCTCAAGAATTGGGTCATTCTTGCTTATGAGCACCACAGAAATATAAGGACAGCTAATTTCAAACAGAATCTCAGGATATATTACTGAAAAAGGACTTGAAGGAGAAACTCTTGAAAACCAAAAAAGAAATGAATGACCAG